>JBBIGA010000038.1:17958138-17990057 GCA_037576975.1 Alestes dentex
CGGCTCATTTTGAAAGGGACTGAAACTGTCAAGAATAGAGCTGGTGAGATCTCTTTATGTGAGAGTGATTTTGTGCTTCATGAACATGTTTTGTAGCCCATGGACCTATTATAACTAAAGTGAGTTTTGCATAATATGTCCCCTTTAAAGAAAAGGTGACTACAAGAATACTGAAGTAGCTGCTGGACGTCAGAGAACCTGGCAGAAGGACAAACGATCTTACACATATACAGTTCAGATTCAAAACCACTGATGGATTTTTCAAATGACAGAAGAAAAGATCTGCTTCCAAAACACAGTGCCAGAATAGGGCTTTTAAATATGGTTGAACTGTGAGAACCCAAAGGAAGTCATTAGTTCTCAGATTGAGAATGCAGAGGATGACGGCTCGCAAAAAAACATCAAACGCAACACTTTTCAGGTTTGCGCATTAAAGCGTGTGAAGGTGCTGTTATGACACTCCCGAAGGGAGTGTTTACTATGTTTTAAAATTTATGGGAAGGTTTATATTGGGACATAGTCTGGACATAATCACAGAACAAGTGAGATGCGTTCCACAAAAAGAATGATCAAACTCAACGAACGCTTCCAAGTTTGGTGGTTCAGAAGTGCACAGCTGTCTTTCTCAAACACTTCCAGCAACTTCATGTCAGTTTAGCATTTTCTAAAGTTCAGCTTCAAATTCTCTGCGTGTTAATTCCATGGTCAAAACCACAGCACAAATAGCTCTTTATCCAACATACTTTTATCATCCCAGATCCTTAAACTCAACAGTTCTGTTGTCTGTCAGTGCATACTCAAGAAGAGCACTGTATTACTAAGACCTCCAGGATAATGGAGATGCTTCACTGCTTAGTCTGAGAAGAAATGAAATCCATTCTCTGCCCTCGCTCCTACCCACTATAAGAGATGTCTAAAGCTCCTGGCACAAGGGTTGAGTCATTCTATGTGTAAAAATAATATTCAGCACAAATTCACCTCAAATCTTGGTCAGCTCGTGTTAAAACCGTCTGCACTTAACCCTCAACTGCACACATTTTGATGGTACATAAAAATAATTTCACATAATTCCTGTTTATTTGAACCCGACCTACACAAAAACATTTTTTTCGTACTGTACAACAACAGTAAGGAATCAAAGAGAAAATTACGATTCCAAAGATCATGAAATAATATTCAGAGAATATAAATTCAAAAATGTAAAATGTCAGCAAATCGTTAAGCAAAAAACGTTAGATTTTGACACAAGTGCATGTTTATATAATGTGTTGTGTCATGTCATGTATGGACTTTACTCTGTGTGACAATTCTTCTGTGCTCCAGTGCCAAAAAAGGAGGTCCCACCTCGAAATGATGCTTGATAGTGACTCCCTTATTCTGACTGGTTGCAGTCATTAACAAAAAACAATTTCTGGACATGTGCTTTAATAAAACTTTCTGTTGCCTGAGGGCAACATTGTGCAGTACAGGATTAAGTCACTTGTCAGTCTGTCAGATCTTTAACCTAAAAGCCATCAAGATATAATCAATTTGTATTTAATTTAAGTACAGGGTGGGGAATCTTAGGATAACATGCTCCTTCATCTCATTGGTTATCTTTAGAGCATTTGTAGACTCATTAGCTTTGAATACTGTTTTTTCCAAATAAGTAGTGAAGTGCTCTCAATCCTACTCAAACAATTTTTCCATTTTATATTAAACCATCATTTTAGTATGTTTAGCTTGTTATATATAGATCATTTTACTCACAATAGTCCTGTATACAATCACTTAATCTGTTTAGTAAATGAAGACTTTTTTATGGATAAGTTCAGGTTTGATGTCATTCTCTACTTTTAATGGGCTAGCAGTCAGAACATAACGTTTCACCAATTAAGGCTATATGGAAATTAATTCTCCTTTCAAGGTGCAACTGAAATTCCATCATGAGCACAGTAGATATTATAGGCAGGCAACTTGTTTTATGTTTATTTCATATAGATTTTGAAATTAGCAGTGCTGCTGTTTCTGTTTATCTCCACCTCTCATCTCTCTGAATGAGCGACTAAACAATGATTTAGTTATTTGTCTTTAAACACTGATTGACAATTTATTTCACTAATTTAATTTTTTTTGGCTTCAGTCTTTCAGAGAAAGAAGACGAGTTTAGTTATTCATTTCTTTTGCCTAATGTATGTCCTTTGAGAATCGCCAGTTTCTCCTGGTTTTTATGATAAAGTATTTAATTTAAAATGGTGCTAAGTATGCGTTTAACGTAATAATTCTGCAGCACACTTCTATACATTTTGGAAGAATGCAGCAGAATTATGCTAGGGTCTAAACAACAAACTATGTCAGTGCTTAGCTACTTGTTTTGCACACTGACTTGTATATTGATTTAAAAGGCTGCATTAAAATTATCACACATGATAATTAAGAACTGTTTAATTCGTCTGCGTTTAACTCCAAAAACATTTGATATTCAGACAAGGATGAGTGTCTTAATTGTTTGCTCTTATCTAGTATGGAGAATTGTGATCTGTATCAATATGGCAAACAAAATACAGCTATCCTGACAACTATAGTCCCCATTAGTACCACATTAGTGATGAATGTGATGTGATCAGCAAATCAGAAGTAACGCTGCCAGCTTTTAATAAAGTTGAACGCTTCAGCTGTGTTGGTAACTTGCGGAGGGCAGCTGATGTAATACTACAGCATGTGTTCATTTCATGAATATCAATGCAAGCTTTAAAGGGTCCCTACCCTGACCTTTGAGCGATCTGAAAGCAATTGAATACATTTGAAGTTGAAAGAAGCTCACATTACCTCTAAGGCTGCTGTCAAATATCAGTAAAGGCACGCGTTATCCATGCATTCTAATATTGGACTTTCCTATTGAGACATTCTTCTACAAGCTTCTCCTGCAACCACACAATAAAGCAGTTTGACTGTACCTTTATCATAAAGGCAGTAAGATCCTCTTAAACGCGACCTTGGTGGAAGAACACAGGTTGGCACATCATCTTCGATATACTTTCTAATGTGATACATTAGTTGCAATGCGCCATTCAGTACGGGACCTGAAATCAGTCATGAGCTATTGTCTTTTCTGTGAAGCCTTCACACATCTCAGCTGGGAAATGCTTAAGGCCCATGATCTAAGCATGGGAACCCGGCCCTATGGAAAACGTATTTAACATTTGTGTTCAAACAATGTCCAGAAAGGAGGGCATTAGCGTTTCATTCACTCTGCCCTATTCAGCCTTCAGTTGCAGCCCATCAGACAGGAAAGGTCACAACAGGTGTCCCGCGTCGTCTCCTTTCAAGAGCACTTGGCTCTCTTCCATGGTTCCCTTGGTGAACGCCATGCACCATTTCCACTCTGCAAATGTACAAACACCCCTGCCGATTCTTTTGGAACTCACAGTACTGCCCATTTTTCACAGTTTTTCCATCACTCTCAGACAGTCTCTGTTGTCCAGGACGGAGCAAGCATCGTGTCTGTTTTCTTATCTTTGCCAATGCTGTTGTCTTGCGTTAATATTTTTGCGGAACTAAACAAATGATGGCTCACGTTTGAAAGAAAATGTAAGTAAACTTTTCAGCTTCTTCTGTGTTTAGCTTAGCTGCAAGGGGTCCTATTAGCTTTTGTTTTCAAGACAAGGACTTAGGGATAACCTAGAACGTGTACACAATAAACTGAATGAGCGAAAATGTTGGAATTGTGTGTTAAGGAGTTGATAAAATGTATGCATGCATGCAGAGCATTAATTCCACGACACTGAAGGTTTAAAGGGGAGGGGGGCGGTCCCATGGACCATTCAGAAAATCATCTACTGGGTTCCGTACAGGTTGAATGAAGGACAGACGGATACAATACCATGTGTAGTACAGGTGGATGACTGGTCAGACTATGTCAAAAAGAGCATATTGAATGACATCAGCGACAAATATGAGGTGTGACAGTGATCTTAAATCATCGCTGCATATTTTAGCGAAACGAACTTCGATCTGTTCAGAAAATTCCATTTGTCGTAATTGCATGATGTGAAAATATACACTTTAACCAGAATCCATTCCCATCCATTGCGAATAAATCGGCGATATGGATTTATCAGGCGATTGAAAAACAGATGCATGGAAAACATCGACTTTGAAGCCACAAAAACAGCAGTGCATGCCAGACAGATTTCGACAAATGTTTTAAAAGCAGTACATTAAAAGAAGAATCACGCAGCTGAGCGAGCGGTGAGGATGATAAGTGAGGTGACAATGAGTGCCTAGTTATCACACAGCTAACATCTTACCACTCAGTGATGTAATGTGCTACTCTGCACCCATCAGTTATCAATACAAGCATTAAGAAATTCATTCATTCAACTATGAACGCTACACAGCATTACCGCTTCGGAATGAGAACCACCAGGCTGCTCTCCGCAGTGTGATGCAAAAACAGACAGCAAAAAAAGCGATATTTCTTTAATTCGCCTCGACTTCCAGTGAGTCGTAACGGCCATTTTAAAACGCAAGGGTTAAAAATTGTACTACGCCTGTTCTATGATCAGCACGCCACGCCATTTTGCAGTTCTTTTCCCCCCCTTAGTATCCTCTTTCACCCTCACCGATTCCAACTTACCGATCATACTGAAGGCATTCCCTGCAAGTGAACACAATCCAAAAAAAGCATAAGAGCGACAAAAGTAGAAGGTCATTGTTCAAGGGCTTACCCTGGGAGAGAGAGAGAGGGAGAGCGGGCCTGAGCCGGTCAAGCCACAATCGACCACGTTTTGGAAGCAGGACCTGCAAGAGCGAGAACAACAAAGACAGTTTGTGACAAAGCTGACACGCTGTAGTCTTGGAGGAGTGAAATCAATTGTGACATTTTTCATTTATTTGTAAATGCCTCTTTGGCGGCACACTCACTCGAAACGACAGTTTAGCTCTTACGGAATAAGCGCTGTGATGGTAAAATAGAGGAATCCTGACAGTCACTTTAATGAGATTCTGCATTAGGGCCATTCTCTTACACTTTCCTCTCGACCAGGAGCGCGCCCTTCACTTTCAATCTCACACCCAGGTAATTTGGGGAAATGTTAACCCTATGAAAATCTAAACTAACCCCCAGACAGCACCACCGACACTTTTTCCCCCTCTCCACATTGCCTTTAACTTTTAAGCCTTTTAGCCTTAAGGCTGATAAAGAGAAATGGGAGTGCAAACAAAAGATCCACTTGAATAGAAAGGGCTGAAAATATAAAACATGGCTTAAAAGCCTGGGGACACCCTTCCCAGGTGTTAAAAGAATATACCAAGTCTCGCTGCATCCGTGCACTGCATTAACAAATAAGTCAGCGTGCTACTTAAAGCAGAGCAGGCGTAGTCAAAGGTACATGGTGCACTAAGGATCTTTGTATTCGTATTATTTTTATAAATTACATTTTACAAGCACATTCATTAATCAGAGATCAATGTAAAAAAAATGACATTCGGCCTTGTATTTGTTATGCAAAAAACAAAATAATTCAGTTAAAAGATTTTAATGTTGAAGACAAATCTGGTCTCAGAGTTGATATTAGCTTTTGTAATGCAGTTCTAGAAATTAGGTGTCATACTTTTAGAGCTGGGTGGTATACTGGCATTAAGGTATCCCATAGCACTGGTGATTAGGGATGGGAATAATTAGGATTTTACTGATATCGATATTGACACTTCTCACTGATAACAATTCAAATCGATTCTCTTATTGATTACTTTCAATCATAATAAAGACATCATATGGAAGGATGTGAAAAGATTCAATAGGTATTTTATGATGTTTTTTGGAGCAACTGCTACCCGAATATTCTGTATATATAATCAGTTAGGAACAATCACTACAAATGTGTGGTGGTTCTATGCAGAGCGTGACTCCCATCCCTCCCACTAATCCAGTCTAGCGTCAGCCATTCGGAATATCAGCTATGTTATGATGCATTAACGCTGCATGAGCACAGATAGCAGCATTGTTCATCCAGAAGCTTATCAATATTTCAGTATTGACCAGCGAGGAACGGGTTCTGATGTACAGTGGGTATAGAAAACAATCACCCCCTTCAAAATATTCACATTTTGTTGTTTTGCAGCCCGAAATGGACACACACACACACACACACCTCCAGCCTTGTTTACTCAATGCAACATCCAAGTGAATGTAATAGCAACAGTAAATAAATAAATAAAAAAGCAGAATCTCTGAGATGGATTGTGTGTGATGCCTTTTTATATCCACTGATGTTGGTGGTATTTAAAAAATGATACTGGGCAAATTTCTATGCAACATCTATCTAGTTAACAGCAAATAAACACATTTTATATCTCAGACGAGCTCACTGATTGGTGGCACTGATAGAAAGAGGGGAGAAAACATGACTCAGCGATGGCTTATTGATGCACAATCGATTTCAGCTGTCACTCAACTTTACACTCTCAGATATGTCTTTTTCCTCGAAATGGCTTTCATTTTTGCATCACTAATCTACCATTAGCTGTCTAACGGGGAAATACTGCTGCCCCATGTGCTTTTTCCAGGTCTAGTTGTCTATCAGGGCTACCTATTGCTGATCTCTTACATGATCAATGAGCTCTGTGAAAAGTAAATATACAGAATGTGTTCACTTATTAAATGGATGTAAAATAGAAATTGGCAACTTTTGACATACTGCCATTATTTTTTTAAACTTATTACCATTATACCGCACACCCCAAAGCAAATGGGTATGAAAAAAGCAGTTACTATAGAATTATAATGACTTTAAACATGCAGAATGAATGCATTTGGCACCTGAGCTCATAAGAACATCCTCATCTCAACAATCACTCACAAATATATGGACAGAGTGACTCAAGTGAAGGGAAATCATCATATCACTCCAAAACCTTCCTTCATCTTACTAGTCAAGTGCTTCTGTGAACAGTGTTTCCGACAGAGGTTTTTTAACCCAGGTGGTAGACCCTTTCAAACATGGTCATTGAATGTGTGTAGGGCTGTGGTAGTACTGTTGTGCAGAATTAATTTTAGGAATGGGTTGGGGGTTGTGGGTAGAGGCCTAGTGGGTAGGACACTTGCCTCTGGACCAAGAGCTCATGGGTTCGAATCCTACCTTCAGCATATCACCACTGGGTCCCTGACCAAGACCCTTAACCCCAAGTTGCTCCAGGGAGATAGTCCCCTGTAGATAGGGAATGGAAGTCACTTTGAATAAAAGCATCTGCTAAATGCCGTAAATGTAAATACAGTGAACGCGTTTAGTTTTACATTATTTACACATTCATTTTCAAGAAGTGCAACTAAGAACCAGGAGGTTCTATCCCCTCATCCAAGCTGGTCGGGATGTGTAACATGCTGGGCAAGGGAGGACAAGAGGGGCCACAAATGCAAACACACAGACTTCGTGAATGGTTACAGATGAGTGACAAGAACTAGCAGGCAGGGACATATATACTGATTCAGAATAGGAAACACCTGGGAAAGGGGCAGAGACACAGACTAGACACAGGTGAATACACTGAGTAAGGGGTAGGACTGAGGACCAGCTGAGAACCAAAAGAAAAACAAAAAATCATCTGGAAACGAGTGACAGGATGTGAGTTTGGTGACCTGTCTTATGGTTGAGAAAACGCTAGGACACTACCATGTGAAAAAAAAACAAAAAAAAACCCAAACAGACATGCATTGATCCCCTGTAGTTCCAGTAATCTCGCCTTTGCATAACATTGTGCTGAAATGCCTAGGGGAATATTCTCAGTAGAGAAAATTGAGAGGTACTGAGGTAGAAAAGATCACCAAGACTAGTCACCCATGGATTCCCTAAGGCTTTCTTAGACAGGCCTTAATCTGTAAGTGCAGCAGGCTCAGTTGCATCACAACACGTGAGCGTAATCATGGAGAGAAGCACTGGCAAATCATGAGCCCTGGCTTCGTGTGGTGACCTTGAATGACCCTGTGTTAAATTGGCTAACTATTTTTTTGCAAGGTATCACCATTAATAGCCCCCCAATTTTTCATTTTACACTGTCGCTGATGCCTGGCAGGTTATAATTTTCTTTTTCGCACTTCACTTGAGCTCGCTCAAGTAAAGATTATTGAGATATTGGATATTTTTTGAGTGTCTGTCTAGTTCTTATAAACCACTGTAATGTGTACAGCTAAATAAAAGCATGCCTACCATGACAATCCTGGCTGGTGAAATGGAACAACAATTCGCGTCCAGACCATTTTAAACGAAAGGAGTCCACTTTCAGATAAGCATTTAAACATCCATATCAAGTGTACTTATCTTACATACCCTCGAGAGAGGAATCACATTGTATCATGTGTGACTGTAACATTTTTGAGTGTGCCTTAGATTTACTAATATTATGCAGAATATGTAGAGGGAGTTTGAAGGTTCAGGCCAACAGTCTGGTTGAAATCTCAAACTTGAGCTGATAGGACTTGCAAGCTTCAGGAGGAACCATGAAACGGAACTGTACGCAAGACAGGCAGGTGGATAATATTGTTTTGGGTTTCAGTATAAATGCAGAACCAAGAAAAGCTAGTTTCTTGGCACAGATTAAGCAAACAAATTGAAAATGAATGCTATTTCCTCTCTTTAAGATATGTCACAGCTCCTAAATGTGTTGTTTAAATACACAGATTACCGACTGGTGCAGTCAGAATGACGCAATAGTTGCAAAAGGCCATGCTTTTGTACAGTCGTAGGTTAAAATATTTTACTTAAGTAAGTAGTAACTACCCACCTCTGTTGATTTCTCATGAAGCATTCTGCAAATGACCCCGGCCTGATTTCATGACTTGTGCTAGCCTCCCATATCTTGCTAAATCATGTTTTGTGCTTCTGGCACCTGCCTACCTACATTCAAGGGTTTTACCAGTTTTGGTCTTTTTTTAATAGACCACTGTGAACTTGGCTATTAATTCTAAATGCAGCACTCTCCTTCCTTTCCCTGTAGGGCCTAACAAAAGTGTGGCAGAGGATGTGAATCATCTGCGTGTCGCCTTTAATGTTGGAAGCATATTGACTGAAAGCCAAGGGCCAGCTCCTCCATCCTTATCCTGTGGCAAGGTCACCATAGCAAGGCTTCCTCATAATCTAAGTGAACCTTCCCGTAGAGCCACCCTGCCTGTCTCTGTGGCTCATGGACGACACCACTGCGACACACTCAGGGCCTTCGAAATGAACAGCATCACTTATCACATGGCTGGAACTGTCTGTGCTGTTTGGTAAACATTTAAGTAATGCAATTTGCTGCATGCTGTTGGTTAATTTGGATGTTGTTACTGGCAGGCCCGAGGCACTGCTTGTGTAATTATGGGATCATGGTGAAATTGTATCTTTGTAAACAAACCAGCCTCCACAGATGTATTCGTCAGCGGTGCCACATTTATTTTAAAATACCCATTTAAGTGGTGGACAAAAAAACAAAAAAAATAAATAAACGCCATTAAAAAGTGAAAAAGAGGTCATCCGTCATGTTTATATTTTTTTTCTTGTTTTCTTTTTTTTTTTTTCTTCTTGCTATGTTTCATGATGCTTTTTTGTTGCAAATGGACAAACTATAAACCCTAAGAACTAGAACACTGGTCATTTAGTATTTATCTGCAAAAAGAACAGATTGTACGCAGTTTCTAAATAGTATCATTTTGGCCCAGCCTTGTAACATTCACAGCACTTTTACAGCACTGTTTCATATTTACTCTCTATTCATTACAGGAATGGCGAACAATCTGTCAGTGTTTCCTTAAAAAAAGCCTTCCATTACTATCCTGGCCTCCTCCTGTCCTCCAGCACTTCGACTGAAAAATCTGACCCCTCTCTCCTCCTTTTTGCCTCCCTGTCACACCTGACAGGTATCTTCCCTGTCCACGCTGCAAACCAGTGACATCAACTCTTCCCTACCAATTATTTATGTCCAAATGCCCAAGACTGCAGGCTGATATCCAGGACCTCCAGCAGCTACACTCCATTCTCTCTGCCTGCCTGCAAGTAACACTTCAAGAAACTTCCATTGTATTGAAGCCGCAACTGTTTGCACGGGACCCCACTGGGGTTTTGGGAAAAATGGCATTTAGCATATCGAGTTCTCTCTCAGCAAACCCAAAGCACTCTGACATTTACTAACAAGCCTCAGTGTAGGGATGGTGTGTCTGTAGCCTTGCTTCCAGCCAGATCCTTTTCAGTTTTATTGTGGACTGCGCTGCCCAATCTCGCCTGACTAGCCCAGTTATGCAAGAGCATCTAAATTTATAACACACTCATTTTATTTTTTTTTTAACACACATTTTTCCTGAATTTAGAACTACCACCCCTGGCTTTAGAATGGCTCTCAACCTGCTAGTTATGTCTTGTAAAAGGGACTTGAATGTCCTTTGCATGGTTAAATGCTTCTGCTCTATGATGGAGAAACTGCTGTACATTATATTTTAGACAACCTTTAAAAAACAGCCCTATAAAGCACCACAAAGGGTTTCAGTATCGATAAACCCCTTTCACTCAGAGTGATAGCTGAGTTTCTTCATTAGACTAAACTAAGTGGTTCCAATATGATACCACCTACCACTTACAGATATAACTGTACAAAAACAGACAAGGGTTCTTTAGAGTGATGTCACTAAAGAACCACTTTTGGTTGCCTAAGATATCTTTCAACAGTTTTCTCTAAGAATGTTTGTCGCAAGTGGGAGCGTGAATAAACTAGAATAGAAAAAAATAGAATCATATGTCAGAGCCAATAACCATTCCAGAATCTTTATTCTGAATGTACAGTGAAAAAAAAAACATTAAAAAAAAAAAAAAAAAAAATTTTTTTCCAAAAGGTTGAACTAATCCTGTAAGGGCCTTTTTTCCCCCCATTTGAAGTGAACCGGCTTTCTACTGCGAAAAGTGCTGACAATGACAAGGGGAAAGTAGGCCACTTTCACCAAATATCTTATCCATTTTGGCATACAGTAAATCATCCCCTTAAAAGCTATTATTCTGGAATATTTCCATCAGAGGCTAGCTCCAGCCCATTACCTCGCGCCCTTTTCCTGACAAAGTACGTTCAGTTGTGTATAACGTCTCCCAGGCTCATAAAAACACCATAGGCTTGCATTAGAGCTATAAACTCACTCAGGTAGTCAAAATCCATCTATCATGTGTGCATTCAGTATAACCATGGTACACCTTTAATGCCATATTTGTCCATTGCTTACTGTTGTTTTATGCTAAAGCACAGTGGCGTGTGTGTGCCTTGTGAGCTGTATGTGACAAAAATTCTTAGGAGGTTTGCACTGCATTTTTTCTGCAGATATTTGTGAAATCCTTTACAGTTCAGGGACGACTTGATAACCTAGGGTTTCTTGAGCACTGTTCAATTAAATCTGAATTACACCAATCAAAAAAAAAAAAGAGGAAGAAAACTTTTCTGGGCTGTAGTTGTTAAAAAAGTGCAGACTCTCTGTCTCCAATGATTCTCTGACATGTCTTATTATGGTCCTGCAAAAGGATGTTGAAAACACAAAAGGTCAGTCCAAGATGTTGCACCTTCTGGTGTCAAGCAAAGGAGATCCGAGCTGCTCTCCTGCAGCACAGCCTTAACAAGGTGCGGAGCGTGTCACCAGACCAACGTTTTACAGTCCCTGTGTCATTTCATCACTCAGGGCCAAGAAGATCACAACACAATAAACTTGTCAGCTTTCCAGAAATTACTGCAACCAAACTTATTTCCTCCCGCACCGAGAAAGATGGACTGACATTGGATCTTTTACAAGACCAGGGGAGGTCACCGCAACAGCTCCTGCTTGGTGTGTAATTAAGGTTGTGTGTTGTTGTTGATTTATGGGCTATGGGGGGAGCAAGGTCTCATTTGAGCAGTTGATTAAGGTAGACTCTGAAAGATTGATTGCGCTAAATTATGATTACATTTGCCATGCAACAAATCATAATTCCTACACCCGAGAGGTATATTGTGGCATTAAAAGAAAATTATTTATCTGCTGAGAGAAACTCTGAGCAGCTCAATAGCAATGAACATCTGCTTGAGTGCATGTTTTTTGTTTTTGTTTTTCAGAAACAACGGTTAAGAAATGGGAAGTTTTGACTTTGGACATTTACTGTCTAATGAAGCTGATTTCGGCAGTCTAGTCGACATTTGAGCTGTTCTGGGCTTCAAAACGTAGTCACAGTTACACATCTCAGTGTTCAGAGGAGCAATGGACAAACCTCATATGCTTTATTCTGGTGTCTCATGTTTCTAAGTCTGCTCATGGCCGGCAATGTAGCTGATAACATCAGTCAGAGTTTGGGCAGTTATTGGTAGTTTGGGCTTTGTATTGTGGCAACTGCAATGACAAAAAATCTGAAAAATACCCGGCTGAGGGGATTAGAGTTCCAAGACAGCATTACTCAAGACGAAGCGCTCAGAATGCAATATCAGCGTCAAGGATTCAGAGTTAGCCTTGCAGACCTTCCTATTCCTTCAAGACTACCTCCCATCCATAAGGGACCTCAGAGCTGAAATAGAAAAAGAGAAGAGAAAATGAACATTTATGGGTCCATCTCTAGTGTACTAAAAGTATGGCAATCTGTATGGCGCTGTGACTTGCTCCCTAATATATTTCACCCCTTGATGGGTACCACTGTAACAAGATAGTCAGTGTAATTCACTGGCAGGTGGTTTAAATGTTCTATGTACAGTATATGTGAAAAATCTGAAATATATTACACAGCAAGTGAACAGTCACAGATACATGTCCAAGTAATTTTCACATGAATGGCAGGATGATCCAAGGATTTATAACAGAACATTGCCTAGAGCATCACACTGCTTTCACTGGCTCACCTTCTTCCCATGGTGCATCCGGGTGCCATCTCTTCCCCAGGCAAGTGACACACACACATGGTCGCCCACATGATGTACAAGAGAATGTGACTGGGCTACCTTCTTCCATTGTTTTACGGTCCAGTTCTGATGCTCATGGATGATATTGGCTGTGAACAGGGATCATCACTCGGACTGGTCTCCAGTTACACTGCTGATCTGTTTGTCATGCCATTTATTTTTTAACCACAGATGCAGCATTATGGACTTCTGCAAACTCAGACGTATCTTATTATGGTGTAGCAGTTTCTCAGACAGGGACTATTCCTACGCAGCACTCTGAAGGGAGTTTCTCTACTTAGTCCAGTACTAGGATTAACCTTGTCCAGAAAACCAACTCCATATGTTGTAAGTGGATAAGAGCTTAATTAAAAGACCACTGTTTAGTAGAGTATGCCCTCTTAAAGCAGGAGATCCCTAAATACTTACAACCATAACTATCGCCTGAATGCCCAGAAAGTGTTTTCTCTATTTGCTCATTTTAAGGATTTAAAGAGTTGAGAATGAGATAAGACACTGATTCCCAGAGGTGGCAGTAATTTGCAGACCTTGTAGTGTGCAGGCTTATATTCAGGCTCCAAGGCTGGATGCAGTAGAAAATTTGTTTTCAGCTTAGCCTGAAATACCTATTTCCTAGTATCAGCTCAGGTGAATTCTCTCTAATCCCAGATCAGCTCAATGGCATAATAGTATTAACAGTGACAAACAGGTATAAGAGCCCAGTGGTAGATGATCAAGTGCTCTTGATCTAATTCTATGAAACAATGACATTTGTGGAATAATGTAGTCTACAGCAATCAGGTCTCAAGACAATATAATCACAGTTATTCATACAAGAGGCATATTTAGGACAGTTTCCCAAGACTCTGTAACACTTCAGTTTTTTTAAGAAATAGTCTTAGTATTAGGCTACGATCCTGTTTACATATCTACTCCAGACACATCGCACTCCAACTTGCCATTTTTAAATCAGGATGGGAACAGAGACACTGAAGCTTGTACAGGATTCACTGTACAAGTTCCACCTGTATAAAACATTGCACAGTCATGGTGCAGAGCATTACAGACAATATAAGATATGGAGAAAAAAAAAGACATTGAGTTTGTGTTGATTTGCAAATGACAAATTAAAAACGCAGACCAACACTAAAGAAAAGTTTGTTTAACAGGCGATTTTACTGATTTTTCAGGACAATGTCATTGTTTAGGCGTAAACAACATTAATAATGCATTGTAGAGAAATAACCACCTTAGATTTCTTTATAGTGGTGGCAGTGGGTACTAGGAATCATGATGCCTACAATGCAAACCTAATTTGTTGACCATAAAAACGGCAGTGAATGTACATGTGTCTTCTCGAACATGTTACATATTACATATACATGTATGTATTTGTTCAGTTTATGTCATTATAACATTATGCAGTCCTTGATATAAACATAAACAAATAATGATATAAACATAAACAAATAATAATGTTTGCATGTACCTAACCTGTTTTAAATTCATTTAATGCCAATGTCTGATTACGTACTTTAGACACATTACATACTTCAGCTGTCTCGCCCCCATCACCACTGAAAAATCATGACTCATAAATGTCTGTAAATGTCTAAAGAAGGATTTTACATGAAACCACCCTCAGTGACTTTGTTTACATCCTAGCATAATCAGCAAAATTATGCTGAAGGTTGAGGGTGGAATGCAAATGCCATTAGACCGTGAATGTAGCCATGCATAGGTCCAAGAACAATGCATGCTTGATTACCTTGAGGTCAGGACAGGTAGAACCCATCCTGTTCCAATCACAGAGACAGTTACTCTTGTTTTTTTTTCAAATGCGTATACCAACATCCAGATTTTGGACGCATCGTAATGCAGAGTGTAACAGTTGGCAAGGGGAAAAAAAACAGTTTTCTCATTCTTTGTATTTATCATTCTGCTGTTTTGTAAAATATGTATCTGCTTGCTTTCGTTATTAACTCAGTTTCTGGTTTAGCCTTGCAAATGTTATTTTAGAGAAAAGCACTGTTTAAAATCCAGACCCCACTGCATCACCGTTCACGTTCAAGTCAGTAGGGTCACCATACCTCATTCAAACTGCATTCTCGTGGATTTTTTTTTTTTTTTTGGTTGCCAAAAGATATTTGCTGGAGTAGTCAGTTGAGCTAAAAGAGCACTTACTCAAGTGAGACACATCAATAAATGTACTGCCCTGCTCTGCCATTAATTCTCCTTTATCCACCAGCTGATTCTAGATTTTTCAGTCTTAGGCCCGTATCAAATAAATGGCAGGTAGAATGTCCTCTATGGCCGTGGCCTGGGCTTGTGCTATAATGGATGGCATCTCGGATTAAATTTATAATGGGGGATGGGGTTTGCCTTGTTACCTTGTTTAATGGAAAACAATGAGTCTTCCACTGTAGAGTCTCCAGGTTGATGCATTGGCCTGGACAGATCCACTCTCTCCTTTATTACCTAGAGTGCAGGCTCTTCCACTACCTAGCCATCAATAAACACTGGTCTCCGTGAGTGGAGGAGGAAAAAAAAAAAAAGGAGCCCGAAAGCCCTTTCTGTGTTAACGGACTATCTACAAAAGTTACTGCCGTCAAGCATTTACTTCAGTGTACAATGCAGAATTTCGAAAATAGCCACAGTCCGATTTACTAATATCCCTACTGTGCTAAAGGGGGCAGGACATTGCAATAGTGGGGGTAAGCATGAAGCTTAGGGACAGAAAGAGAGGAAGCAATGGAAAGGGGAGAGAGAAGGAGACACTAACATTAGGGCACATCCCGTGACGGTGGCCGTCCATCATAAGCTTGAGCAAGGAACAAACATAATAAGGTGCAGAAGAGCAGTATTGTCAAGGGTGACTGTGGATTCTACCTGACAACCCCGGCCCACACAGGCCCAGCATTCTTCTCTCTCAACATGACAGCCAGACGTTCTTTAGCTGAATAACCGATGTGGGCATCCAACCATTTATTCAGCTTATAGGAGCACCAAGGAGACAGGAAAAATTGTATGAGAGGAATGATGAGATGGATGCAAATCCCAAATGATTAGTCATGGTTCGTCCTTTAATACCACTCTTCTGTGGACGGGATATGAGAAAGCCATTAAACACACCGTCCTGAAATGAGCCAGCAGTTTGACTGAGTTATTAAGACGCGACAGGTGGAGTCCATCCTAACCAGACAGCACCTCTGGCAGAATCTGCATTAAAGGGGCCATATTCTACATTGTCTAGAATTTTGTGTGACTTTGTGTGTCATAATTCAGTTTTACATGACATCAACAGGGCTGAATGTTCATTATTTGTAATCTTTGCTAGAATACTTGAAATGTCTTTATGTGACCTGTCTAGGGAATAGGTCTGTCAATAATACTATTGCAAACAATTAATGAAAGCTAATAGTCAGCAGCTAGCATTATTTAAGTACTACTGTGATAACTGGTGATTACTAGCTTCCATTTATTGTCAGAAACAGTTCCGCTTATTCGTTTAATTTATTCCTTAACTCGGGGG
This sequence comes from Alestes dentex, assembly GCA_037576975.1. Taxonomy (NCBI): domain Eukaryota; kingdom Metazoa; phylum Chordata; class Actinopteri; order Characiformes; family Alestidae; genus Alestes; species Alestes dentex. The sequence continues at coordinate 17,974,553 of JBBIGA010000038.1, forward strand.
AAATGAACAGATAATAACTGTCTAAATTGGCAGTGACCAAAGTGACAGTAAATGGTAGTAAGGATGCATTTCAGTTGCAAGCACACATTCAGTCTATTTAACAGAAATAGCCTAAAACCATCAGTATGGTCCTTAATTTAGTTAAAATAAGAGCCTGCAGAAGTTTGCACAGTTTGCAAATAATACAATACATTACAATACCTCTATTAAAACGTTTGCCAGACTAAAACTAAACATAATTGATTATCAATTCCTGGTAGTAAATTCTTAGAAATAACCTGGAAGTACCTTTCACAGAATCTTTATGAATGAATTTGAAAGATCATGCTTAAATTGCTACATTTAAAAAGCACTTGCAAAAGTTATAAAGCTTAGAAAATAAACACTGACTTCTAGACACTGTCAAAATGCAACAAAATACATTGAAACATAAACTATATGAATATAAATATGAACTTAATTCAGTTTTGCCACATATTTTCATTCAGTGAATTCGAGTCAGTATATACAGCCTCACCTTGACAACTGTCGGTGAGCAAAACTGAAACATTCCAGTGCAATTTATTCATCTTTCTCTGGAACTGTATTTATTTGGATCCGAATAAACAGATTTAATTCGCTAACATACACTTAAAATGACTAAAGAGTACATTAGGAGTATATTTACTCTTTTCCATATCATGTGAACTAGCTCCTTAGAGACAATACACAGTATTTAATGTGTATTTAAAGACATTGGTTTCCAAACAGGTCCTGGAGTACCCCTGCCTTGCACTATTCTGTGTAATAAACTGATTTGTTGGATTAGGTGTGTTGGGAGCAGGGAAACAGTGTGCAGGACAGAGGGCCAGGACTGGTTTGAGAACCACTGGTTTAAGACAACAGTAAAGTAACTGCAAGCTCATATAAAATTACAGAGTTTAAGCATCTGCAGTATATGACATACGACCAGGGGTTGACATAAGTGGTACACAAATGCGCGGCAGTTTTCAGTCTTCACAGCGCAAATGCGTACCTATTTTGAGTAACTTCATACTGCGTGCCCCGCCCCTCGACTTCACGGCCTGCCCCAGTACGAGACCACGGCCCCCTCCCCCCACGGCCGAGACACAGAGAACATTTTTCATTTTTGTGCGTACCAACTAATTCACGTAGTTACTCATTAGAGTACTAGAGCAAAAAAATAACATCAACCCCTGCATATGACCGTTTTCTTGGATAAGACCACGTTTGATCAGTTCAGATCATTGTTATCTAGTCATATTCCTTAGTTAGTATGACACAGACGTATCAAGTATGATTGAAACTGAAAGTTTATTATAATCATTTACCTCATTAATAAACCGTTTAAAATGAATTGATAGAAGAGCTCATGAACATCTTAGAAAATCATCTCGTGAGGCTACTTTGATTGTCAACAGCATTAGGTTTAGGTTTAGGCTTAGATGTTAATTATTAGTTTCATTGAATTTACATTTAGCTGCATGTTAGTTAAAAATTAGGTGCACGTCTACAAACCATCTTCAGGGTGCTGCCTTCATATATGGGCTGTATGGAGTGAGCGGTACATTGTTCACATAATACTTTAAACTTTTAACAGCAGAAACTTTTATACTGCAGAACGCCATCCGCATACGACAGATGACTCACTGCACCGAGTTGGATTCTTTTTCGATTTGTCATTTGCTTGTTTTTATTGCTTAATTGAATTCTAGTGGCTCTAAAAAGACATTCCGTGTATTGATCGACTCCTCTGAGGTGTGCCAGTCTTCTGAAATGTCAGTAATAAAGAAAACATTGACAAAAATAAATAAATAAATAAGAAAACATTTGTACGTTTTTGTGAAATGAAATAAAACATCACTATGGAATGGAGCATCTTCCCACGCTGGCGTTGTAAGCACCTGATGAAAAGAAACACACATCAAAACATATCCTTGCATTAAGTAGCTTTTACACTTCAAATTCGTGCAGATTGCAGAGTTTATGCAGGACACGGACAGTTCCTATAAACTGAGCATGCCTTTGATGAGCGAGAACTTGTTAGAAGCATGAAATGAGAATGAAATCCCTAACGGCGTTTACAGGGCAACCCTGGGAAACCACTGTGTGGACTGAAAGAAACCCAGTCACCTCCTATCCAAAGATAACCTCTTTAGAATTTAAAGCAAGCACTGCCTAATTATTTAGTGTGACATGCAAACGGAATGAATTAAATTTACTGAGAAGCGCTTGTGCTGTTGTCACCATGGATATCAGAGACAGTCACTTTTAAAAGACCCCTGAGAACTACAGTCATAAAAGAGGGAGACTGAAGGAAGCGGAGAAGGGAGTAAAGTTAAGATCTTGTTCTTATTAAAACTATATTCAAACTAGTGCAAATTCAAGTCTGCATGTTTCTTCAATACAAACTTTTTCATTTACTACATTAGGTGTTTATATATACTGTGTGTGTATATATATATATGTATATATATATAGGTATATATAGCAAACCTAATTAGCATAATTACCCTTTCCTGCTGATATTACAAAATCATTTTTTCTTATTTGCTGAGTTTAATAAAGTGGAAGAAAACGGAACATACAATTTGAAATGTGCCTTGACTTCCAGGCTTTGTCATTTTTTTCTCCAATATGATGAATTCAGCAAATGAACATTAACTGTGCACAACACCATTAGAAGGGTGTTCTCTGTATAACATGTGTTATTAACATCAACAAAACATGTCGTTTGCACAGGGTGCCCAAATCTTTGCATACAATTGGTGGTGTAACTGGAGGAGGCCCCAGAAAAGTGGTCTGGTCTGGTAAAAATGACTCCAGTCATTTTCAACTGGCAAGGATGATCTTATTTGAATTTGTGTGGTTAGCAGCCCTCATTTCAATGTTACCTCCATACAAACACATTTAGTAACCTATGGAGCATTATTTTCCATTTAGCAGCAATAATGGACAGTTACATAAGGTTCTCAGCAGTTTGCCAGCAGTGGAAGAGGTGAACCTTTCTTCCCAGCTTCCAGACATTGTCAATTTCTTTTCTCCTTCCTTTTCATAAAATATGCAAGTAGAATAGTTATCCTTTCTAAAGCAGTGTCTATTAAAACATTACTTACAAATAGACCATTAACCTCGGATTATAAAGCGCTTGAAAGAAATATTGTGGAGAGAAGAGATCAACAATGCAGGCAGTTGAATGACTGGTCTTCAGCATGATGGGTCAAAACACTCCAAAATGTGACCCTTTGATGTCCAGAAAGACTGTTTGCTCTTGTCGGCAGTTGACAGAAAAGTGGGGAATATACTAGAAACAAAAATTCAGATTGCATTTGTAATGCCAACATGGAGGAGTATCATTTTACACTTATGAACTCAAAATCACCTCTGGAAAACATCTAATCAATGATGCAGATAAAAAAAAAAAAAAAAAACCTCATTCAGTCCTCAAACTGCCTGCAATCTCATTGGGAGATGTAAAGAATGTAAACAAAACTGCCTCAACCTTTCACTAAAGACCATTTCAAATGTTGTGGGGGGCCAATTATCAAGGCATAAAAAATAATACTGAACATGAATCTTCCCTTTTTTTTAACTAGGAACACTGGAAATCAATTAGTGATAAAGGCTGATCTCTGAGGCCCAAAGAGAAACAATGCAGCTGCTTGGAGAAAAGGTGATGTATTTCTTGAGACCTGAAAGGCTTTTTATCAACCACATACAACATTTTGCCACATGCATTTGAAGGTTTTAAACGTGGTGCTTCTTTTCAGAAATAATATGAAGACAATATGTGAGTATATTAAGGCTACAAATGAGGACTATAGTATGAAGCTGCTTTCAGCCAGGCAGGAGAAAAAGCAGCGGTTAATAGAGGCAGATCAATAGACATGTGAAAGGGAGAAATAAGATGATTTCTGTTCCACTTTTGCAGTTTCATTATAGTCACCAGCAGTTGTCTTGAACTGGATTCTAGGTCTACAGCAGTTTTCAAATCGAAATACTGTGTATTTAGTTGCATCCCCATGTAAATGATAAATTCCTGATTTTACCGGCCCTCCTCCTGTCCCCCATGACACAATTCATGATTTTGCAACGTCCAGCTGCCCAGTACTGTAGCTGAGACAAGCCGCGTTGAACACCTTCTCCGTGGAGCAGAGGACACATGACTGCACCTATATAGTTTAGCTACTGCTCCTCTTGATAAGGTAAGTAAGAGGCCCCACACGTGAAGATACCACAGCACAGTGTGAACTGTGTGAAATTTCTTTCACTACATTTAACCCATTCACCAAATGAAGCAGTGGGCTGCCACCAACAGGGGGCGCCCGGTGAGCAGTGTACCTTGCTCAAGGGAACCTCAGTGGTGTCACTAGCAGTCCTGGGGTTCAAACCCAGAACCTTCTGATCGCAGGGGCAACGCCCTAACCACTAGGCCACCAGTTGTCCTAGTACAGGGATGGAGAGGAGGAATAGGGAGGGTGAGGAGTGCAGGAGGAACAGAGAGGATGAGCAGTAACTGGGAAAACTGGGATTGCTGATTCACATCATGGTTATCAAATCTGAGGTCAATTATTGATGAATTAAGGCAATAACAACATTGGCAAAAAAAGCCCCCCTCTAATACTTCTGGTAGCCAATTGTATTTTCCACACAGGACAGTCTACATACAATTGTTTGACGTTCTCCTCAAAATTTTAAGGGTTATTTAACATCAGTTACAAAATGTACAACACATGGAAAACAGCTCAAGACCTCTGAAGTCCTGTAGGTAGTTACATCCGGTGTAAATTCTCTGTATTTTTGTTTGATTTGTAAAAAGAGGAGAGGGCCACACAGCTGTAAATAGACTGGCCTGAGTAGTTTATCAATAGTCCACATCAACTTTAAGGATGCTGAAGTGCATCATCTGTTCATTCTCTCCATTCCGATTCCCCCACTTAGCTTCCAGGGTAGGAGAGGAGCAGTAGAACAAGTTTCTGGATGCAGCCGAGAAGTCTGATATGATTTGTCCAGGGTCGGCTAATGCAGACAGACACAGACGAATGAGTTGCAAGATGGCAAGATGTTCTGAGTCCAAGGAACTACATGTTGGACAGAGCTCCTCACAACAGTGTGGCAGGTATTAAAATGACTGACAGACTGTGTGTCTGTGAGTGTGTGTGTGTGTGTGTGTGTGTGTGTGTGTGCGCATGGCTATAGGACTCCAGTCACTGAATACTGTAAGATTTCCACAAACCGAGGGTAAATAAAGAGTTGCAGTGATTTGAGTTCAGCTTAATAAAATCATTTATTGTGCTCCAGAAGAGTAAATCCTATTTAACCAGAAATAAAGACAAAATGACAAATAATCTACATTACAATTGCCCTCTGATATGGTTCCTATGAACAGGCATTTTTGATCATCCCTTTGAAGCTTAGACAGAAGAAGTAAAACAAACAAACAAACAAACAAAAAATATACGCGGTTTGGTTGCTGTTTATAAATGGCACTCAGTATTGTAATACATTCAGTCACGAGGCTTCGTACTGTTGCTTGTGTGTGTGTGTGTGTGTGTGCGTGTGTATGTGTGTGTGTGTGTGTGTGTGTCTGGGACTGCGCTCTGGAGTCCTCTGTGGGTACAGATGTATCCCAGCTCTCACCTTGGCCCTATATGCAAATGTACTGAAAGAATCCTCAAAGCAGCCCCTTGTATGAATGGCTCATTAAATTTTAACACTGTTGAAAAGGAGCCTCATTTGGAGAGGGGGCTCAGGGCAGGGCTGCTTTGCATATTCATACCTGTATTGACTGAGTGAGGGGGGCTGCGCTGAGGGGTTTCAGTTAATGGTATGGCGTTTGGGGGAGAGAGCTTATTCTGCTCTGTATTTACCGTCCTATTACACAGGGCCAGCGCGGAGCCGAGCAGCTCCGGGGAGGCTGTGTTCTAGGCGGGAACATCTTGTTTGGGACTCGCTGCGTGTCACAGGTCGCCAGGGCGGCAGGAGAGCTGCATAATTCTCTCCTTTTTCTTTCTCCTTCTCCTCCTTTGGTCTCTTGCTTGCCTCGCGCTGTGTTACCGCAACTTTTACAAACAACTCGAATCTTTCTGAACTTTAATTCAAAGAACAATTCCACATTTTCTGACCCAATCTCTGCCTGTGCATCTGTACAACATGTCTGGTTAGCATGAAAAACTAACACCTTTACCCTGTACTGGGAAAAAAAAACCCCCAGAAAACCTGCTGACTGAAAATTCACTTATAATAGAAGACAATGGGCAGCTGCCCCAAGTGTGATTCAATATAATGTGTTTTTTTTACAAAGGAACAGGCAAGCATGTGAGTTATTATCGGCGCTAATCAAGCGTATGCTACTGATTCAGGTGGAAGAGACTGGGTCTAAAACAGAGAGAATAGTCCTTTGATTACTCCTCATTAGCAATGCATAGTCACAGGTCTAAAGTTTCAAAAGGATTCTGGACAACCGTGAGCAATGCCTTTGACCAGCTGTGCAGTAGGCCGTGATGGAGAGTATGACACAAAGCACAAGGATTAGCCTGGAGAACAGATACAGGGTGTCCTCTGTAGCCTTACAAAGGCCTATCCGACTTGGGACAGTGGAGAAATTCCCGATCCCAACAGAATTGTCTGCGTTTGACAAGTTACCTCTCCACAGAGTAAGAGTGTGTTTACAACAGAGGAGGCAAACAGAGGCTGAGACAGAAGAACAAATGGCAAAATGGCTTTTTTTGTAAATAAAATTTAGACAAGAGAAAAGCTTGTTCCGTCGAGAAACAGCAAAGGCTAAAGCAGCGACAAAAACAAATGTCTAAGTGGCAAAGTCAGTTTACATGAAGAGACCCGAACAGAGACGACATTTTTATAACTGTGGATGCAGATGAAAGCTGCTCTACGGGTTCAGCACACTTGGACATGGTAAGGGCCTCCTTTTACCTTACACTGCCACCCCTGCACCTGCTGCAAAGCGAGGCAGGAAGCATAGGATAAGAGGGTCTCGTAATCCACACTGTCAGCAGAGAGCTTCCCCTGTGTCGGGCAGAAATTTATAAGCATTCGTCTTTAAATAGCGCTGTGGCATGGACTCATAAAGGGCAGAAGCAAAAGAAAATCAATGCAACCAATCATGTTCCAGAGAGCTAAAGTTATGCAGAGCGATTCCCAGCAATATGCCTTCATTTCTTCCTAACCCCAGGGCATCAGTTATGCATGGAGGGTGGGTTGGTGGTGGAGGGGCATCCTGATAAGACAACGAAATGAATGAGAATTAAACAACGCAGGTTGTTTTCTAAGGTAAATGTGGTCTTTGACTATAAGCCAGAGGTGAGGGGGAAAAAAAAGAAAACAGAAAAAAATTACAGCCGAGACCAAATGAGCAAACTGAAAAGAGTACAATGAATGTCCCACACATGGGATCTCAAACAGCACGTGATTCACCACTATTAAAAAGTTTTACCAACACACATTGTACAAAACTAGTCCTTATAACCAGGTTCACTCAAGCTATTTGTGAATGCACTCTATTTAGCATATACCCGCCCCCTTCCCTTCCCCACATCCAATCTGCACCCATGGCCCTCGCGTGTGTCACTGTATTCCGATTTCGGTAGGTTTGTGAGCCAATCAGAGCAGTATTTCCTCTAACAAATCCAATGGGGATGAAAATTATTATTCATTTTCTTCTTTTAATAATGACTTAATCAGCAGAACAGCCACCAAGCAGATAAATTGTCATGCGCTTCGTGCTAAAAATATCCAGCTTCCCTTTTTTTGTCCTCCAGTTCTCCGAATAGACAGCACTTGTGTGATGGAGCTGTATCTGCCAGAAAACAAGTGAACTTCCCGCTATATGAACCGCTGGCAGATTTTTCCCGTACTGAGGCCCCCAGTCAGGGCTTAAACAGCATTGGTGCTTTGTGTACATATCTAGATATGTAAATAGATTCTATACAATAAAACTGTTCCCAAAAAATAAACTGACAAAAGATTCCAAGACATTTGGTGAATGTCTCTATTGTGCATATTTTCGAGGAGTTCCTGTCCTCCTCTTTTTCTCCCTTAACGTTTTATTCCATATCTTACAATGTCTCCATCCTTAGGAGAGCACATGCCTAAATTAGGTAAGCAGCATCTCCTCTCTGCTCCAGAGAGAGTAATCTACAATCCGATGCCTCGGGAAAACAATATGCTTTCTTTCATTTACAAAGGGTCTCCCACATGCCATCTCCGCTGCCGCTGCCGCCGCCGCCGCCACTGCTGTTTCCTCCCTGGGTAACTGAATCAAGTCATCCTTCCAAGCAACCTGGAGTGATATCTGTTTGCCAGGAAATGGCTCTGGCTTTGTCACAACAGCACGGCTAAAAAAAAAGACATCCATCTCTGTTTTTCATTAAGGTTGAAATGTTTTTGCACATTTTCTCATTCCGTTCCTTTTTTTCTAATAGAAAATGGTAGTTTTCCTCCCAGGGAGCCAAATTCCCACGCCATATTCTGTGTTTTCCTCGAAACAGCAAGCACGCACATATTCCCCAACAAATCCATGGGGCTGCACGGTATGCCTGTGGGTGAGTGTGTGTATTGTCCAGGTGTGTATCTATCTGTGTCTATATGGGTGTGCTTGAAAGCGGCACCAAGTGTGAGGCTATACTCTAGTGGTAGAGTGTGAGTGGGGGTGCGGGTGAGGCAGTGTGTTGTTCTGTCCGCTGGGGTAGCTGTTGAAGGGGTGCAGCGAGCTGAGGCCGGGCATGCTATTGGGGATCATTGTGATGGTGTTGGGGGTCATGAGGGGGATGTCGTCGGGCGAGCGGCGCATGGCCAGCGTGTAGTCGGGCGGGCAGGCAGTCCTGAGGACCACCTCATGCGGGTGCATGGCCTCACGGCACTCGCGCTCCAGGTCACTGTGCTTCATCTGAAGGGTCATGATCTCCTCCTCCTGCGTGTGGGGCAGCTCGTTGGCCGTGGTGCGCTGCGGGCTGCAGCGCCGGTGCACCTCGTGTCGACGCTTGTCCTTCTTGTAGTAGAGTGCAGCGAAGGCCAGGATGTTCAGGAACAGCAGTGAAGCGCCCACGGCGATTGTCACGCTCAGCTCTGTGGAGTAATCCCGCTGGTCCACCAAAAAGGGCTGATTCTGGTTCTGGTTCTGGCTGTCGTGTGTCTCAGTAGGGAAGGGTGTGGGGAAGGGACGCTTCGTGTTGGCCGGGGTCTTCTTGGGGGCACGAGGTGTGACCTCTGGTGGCGGCACCTTGGTGGTGGTGGAGATGATCTGGGTCACTTCATTGAGGCTATGCAGGTGGGGAACCAGCTCCAGCCACAGATTGACTTTGTTGGCGCGATAGTGCTCTTTAACTCGAGGCTTGAGACCAATGTGGAGGTACAGCTGGTCCTTCTGGTTGTAGCGCGTCCAAGCCACCTCCTCAAAACGGTTTGGTTTGGTGTGGATGAACTTGGTGTCCTGTGGCACTGGCTGGTTGGGGTCACTGTAAGGGAAGAGCAACAGCATCAGAATTCATCAGAGTAATTTCCTTCACTGTAAAAAAGTGCATCACTATTTTTGACATTTCTGCAGGATGCGGCAATTCAGAGTTATATGAAAGTCATTAGAGGTCAATACCCATGGGCTTATATGGTGTGGCAGGGCATTCTTTTTTACTATTGCCTCAGAAAACAATTACTGACACAAAGACACGCCTAAAGGCATTGTGGAAAGATTTAATTTTCTTTCACGCTGAACATCACAATCTACTGGCAACTGCCACTGCTTCTTAATTAACAGGGGGAAGTCAGAGAACAGGAATTCCACGTTTGCAACTAGCACAAATTGATTCCTTATCTGAAACTGAAGCACCATCCAAAGTAAGATTATTTCAAAATCTACTGCAAAGGCTGTAAATGTACTTCACTGCACCAGTGGGTCTGTAACTGCAACATCATATCTAAGATGAACAAGAATTTATTACTTAATTAAAAAGTCATCAAAAATATATATTCTGAAAATCACTAAAATATCCACTACTCTGGATATTAATCATCCTGTGTTACAGAAGCAGCAGTGTCAAGAACAACACACACACACACACACACACACACACGCACACACACAGGTGGTAGTAGACTGTACACTGCTGAAGGGGATTTTAACTTCTTTTTTGTTTAGATCTACCAGTAAACTTTGTATTCCTGTGACGGAAGTAAGCAGGTGGTAGGTATCAACTTAGCACCATTAAAACCATTAAATGCTCGGAAATTAATCATTTCTTCAAATCATGTCTAACAATGTAAAACAAAAAAACTAAGTATTAGTGTTTTAATCTACTGGACCTCAATATTGGCCAGAATTATTGTGCAACTGATGAATCGGTCAGGCTCCGCTAGGTACTTGTCTTTTCTGACTTACCCGGTCTTGGCAAAGTTGGTCCAGTATGTCATCACCACAGCGCTGAGCATCACGTCGTTCTTGGAGAAGTTGCAGGGGAAGAGCTCGGTGGGTCCAATCATGGGCAGGCCGAAAACATAGGGGATCTCATCCCCGTGCGCTGCGTCTGCCCAGGGCGGCACCTGCTCTGTCTGGCAGTGGTGGTAAAAAGCATAGAAATAAGTTGGAGACCCAAAGCTGGAGTGGAGGTCCGCTGTGGCCACCGCAGGCGCAACCCATTGGTGGTCAGTAAAAAGGGCCAGCAGGGTCTTCCTCCTGGTTTCTGGATTGTGACGGTCGGCCCAGTCAGTGTACATGAACTTAATGGTCTCTCGTAGGATATCCTTCCCCTCGGGGTAACCATACAGGTCATCAACAAAGCTCGACACTGCATAGTCAAAGTCGTTGGCCTGCACGCCGTTCTCATTATCCACAATAAGCTCAACGAACTTTAAGCCTTCACCTTGGTTGACCCCCAGCATGATGTCGTAGTTTAGGAACTCCCCTTGCTCCATGAGGATCTGCGGGTCATCAGGTATGACATCGCCATCAATGACGGGGCCAAAGGCGATGTGGTAACGTGCAGGCTGAATGTCTTGCTCCACCAGCTCCTTGTAGTGCTTCTTCTGAAGACACTCCACCAGGTCCACCGTGTCTTTGAGGTTGCAGCCCACCTTTTTGGCCAGCATGCGGGCATACTTTGCTGGCTGGAAGCTGACAGCCCAGCTAGACAGGGCTGTACCACTCTGGGCAATCGCTCTCTGGAAGAGGCCTGTGAGGATACAATGAGATATTGGCAAAAATACCCAATGCACAAGAGATGCTCCCAAAGCACAAGCATGCAGGCAGAAACGGCATGACGACATTCAGTGGCTGAGAGCTTTATATTGTAAGAAATTATTTATATTGTAAGAAACTTATAAGCAAACATCTGTCATAAATATGTGAATACAACCACAAATGAGCACGCACTGTGTACAGAGAATCACTCTGCTTAAAATATCGTCTCGATTTTCTAACATGCTGTGCGCAATTAACTGAATGCATAAATTTATGCTGAACACCATATCTTTGCTATGACAGCATTAAACAATCTTTACTTTATAAACACAAATCTTCACTTTATAAACACAAATGAAGCATTCACTTAATTAGAGTATGACAGAGGACTGTCAAACGTCATGCAGATCAAGATACAGACGAAGATCAAAAAACAGAAATAAAGAGCATGTGTGCATGCATGTGTGGTTAGCAAAGTGAGATACTGAGCTTTAATATGACTAGTTTGACTAGAATGTTCTTTTATGGTGGAAAACTACAAAGTCTGTTCAAATGAGGTGGTGGGACCGAATATATAATTAGGACATACAAAATCTGAATGGTTGTTCAACCGATTCGCTCAATTCAAAAAACATAAATACAGATAAATACATTTAAATGTCTGGGGTTTGACTGCTTATTTTGACATTATTATTATTATTATTATTATTATTATTATTATTATTATTATTTATTTTTATTATTATTATTATCATTATTATTATTACTGGCATGCCAATTCTGCAAACCTGGCCCTGCTCTAACACTCCTGATTTAGCTCACAAATGGCTTTATAATTAGGATGCATGACTTTATATGCCTGGGGTCACTGACATACACGAGCCTGTATTAATGGGTCAGTTATGTAGCTGTTTTGGATGATTTATAAAGTGATGAATTATTTACAGTCAGTTCTGTTGGCACCCTTGCTAACAGTGGGTTAAAAAGTTATAAAATAGTAAAACCCTTGTCAAATAAATATTTCTTACAAATCCACATGGCAATTATTGACATTTATTACTTGTTAACCTCTGTCTGTCAGTATAACAGCAATGAATCATCTATGCTTGATGAGACTGGAGACTATGGAAGAAGCAATCTGAGACCACAGAATGTCTGCAGATCCTCCTGGTTGCAAGGTCCTCTCTTTCTGACTATCCTCTTCAGTTCACTTTGCTTGCTTGGCATTGGTAATCAACCATTTTTCTTCAGATTTGCATGTATATTTTGGAACATCACCCAGCTGGACAATACAAGGCCCAGTTCTAACTTTTTGCCAGAGGCAGACAGATTTTTATTTAAAATCTTTCGGGTCTCCATGGAGTTTGTGATGTCATGTCTACCAACAAGATACGTAGGGATTTTGGAGGAAAAATCCTCCACTATACATAACAGTAGGGAGGTTCTTTTCTGTATAATCATTCTTCTTTTCATGCTTTGTTACCAAAAAAGATATGTTTTTCGGTGAAAGAAAACCTTCTGTCATGTTTCCAAGTAGTCTGCTGGCATGAAGAGGGTGTCCAAATATATATTTATTTTGAAAAAAATGACTACCATCTTCTATCATCTTCTGGAAATGCTCCCATCTTCTACAACTGTGATCCTTACAACTGTAACCTTCTTACTTCGCTAATCACCCTCCTCACCGCATGGAGGCAAAATAAACATGCGTCCTCTGCCAGGCAGGTTCAGTTTTCAAACAAATTCTCAAGTAAAGTCCAAGGCACCTTTACAAAACAACAAAAGGAGATTTTTCTTTTGCTGGCTTAACTGGATTTCTTCGAGGTGAACTAATAATGTGCAGTTCTCTGGTCAAAGACAAGGGCATCTGAAGGTTCATTCTGAATGATGGTGATAATGTCAAGGTATGCTGACGTGGAAAGACCTTTCCTTTCCAAAATGGAATTAATTAATTACTCTTTCCATGTCGATGGATTATTTCTAGGGGAAAAAAGGTAGTACTGAACTGTGCTTGAGGAAAGCATGACGATTGGTATGAACTCTACTGAATAAAGATGAGCGGAGAGACCAATTCAAATACATTTTTCATAAGCAACCAGTTTCAGGTCAGACTGATTTAGCCCCTTAAAGTGTGCCAGTGGAGGGGGAAATGATGAATGATCTGTTCTAATGCAGGAGCAATGAGAAGGCTGTGACTTTGCCCATAACCTTGATGGCTTGACAATTTTGGATCATGCATGCATTGCCAGGGCGTTGTCTGTATTACCAAAGGAAAATGTTGTAAATATCAAGATCCATAAACGTAATGGAAGGGGATAAATGAAAGCAGGGTTGTAGGGTGTTTTGAAAGAGTGATGCAGAATATCGCTTGCATTTGGCATCAGTATGCAGCACTGACGCCGCCAGGGAGACTATGGATGGGTGTTGCTGCCGTACACGTCTGTTAAACTCTACAGCATATTCTGCACCTTAATCCAAACCTGACTACACACGGCATGGTATTTGAACAAGAGCAGAAGATGAACCCTCCTTTCCCATGGGATTTCCTTTGTGCAGTTTGGAAGTATGAGGTATAGTTATCAAGTATGTTCTGTTAGCAAACTTTGAGAGTACAGGAAGCAAAAGAACACAAAGCTTCACAGAAGGTCCCATGCAAATATGTGTAAGCACAAATCCATATCAAACACAAAAGAGCACACACAGTTATGAGGGGAAAAAAAAACAGGCCTGGTTTCAACATAGCAACAAGGTGGCATGCAAACACCAAAAGGGTCAGAAGTTGCAACCTCTGCATTATACCTTTGGTTGAATTGCTCCAGCGGTTACCTTCAGAATAATGGGACAGAGTGAGGAGGTTCACACAAGAGGCCCCGGCCCCAGATCCAAAAACAGTAATGCGTAAAGGGTCACCGCCAAAGAAAGCAATGTTTTCGCTAGTCCAGCGGAGAGCTTGGATTAGATCTAGGAGCCCATAATTCCCTTTGGCCGCCTGGTCTCCTGTGCTTAGAAAACCTGCAGACAGAGTAGAAACAGAAAGAAAAATAGGTTGAGAACACCAGCACTTGACTTTGGGACGCATACAAAGAAGCTGCAGTGCATCTGTTTGCCAGCAGCAACAGGAGCAGATAAGATATTCTGATATTAATCACTCCTCCATTTTGCTTCACATTGTTTGGGCATCTGTACGAAAGTGAGCTGGCAAGAGAAACCACCTTGCTCTCCAGTTAACATTTGTTAATTGTTGTGATGACAGTTGGCCTCCTCTGGAGGGCTGAAGTAACTGCCTCTTAATGATTGTTTATATCCTCAAGCTCAGAATTTACCTGACCTCCCCTGACAAACAAAATAGAGCCTAATGACATCATTAACCAGGATGAGAGCCTCATTTGCACTGCACTTTTGTTATTACTGGGGAGAAAAAAAGGAAAAAATTCTATTTTTTTTTCACGTATTCTTAAGTAAATAGAAAAATATATTTTTACAAGAGTTACAAAAAGATACTCATTTACTCAAGTTCTGGTGGGTGGGTGGTGGGGACGAGTGGTACTTAGTATCTGCAAAAGAGGCCAGTTGGCCAATATTGAGCGTCCCTTAATACTGGCCAACTTGAAATGATTCTGATTTCTAAAACACTCCAAAAGTGAGCCTATCCAAAAAAAGATACCATATTGATTACATTGCATTACATTACAATACTTTTAAAAGTACTACACAAAATATGTTTTCAGAATGAGGTATAATTTAACTTCAACATTATAAAAATGTAAGCGATGTAAAACCTTCCACTTAAATCAATGTGTAACTTAGTACTGCAGTGGTGGAGAGAACCACTACATGGATACAAGTGCTAAAAGTGAACGAAGATACTTTTTAACCATCAAAGTGTCCAAGAGCACTATATAGCATCAACATTATGTTTTCTTGTCGATTGAAAGTCACAACTGAGAAATCCTCAGCTTTGCAGGCCGTGACTTGCTTGCTAAGATCATCACTCAATGTTGCGGAACAGTGCAGAGTATGTTGAGCCTCCTAAACATGAGCGAGTGACTGAGTGAGTGACTGAGTGTGGAAGTGAGTGAGTGACTGAGTGTGGAAGTGAGTGAGTGACTGAGTGTGGAAGTGAGGGAGTGACTGAGTGTGGAAGTGAGTGAGTGACTGAGTGTGGAAGTGAGTGAATGACTGAGTGTGGAAATGAGTGAGTGACTGAGTGTGGAAATGAGTGAGTGACTGAGTGTGGAAATGAGTGAGTGACTGAGTGTGGAAGTGAGTGAGTGACTGAGTGTGGAAGTGAGTGAGTGACTGAGTGTGGAAGTGAGT
>JBBIGA010000038.1:17996784-18013739 GCA_037576975.1 Alestes dentex
ATTTATATTCAGAATTTAGAGAAAACTGGTATATTTAAATTTGTTCCCTGTAAGACACTGGGGGTGTGCAGGCAGGCCAGTGTGTTGTGACAAAAAAATGAAAAGTTAATGACAGCCTTGCATGGTTTAAGTGTGTAATCAAGCTATTTCCATGTTTACTTCTCCTTTAGTAACTGGAGTGAAATATGGCTACGTAAGCCTAGGAATCAGTCAATCTGACTTCTCCTCGTTGGGCTTCGAGTTCACACTGGAAAGGCTCAACATAACACAATTATAGATACTTGTTGACAAATGGAAACAGATTTAACAACACAGCATTGAAACTGGGATAAGAATCTGTGTTTATATGCATATGAATGCTACACAATTTTTCAAAGCAGATTACATAGCAGGCATATTTTATTTATGGCAAAAAATACAGTAAAATAAAAGTCATTATGTA
Source organism: Alestes dentex (assembly GCA_037576975.1). Taxonomy (NCBI): domain Eukaryota; kingdom Metazoa; phylum Chordata; class Actinopteri; order Characiformes; family Alestidae; genus Alestes; species Alestes dentex. Next base: position 17,997,227 of record JBBIGA010000038.1, read on the forward strand.
GGACAGGGACAGGGAAAAAAAGTGAAACAGCATGAAATGATTTCTCTCAAACCAGTGGCATACAACATACATGAAACACCGCAACTGCACTGTCGCTCGCTTTGAGGTGAGGTTCTCTGTAGTCACAATTCTCCAAAACTAATCTGAATTGTTAACCAGCTCCCTTTCCATAGAGAAGAACAACATTTGCATACAGATAACAGGTTTCTGGAAAATAGCACACACGCATGCATGGTGCTGCTCATACTCACTCACACACACACACACACACACCACACACACACACACACACACACACACACACACACACACACACACACACACACACACACACACACGCAATCCAGCCAGCAAACAAACATCTGAGTGAAATGGGGAGTGGTTGAGGCACAGCGCGAGCGAGAGAAGGCAAGGAGAAAAGCAGAGGAAAAGAAAGCCGCAGCTTGAGAGAGGGAGGGAGAAAAAATCTTTTGACGAGAAGCGAAAGTCTAAAGATAGCCCTCTATCTTCCAACACGCAGGCTGGAAATTCTCTCCTGCTCCTGAGACATGCAAGGGAGTGCGAGACGGGTGCGTTTCCTCTCGCCTGCTGGCCCAAAAGCTGACCCAAAAACTAACCTTAGCTAATGGAGGACATTGGCATATTACAGACTTGGCGTTGATAACGATCCTCGGCCCTTCTGGGGCCCCGAGACGAGCCGGGGCCTTCCCCCAGCGCGAGGCAGAAATGACTTCAGAAACCTACGAGGAACCTGCAGGCAAGGTCTCACTAATGAGCCTAGACGAGGGAGGAAATGATGTCGAGACGAGGCCCTGTCGTCCACGCTCCCTCCAGTAACAAACGCGCCTCTAAAATGTCAGCCCAGTTTTAGAGCACGTCCACGGCTGGCCAAAAAAAAAAAAAACACCTGGACTTATGAAGATGACACTTTCCCAACACAAACATGCTTCCATGTCTTTGAAGATGCAGGTTCAGTTGTGGGGCATTCTGCATTTGTAAGCTGCTTTGGCAGTTCAAATATTCATTGCAGGCACATAACTTCACTCTATTATCCACATCCTGAAATGTTTGGCAGGGTGGGTTCTCAAAAGACGAAAAGCAAAAAAAGAAAGTGCTTCTCCTTTCACCATATTTGGGCTTTGGGACAAGCGGTGACCATGACCAGCTCTTCACCTCTGCAGGGAACCCAGCCATGAGGACAGATGGCATAAACACACAGGATTCTTCCAGTCTGAGCTCCAACCTTTGCAAAACCATAGCGTGATCAAGCTGGAATAAAGATTCTAACCCCGTGTGCTTCGTTCTGACATTAAACAGAGGTTTGCGATGAAACCAGTCAGAGTTTGATAGAAAGGTTTTCAGAGCCATCCCGATGCTCTGATGAAAGTTGATTCAAACTAGTCGCCCAAATCAACATTTGAACACGTAAGACTGGATAGATAGGACAGAAACACACATATTTGATGTATGGCGCGCCGATGCCGATCAACAAACCTTCCTGGAGGAAAAAAAAAAAAAACATAGTCTCCCATCTCCAGTCTGTCTGTCAGAGTCAGAGAGCGGGCAGATGCATTTGATGAAAAACAAGAGATGAGATGTCAGCGAGGCCATGGAGGAGGCAGAGGGAACAGTATTGAATGGTATCTCAGGGGCCAGGGCGGTTAACCGTGTTTGACAGTTGCGGCCGCCGGAGCCAACACCTGAGCTGCTCGCACCAATCTGAGCCCTCTGAGCCGGGCTTGAACCCGCAGCCAGTGAAGCGCCACAAAATCCCCGTTAGTGCACTGTGACAGCCGCCCATATGAAATGTCACTGGCTGCTCAAGACACCCCCCCCTCCCGCCACAAAACCCACCCCACACGCAGAGGTTAGACACAGCTATCGATCGTCGCTCACATTCCCGCGGCTAGCTCATAATTATCTTCATTATTCAATGCCCTCCTGCCTGCGGTGCACCAAGACTCTTCCCGAGATGCAGCGCAAGAGAAAAGTTCTTCAGAGTTTCCAAAGGAGCAACACTGAGACCGTAAAATGCTCTGAACATACATTTGCAATGCATGTGGGTCGAAAAAAAACAATCATGTAACATTTTTCTTTTAACACTTTGGAGAATTACAAATGAACTATACAAGCCTTACTGACTTGAAAAGAAATGTCTTCATGTGAACACAGCTCATGAGGACACAGTCTTTTGCAAAACCAGAGCTGAACCGTTGCTAATGTTTCCAAAAAAAACGGGAAATAGGGGATTTAATGACACACCAAGCGGCGCTTAAGTAGATCCACCACTCAGTTAGAAGTGTACAGTTACAGTACAGAACGCGCGCAATGACAGTATGGACAACTTTACCTTTACTAAGCATGTCATTTGGGTGATTTATTCCCATATGAAATGCACTTTTCACAGCAGACGCACTTTCTCTTTAGATGTGAAGCAACATTTAAAACAACATTCAAGTCAATTTGCTTCCTAAATCTTTTATAAACGACAAGGACACAGAAAAGCATATCACCTTGCAAACAGAATTTTCCTCAACAAAGTGACAGCAACAGAATTATTAATGGATGAACATGTATCGGCTCCTTATCAACTGCGAAATCCTAAACAGTTAATGTCACTGCCTGACACTTGTGTGATAAAAACCTCTACAAACTGAAGCTCCAGCCTCTTTGAACTGTCGATCAGGTACAGGTAACAGTCGCAGGTAATCACCTTCTTGTACTTTGCGTTTTCCAGTTTTAGGCAAACAAAAGAATGCAACTAGCACTCGGAGGGGGTCGAAGAAGAAGGTCGTTGGTGATTTGTTCACTAAAACTCATGTGAGGCCTGCAAATTCTCTTTCCGAAACATGCAAACATGAAAACATGATGCAGGTTCAAACCCAAAATGAAATGTCCAGCACACTCAGTATCGGAAGAATCACATTATAAAACATTATTATTTACGCATTTTCTGTCTAGCTTCCCTTTTAGAAGGGCATTATTTATTCATATTTGTGGTGCTCCTGCATTATAAATGACAGCCGGTCCTGTTTGATTGTATTAGTATTGCAAAAATCCTGATGGATTCTGCTCCATCAAAGGGCCCATCTAAAAGACTTGAGGCGAGCTTGGAAATGCTCAAATCTAACAGGCTGTTGAAAATTTAAACAGAGACAGAGACCTTCTTTGGGGACCGGCTGTCAAACCTGTCTTAATACGTGGTATGCACAAACAGCCAGTGCTGCGGCACATGGTGGAGACTTGGCTCTCAAAGCCAGAGAACAGCAGGTCCCTACTTTATTGCTTCACAGAAGTATCTGTGCACACAAACAGTTGCAGAATTTGCCTCATCCTCTGGAAAACACATTCTTTCAAAATCAGAAATTCTCACTTTCACACATCCCTGCATTTATTTCCAAAATTATCCTGAAGATTAAATACAGCTTGGCAGCTTAGGGATCATATCTGGCTTTTTTTTGCTTTGCGCTTATCTGATTTTTGGCAGTAAACTTGTGTACGTTTCCGCAATACCAAGCCTCAATTATATTGTAACTATGTCAGAACCTATTAATATTAATGAACTGTGCTAACAAAACACCCAATATGTATTAATGAAAACAAGACTAAAAAAAAACCACACACGACCTGCATTAGCTCACTGAGCTGGGCGACACGACAACCATAACTACTATGGCTACTTTAACACAAGTGAAAGGCAGAGTTAAATGCATCATAGTCAACCATGCAAAATTGATTAAAAAGAACAGGCACATTTTACCACTATAAGAAGGTCCATTAAGCTTCCATGTGAATTCGGTGGCTCAGAATGTAAATCACAGAGGGCTTAGATGGCCCATACCCAGTGGGCAGACCAGGTGTGTGTGTTCACATGAATTGCTAGGGCGGGTCATGAGGGGACCCTTAGTACAACTGTTAGATCCATTTCATGGCTTTTATTGAGCATGACCAATTCTTTGTTGGAATGACAGTGTGGACAGCAAGACATGACAATCTAGAATGTGGGTGCGTCGCTTGGGACCTTGTAGTTCTCCCTGGTGCACTTGTCTTACGTGTCCATGGGAGCCTCTTCACCAGGATGAGATAAAGGTCTCCAACCTTTTTCTCATCCTGCCCTTGACATTTTTTTCCTAGCTCTGACACACCTGATCAAGCTAATTAGCTAATTAACATACCTTTCCTGAGCTCAAGTGGCTGAGGCAATCCCAAAATGTACTCCAGGGCACTCCAGGACCAAAGCTGGAAACAACCACTATACCATGCTCAGCTGTCCACTATACTTCGTGCCAAACAAAGGCTTCAGCACAATGGAAAACTCAGCAATAATCCTGTACCAGAGCATCCAGCAGAAGAAAGACGGCATGAGGATCCATGTGCCAAAAATATCCTGATTGATGAAGAGAGAGAGGGAGAAGGGCCAAAAATCTTTTGCGCTATCTGTGGAGGAGGTGCATTATCCCTGTGGCTGTTTCCCCGAGACAGAGAGCCATTGCAGAGAGTGAGCCATCGCTTAATGTTTCCATGCAGCGAGTAAACAGCATGCGGCGCAGCCAAGCTTGCAGGCAGGCCGCTGTAAAGCCAGCAGATCTACGAGGCCCCCAGCCTGGCCTTCTCTGGCTGCACAGTGATGTATAAGGTACCAACTGGGCAATAAGTCCCAAAGCTACAAAGAAAGTTGGATCAGCCGGTCCCGTTCTCAATCTGGAGATGCTGAGAACATTCTGACACTTTCTGGGCTGCCCAGACAAGCTTATTGGGTTTGATCTGCCCAGTAAGAACAGACACTGGGCCGGAGCCAGGCAGGAGGAGGCCAAGCACCCCCGCTTCTGTGATTACCCACATTCGTCCGAGTAGAAGCCTGAACCTCCTCCAATTAGCAACCCAACCAAAATCAGAGGAAACAGCTTCCTATTGTCAATAGCAAACCAGTGGCTTTTTTGTAGAAAACAAGTTCAAGATAAACTCGCTGCTCACCAGCCTTTCTATGGCAACATTACTGACTTAATGAGAAAAGAAAGGTGCAGTTGCTGGAATGGTTCTGGAGAGGAAAGGCTTTAAAGGATTGGCATTTGCATTCATGTGAATCAGGTGTGGGAGCTGGAGCACTCCCTTTTCCCCCTCTTAGCAACAACGATTTGTGATTAATGTGAGAATTAGAGGCATCGAGAGAACATGCTAATTGTATTATCTGTTGGATCGTTAACACTGAATTACATGTTCCTGTTCCGAAACGGGGTTCCGGAAGACAGAGCAAGAACCTACACGAAGAAGTACCCTTCTGAGATAAGGAGCGTTCATGGCAAGAGTAAAGGCTTGTATATTATCAGTTAAGACAATAACCTCATATCCAACGAGTAGTGACATCAATAATGTTTGCAAAAAGTCTGACAACCGGCAACGTTATTGAGATGCCAGAACTTCATTTTCATTTGTTTTAAAAAAGTGTAAAAATAATTCAAATAGGGCCTGTAATTGGCCATAAATAGCATGACAACACAGAGGCTTTTTTACATGCAGACTCAATGCGGAAACAATGGTGTGCTCACAATTTCACATCCATCTACGCAGATCTTACATCCCAAGCCTAAGACCCGATAAGGAGTGACACAACCGGTTCTCTGTTGGTCTCAGGACAGCTTAGGCTGACCATAAACTGAATGGCTCGCTATGTTCAGCTTTGAAAGAGACACTGTGAAAGAGATGCTACCCTGAGTGACCCTGAGTTCCTAAGACGTATTGGTATGCAACATAATCATCTAAGCTGTAAGCTCTGCAGTCTCTGTAATTGGCTATAGTCGCTATAACTCAATGTCTTGTTAACTGTAAGAGTGTCCTTTGAAACTTCCTGTTAGCTAGGTTTGGGAAAGATGGTCTTTTAAACACAAGACGGCCTTTTAGGATGAGTGCAGAAAGAGAGAGGCTGAGTACGGGAGAGGGAATGGAACCCATATCAAATCAGTATAAATGAAAACAAGGTCATTAACATCAACCACCATGTAAACCACTTAACTGATCGGAATGAGAAAGAAACAAATGAAAGGAAAGCATGGATGGGTAACACTGGTGAAAATTAGAAAACATGACACGTTTCTACAAAGCTGACCTCTCTAAAATGTTGATTCTAATCATGACCCTAAATAAATTTAGAATGGAGAAAATGCACATAAACGTATGAGGCAGTCTTCCAAAAACGTTGCGAGCTTGTTTTTCTACCCATAACTGGGCGCATCCCTCTCTGCCCAGCGTGAGAGGAACATTACACAAACAGACAATTAGCCTGCCACTGTTTCAGCATCCGTCGCCTGAAAAAAATAAAAAAGAAAGAAAGAAAGAAAAGAAAAGAATCCTGCTTCTACTTCTGCATTCAGCCCAAGAGGCTGTGCTCCCAGACTCCAGCAAAAGGGAGGTCAGAGCGACAGGACAGTGGCTGAGAGCCCACCTAGCTGAGAGTAGAGTAGGTCGGCGTGGGCCGTGAGGGGAAGGGGGCGCAAGAGCTAGAGCAAAAGCTGGAGAGTAGGAGAAATCATTATTTCCCACATGCACAGGGCAACGAATATTAGACTTGCATCCCGCCCTCGACGCTCATGCACTTTCCCTCCCTGCTATTCTGAAAAGAGCACGTTAGACAATGCACAAAGTGCTGATTCTTGTCAGGGGTCTGCTGAACATTTGGGCAGGGTGAAAAAGGTCAAGCTGAGCTATTGTGAGGGCCAGCAGTCAATCTAAACATGACTCAGAATGGATAAAGTGCTGCACAGGCAAGTTGTACAATTAAACCCAGAAATCACTACTCGCCCTGATGGTGCCGGGGGCACAAAAGAGCTGTCCGTAGCACTATGAGTCTGTTTCTGCTGTGAGCACAGCATCTCTGTGATTTCCATGCAAAGGCATTTTTGGCGTTATAAGCATGTCCATGGCTGCAGGGGGGGGAAAGCTACATTTTGAAATAAATTACTAAACACAAATATTCTATAGTTCTGCAGTTATTAGAAAGAAGATATATATCTATGAGAAAGGGTTCGCACAAATGAAAAACAGAGAAATCATAAAACCAACATTTTTAAACAATAGCTGAGGCTGACATTTAAACACAGTCTATTTTTGGAAGTTTAAGAGGGAATATACATAGGCATAGGACAACACTCTGTACTTCAAGTACAAACTGACAATAGTTGATTTTATTAACTTTAATTTGAATAAAGATAGTAATTCTTAGCAGTTTTTTTAACATAAAACAGTCTCATAAACTCTGTACACCCAGTTGAAGTATCACTGCATCCATGATGTCAAGAAATCCAACTCATTTACACATACAGACTGATTTGGTCTACAGCAGTTTAATGAGTCTTTCAGCTGGGACTATACAGGGCAGCCACTGTGAACAGAGCTCATTTACATATATCAGTCAGACACAGTCAGCAAAACAGGCTTTTTAATCTGAAAGACATTCACGTGTGGTGCAAAAAAGAAATCATGACCTTTTTTGGTACATAAACCCACATAAACGTTAGAAGTGGACCTCAGAAATAAATTTAAAAAAATCTTTAAAGAGTGAATCACAGTAACACCTGATATATGTGAAATCTGAGCTTTGTAACATTTTTCCCAAGAAACAGGAGACTACATTTAAGCCACACATCTCAGATGTAATGCTTTTTTTTATTATTATTACATCGTGTACCATCACACCTGCGCAGAGGATTTTGGCAGACCCCCAATTCAAGAATATCATGCTGGAACATTTTCACGAGGCCTCAGTACTTCTAATACCATGGAGCTTTTCAGTCTGTCCAGTGATGTTCTAAAACACATTGTACATGACACCAACATGACCCTTTGTCCCCAATTCCATTAGTACTTGTTATGTCTTAGACCTGAACATTTATAGTGCAGCTGTTGAACTGCCACTGTTACTAGACATAGCAGAGTGACAACCTGCACAGTTTTGCACTATATGGACAAAACCTGCACAGTAATACACTATATGGACAAAAGTATTGGGACATATAATTATTGAATTCAGGTGGCCCTTTACTTCCAGTGAAGGTCAATCTTAATGCTTTAGCATACCAAGACATTTTGGACGCCATGCTTCCAAATTTGTGGATAAAGTTTGGGGAAGAACCTTTTCTACTCCAGCATGACTGTGTCCCAGTGCAGAAAGCAAGGTCCATAAAAACATGGCTGTATGAGTTGGGTGTGGAAGAAATTGACTGGTCCACACAGAGCCCTGTCCCTATTGCTGTAAAGGATAGGCGTCCCAATACTTTTGTCCATATTAAGCGTTTAGGAATTTTGCTTTATGGTGATTAAGTACAACATGACACATTTAAAAAAAAATAGTTGACTCAAATGATCCCTTCACTTTTACTGTGAAGGGATCATTTGAGAATGCTGTCCTTCAAAGTCATGAAGAATGCTGTCCTTCAAAGTCATTCAATCTTAAATCCTAGCTGAAAAATCAGATAAAAAACGCAGTGTGCAAATTAAACATTGTATGTGGATTAACCAATTAACCAATGATCAGTTAGCAACAGAGTTTCAGCACTAGCGTTCCTTGCTAAGCCACCTCTCTTCCGAAAATGCTTTTCTTAGAAGTCGTATGCAGAGATTTTTTTTTTTTGTGCAGCCAAAATATCTTGCATGGGCAATGGCTTTTGCCTATGGCAAGCCTATCTGGTCCACGGCCATTAAGCCCGACTGACTCTCATTCATCTTATTACATGAGTGAGCTGATGGCATTCACTGATTGTCAGGTTTAACTACTGTCTGATGGGTGAGCCAAGTCACTGGTACTTGCATGACTAGACACTCGTGAACTGAGCCAATATATCAGCCTGGTTGCATGTAGTTCTGATAGAATATTCCAAATACAATTTCGCCAAATGACTAGATGCATTTCCGCGAGAAAATGCGAAGTGTGATGGCGTGGTTGCTGTTAAACCAGTGTTAGGAGACACCCAAATATTGGGTTTATGGCCAAAAAATGGTTTGTTTAAAAAAAAAATGTTTTGATTCTCTTCATTCAGCGCCCATCACTCTACCACTGGACGATTAATTGGGCGGCAACTCCAAAGCTCTTACCAAGCCATTTATTTATAAGGACGGCTGAACACTTAAGCTGAATTTACAGGCTGATTATTTTGAATTAAATCACAACCTACAGTGACACATATGTGTCTTTCTACCTGACCTGAGCTTTAGTGTCTTGAAGTCTGTGTGAGTCTGCCGTGTGTTTTGCAGTCACACTAATTACAGAAATTAAGAAGTGGTGGAATCAGTGCTGGACTTTGACCATGCAGTTCTCTGCTTTAACAAGATCAACAAGCTCGCTGTCGAGAGATAAGTGCTCTCCATATTTCACTCCTCCCTCTGCCTCAGTCTTCCTCATGGCCCAGAAGAAAGTGCTGGAGTTCCACCTTGCAATGTTCTCCATAAATTTGCACTCATTAGCATGCGCAATCAAAGCAGGACCTGCTGCCGCTGGAAGTCTGGGCTGGCGGCTTTGGTTCCTCTTTGCACTCTTGGGGTCCTTCTTGCTTGTGAGACCCCAGCTGTTTAAGCAGCCTTCCTCAGTGTGTGAACTTGGAAAGCTGTGTACACAGAGATTGAAACAAACACAAAAAAAAAAACAACAACAACACAACAACAACAAAAAAACAAAATCCCCTGCTAGAAATATTGAGGCAACAACTTACACTGTCTGACAACTCATCCACCAAGCATGTTCATCATTTACATGCTGGTTTCTAACCAAGAAAGTGGAAGCAAGAAGAAATGGATTTCACTTCAGCAATGTAGACATGATGGACGTGGACACGTGAGGAAAAGGCCTTCTCCCAGCCCATGTATTTTACAGAATTTCCAGAAAACAGCACAGCTAAGAAGATGGACAACACAGCGCGAAGTGTGAGAGTACTGGGATGTACCTACCTGCAATTAAATAATAATGCCCCTTTATTTCCGCTTCCCAGGGAGTGAGTTAGAAGATCCAGCCAGCTTACCGCAGGAGTAAATAAAAGCAGAGGATCAAACGGCTTGCTGCGAAGCAATTTCAACTGGATTCCCACTGAGACCCAGCAGACATACGAATAGAGCAAATCAGACTGGCTGCCGCCTACCCAACACGTGGGATGGGTTAATAAAACATCACTCCGGCCTCGGCTCTGGTCCTCATTCTGGCAAAAGCACAGGACAGGTGGCCTGCAGGGAAACCCTCAAAGAAATCACTGGCATGGGCAGGAGGCCCACATATACAACCTCAAACACATACTAATCCTGTTGGTCTACCTTTACTGGTTTACTGAAAGGCAGATGAAGACTCTGAGAGTGGGATATGTTGACTTACAGTGCAAGCGGATAAAAAGCAAAAATATAACAAAATATAACAAAAAAAGACCTTCTTTTCGTGATATTTTCACCCCCCTTTTTTTGTGAACCTTAGGATATTTTATTTTTGAGAGACCTTTGGCTACTCAGATATGTCATAAAAAATGAAAATGGACACTTGGGCAATTTTTGACCAGATTTTAATCAAATGTGTGTTGGTGGTTTATTACTGAACCGCAACCACAACTGCTCCTCCCTCTACTCCAACAGACACAAACTAAAGCCTGTGTTCAATCTGGTAGATCCATGCTTAGAGAAAAGAATGTGATGCGTACCTTGGGTGCAAATAGACAATCCATTCGTTTTTATAGACACTACCAGTCAAAAGTTTGGACACACCTTCTCATTCAACGATTTCCTTTGTTTTTATTATTGGCTACGCTGTAGATTAACAATGAAAATATCACCTATAGCTCTGATTTTCAATCAGATTCATGAGGAATCGACGTGGAATGATACTTAATAAACAGGTGTTCTTCGTCAAGAGTTCATTAGTGGAATCTCTTGCCTTCTTAATGTGTTTGGGATCATCAGTTGTGACGGTCGGGTTGGTACACAGTTAGTGATCCTGTTCCACTACGGTTCTACTCCACATTATGGCAAGAACCACCAGTTAAAAAAAACAACAGTCCGTCATTACCTTATTACAAAACATATTCTGGCTTGTTTAACTCCACGTGTTCCGTCATCATTTTGTTTGTTTTCAATATTAATCTACAATGTAGAAAATAATAAAAACAAAGAAAATACAATGAATGAGAAGATGTGTGTCCAGACTTTTGACTGGTAGTGTACCTTCTGGGTTTAATAAGTTATATAAACGTATATAACAGACACAGTGTGTGATGCGTACAGAGAAAGATAATATCAGTATCAGGAGTGGATTTTGGGTCTTTTTCCAAATCAGATTACTCACTGATACTTAGCCACATCTTGACCGCTAACTGCTGCAGCTGTTATATCCTGCTGTTTGTTGCAAAGTTTGTACTGTGTGTGTAAGCTCAACTATTCCGTAGTTATACAGCCTCCAATATTACCATGGAAATAGCCTTCAAAATGCATGTTCATGGATTCTAAAGACAAACAAAAGCTATAAACCCAGTACACTCAGTGACTGTAGATTATATACTGCTTGCAGGCTCACTATTATTGGTCCAAAGCTGACTTTGTATGACTGACATGTCAGTGTTCAGTATTCTGATATTGATCGTATCTAGAAAATGCAGAAAAAACTTCACATTGCAGCTTTTTCATGATGTTCATGATGGACTTGTCAGGTAGGAAGCATTGACAACTCCAACAGTAAACTGTCGCTCTTGAGTAAATAAAAGATTTTTTGGTCTCACTCTATAGCCATTATAGTTCCCTCCCACTCAAGGACACGAAAAAGAGCACGATTTATGGGACATGATGGAATCTGACAATCCAACCCAAACACACATAGACTTGAGCATATGAAAAGGGTCAGTAGCCGGCAAGTCATTATAAATCATCTTGGCAGAAAGCGCCAACAAATTAATAGCTAATCTTTGCCCGGCTTCTGTGTGTTCTCAGCTCTTGCTTCTCTGAAAGGTTAATTGGGAGGGGATAGTAACCAGTGAGTCATGCGACATTGGACTATTTCAAATAGGAATGACATTCTTGCGTTTTTCAGAGGGAGCTGTGCATTGTGCTTAAAGCATCAGGATCAGGATGGTGGGGAAGGTGGGGCGGGACTGGGGAGTGGAGGGATGTAGGAGGAAAAAGGGAGGGAGAAGGAGAGAAAGAGAGAGACACATGGATCGAATCATTATTTCTCCAGAAGATATCCCACTTGAGCAAGAGTTGGAGGAAAAGCGAGGTGCAGATGAGAGAGTGGGGGTGTCCAGAGTCGACAGCCCAGACCATGTGCTCAGAGCAGAGAGGAGAGGATAAGGCAGAGGAGGAGAGGAGCTAGCAGCTGCTCTGGGACAAGTCCAGTGCCTGATCTCCAGCCCAGAGTGCTGTGATTAGGCCCGGCGCTCTGCACAAGAGTGCAGCTCGGCTGGAGGAGGGAGGATGCTGGGCTCCGAACAGACAGAAGGGGGCGGGTGATGGAGATGAGACAGTGGGCTCGAAGCGCGACCCCAGAGACTGGGGGACTTGGAAGACCGACCACTTCTTCACATAACATGACACGAGCATGCTGGATGAGTCAACTTCGACAGAAAGCTTCTGCACTGCCCCAGCCGTACTTTCATAGACCCATTTCATGGACATCAACATTTTCCTTTCTTTCTAAAATGAGTTATATTCCATTAAGCGCTTTAACTCATTTCATTCTCCAGTTCATACTGTCCATTTACAGCAACTGAGAATTCACAACCACGAATATGTTTATGTGAGACCAACCTTAAAGCGCACTGCCCGTTCATGTTGAAGTAATAAAGAGTGTTACTGAAGACAGCCTGTAGCAGGGTTACTGGAGTTAAAAACGTGGAGGAAGGCAATCAAATGATGTACATTTCCTGGCTGTCGGGAAGCAAATCATTACTGAGGCCTTCAAAGGGATCCAAACATTCAAAAGAAGTGCCTGAATTTACTAAACAGATCTCTTTGTACATTTCAATCAGGACTGCTTTTAAAGTGAATACACAGCAGCTGATTAGAACAGAGCTCATTTACATATATCATTCATAAAACACAGAGTATGGGTCTTTTAGAATTATATGTGTGGGAGTGTGTTGTCTTGTGAGAAGAATACCAATTCACAGTTTATACTAAAGCACAGACACTACTAGGTGTGTTTGTCACACAAATGGCATTTTGGTCAGTTCTCATCAAATTGACTTTTAGTGAAAAAATATGATGCTGTCATTTTCTGCAAAAGGGTCAACTGATTATTTAGATTACTGATTAATGATAAGGTATATAGTATACAGAGAAAAAGAAACCAGTGTTTTTTGAATTAATTCACGTATCAACGAATTGCTAAATGGAAAAAAAAAAAGTTTTGTTGACATTCAAACAATATACAGACAACTTCCATTTCCGTGGCCATTGAAAATGTTTACATTTTTAAAGACCCCACACTGGGGACAGCCCTATTTGCCACTGAGCCAGTCTGTTAGCAAATACTCCTCTTCATCTTCACTTCCGCCACACCTGCAGCGCAGTCCCTCTCTCACCTCTGCTGCCTCCCACACCCGTCCAAACATCAGCAGCCGCTTTATTCTAGAAGGTCAAGTGCAGCTTCTCCGTCCCACTTGCATACGGGGGGCGGGGGGAGTCATAAATTATGGGCAGAGAGAGAGAGAGAGTTCCACAATCAGCCAATTAACTCAGAATCCAGAAAGGCCAATGCAATTTCATCTTCACAGTGCTGCACTGGCACCAGCCACAGATTCATTACAGCTGCCTGCCTGACTTTCCCAGGCAGCTCCCCCTGCCTACACACATACACACGCACACACACGGACGCACACACAGCCGCTCCCACAGCGAAGCCATGCGCCCGCCAGAGTCCATTTTAACAGCTTCACATCATGACTGTAGAGAGCAATATCTCTCTCTCTTTCTATCTTTCATTTAATGCTTTTTCTTCTCTTCTAATCACTGTGAATGCAGACCAGAGGACGGGGTTAGGGCAAATGAAACAAACAAAAAAAGAGTCATTTAACACGAGTGCTGAAGTTCATTTTCAACCAAACGAATCACTTTCTTGGTTGTAATTTGATTCTCTAAATTACAGGATGGACTGTGAGCTAATAGCAAAATCACTGCAAGGATAAGCAGATGTCTAATCATTGTACTGGGGTAGTTATACTATATGGACAAAAGTATTGGGCAAGGCCCCTTACTTCTGAAGGGCAAACTTAAGGCTTCACCACACCAAGACATTTAGGACAACGCCATGCTTCCATGGCGAGCTCCATAAAGACATGGTTGGAAGAGTTCGGTGTGGAAGAACTTGACTGGCCCACACAGAGCCCTGACCTCAACCCCATCCAGCACCTTTGGGATGAACTGGAACGGAGATTGCGAGCCAGGCCTTCTCGTCCAACATCAGTGCCTGACCTCATAAATGCTCTATAGAATGAATGGGCACAAATTCCCACAGAAACTCCAAAATCCCACAGAAACTCGGGTGTCCCAATACTTTTGTCCATATAGTGTATATGGGCAAGCTTTTCCCTCACAGAAAAATCATCAGCACTTAGCTTCTAAAAATTTCTTTTTTCGTCTAACATCTTTAAACACTTTGCCCACTATTATTGTGATTTGTTCTCACAGCGGTGCATGCCCCCCGGTGGCTCTGGAAAGGCGTCAACAAGCTGGGGTTCAGAACGGAAGCGCAATTTCCAGCTGGCCCAGCACCCATTAGCTCTGGAATGCAAAAGAGACAAGACTACAGTGCCATTGAGTGGTTTATAGGCAGAGCTGCCCTTGTGTTTTTTCATGCATTTTTAAAAGCATCTTTGGGGCTCGCAGTGAGGCGGCAGTGATGAACGCGGCGTGGACTTGCCAGCAAAGATGGAAGCACAAAGCTCGTCTACCAAACCAAAGGAGTGCACCATCCCTGACTGTCTGTGTCTCCTTTTCTCCATGCTGACCTGGCAATGGACCCAACTCCACATGTACCCAGCCCAAGCTTTTTTTTTTTCCAGGAGGGTCCTTCACAGTAGCCTCTGAACGAGCCATGTTAACCCTGTCAAACCTAATATTTCTACAGTGATGCACTCAGAGACTATGCCCATGTGAGCTTTCTGTTGTTAGACGCACTTTGGTGGTTTCTGTTTTTTTGTATTGTATATATTTTTGATAATGAACATTTTACAGGATTTGTTCTGATCAGTGTGACGAAGTTATACCTTGCATGATGATCTAATAGGACGCTCTTTTGCATACTTTTCATAATGTGTAAATATCATACTTTTATTCAGTCTTTGCGCAAATACTGTACAGGCTGCACAGTCCAGATCAATTTTAGGCTCCACAAGACACAAATACTGTGAGCCACAGAGGAACAAAACAGTTTTTAATGTCCAATTATGTACATTGAATGAGTTTTAAAGGTACATTGCTTTCACTTTCCCAGGAAAAATATGCATTTTCATACCATTTCACTTAAAAATAAATAAATAAATAAATAAAAAGCGCTCGGAGTTGTAACGATGGCATCAGCAATGGACTATAGTACAATAATGTTCCTTAACTAAAGGTATGGAGGATGTACCCTTGAGGATACCACAGTGATAGCATTTGTACCGAGTTAAAAAAAAACGTTTTTACCGAGTTAAAAAGTAAAACCTCAGGTCTGTAGTGAGGATGAGCTGAGAGAACTGGTCACCCATGCTTAATAGTGCAGACTGTTGAGAAAGAGAAGTGCCCTATTAAAGAAGGGGTTACGAAGACACATGTTACACAGCCGGCTGAGAACTGGATAAATAAGAGTGACTGCAGATGTCATTGCAGGCTATTGTATTGTGCTCGATGAGTCACATGAGTCACTCTGACATAATACGGGAGTACAGCGGCGCCATATCAGATTTGACAAGTGAATTGCAGAGCATGATAGCAAATAAATTATGATACAGAAGCAATGGCACACAGCATAATGTATCAGTTTAGATGACTGGCCTGAGACAAGCAGATAAGAAACGAGCTGGAAAAAAAAAGTGGCTGTCAGAAGGCTGTCGTTAAAATCAGAATCTACAATCATACACAGTAATAACACTCTTGAATCCGTTTTACAGTAACTGTAGCGTCAAACAGACATTTAAAGGGAGACGCTAGAGCTAAACAGGGTATTTTTTAAACACCTGATATACGAAGGAGTTTACTGGTTGATTGCTCATATTCTTACAAATGTGTTCTGTATCCATACATTTGTATATTTCACTGTGAAGACAATTCAGAGAGTTTAGTATAAATAAATAAAGTAATAAACAAATAAACAAACAAACAGAAACAGATAAACGAATAAATAAATAAATGTCATTCTTTTATTGCTTAATCAAGAAAACACTACGCACTACATTTTTGTAATGCACCGTTTTTAGGTCAGTTTAGTACAAAATCTAGTTAAATGTTGTGGCATCATTTTTTTTACTAGGAACATGGTCCCAAATGAATATGGGGGGGGGGGGGGGGGGGGGGTGGTTCC
>JBBIGA010000038.1:18013839-18032714 GCA_037576975.1 Alestes dentex
CTGAATGTTGATTTTAAGTAAATCAGTTTTAGGAATGAGCATCAGAACTGTGACACCTCAGATAAACATGCACCATTTGTGTGACTGTTGTCATTAATACAAAAGATATAGACATATTTGGATGGTATCTTCTGGTTAGATTCTATAGTAAACAGCCTTTTCAGTGATGCATAATCTGACATGATTGTGCCAAGTGTGTGCAAAGCTAAGCCTTCATTAAAATAGCTCAATTTTGGAAAATACAGTTCGACGTGAGTGCACTGTCTGAGTTTGTTCCTGCTGTCAGCGAGCACCCCTGAAGGATATTCATAAGGTGCAGACGCCTCGCGGGACACCGTTATTCTGGGCCTGTTCCAGCTCCTTTCCTCTGCGTGTTTTAAATCCAGCATGATGCCTATCTGATGGGCTGAGTTTTTAATTACTCAAAATCTCTGCTCTCCTCTGCTGGCATATGCTTTGGTCTTATTTACTCTCCGTGCACTCCACAAGAAGACATCAATAATTCTCTAAGAGCCCCTGCAATCTTCCAGCAAGAAGGAACTCCGGCTTGAGAACTTATTTTTGTTTTCTTTTTCCTAAACGCTCCGGCTCTCTCAGCACGAACGCGTGTGCTGGATTAATTATCCAGGTGACATTGCCTTTAAGAGGACCCGGGCAGGCCTGTGAGATTTAGCTTAAGGCAAAGGGGGAAACAAAACTCTAATGTGGCCTTTTTTCCCCAAAAAAGAACATAAATAAGTAAACAAAAACCAACAAAGAAAACGACAGAAAACAAACTCATAATTCGTGGGCATTTGAGGTGATATTTGAGCACTGCTGCTGAAAATAATGCAACATTGTGCCTTATTGGCGCCGACGGTGTTTGGCAAGGCGTCAGTGAGGATCTCTACTCTGAAGTGGGCTGCTGTGATATAAGAGGGGCTTAAAGTGGCTGAGTGATAGCCCATGCTGCGCTGGCGGGCCCGGGGGAACAGCAACATGAATGGAGGAGATTTGAGGCCGGTTAGGCCACCCTAACAGACTGCAAAATCCACCATAAACAGAACAGCCGCTCTCCAACTTAAAGCACTGTTGCTGGCTTTAAACTCTCTTTAAGGCGGAATTCTCAAAAAAAAAAAAAAAAAAAAAAAGGCCGGCATGTAATATGGGAGGGGAACCACTGTTGAACTTAAGTCATGGTTAGAAGGATAAAATGAGTTTTTAGCCGCTTCTGGGGCTTATAGGAGGACGAATAGTAGCCGTTTGATGAAAAAGTCAATTGCTTTCGCAGAAACGTGTGATTAGAAAAAAGATGAAAAAGAAACTTCGGCTGCTGTGCTTCAAAAAAAGGCGATAATACCGCGCAGCAATACTGGAGCTGGGACTCTGAGGTACTTTTTTTTCTCTCTCTCTGGCACCATTTCAGTTCTGAACCACAGCATCTTCCCCAGAGAATATATGATTTCCCGAGGTCACGCTGCACTCTTGCCACACATGACACTGCATTCTTAAATAAAAAAAAAAGCAAGTGCTTAAATACTTCATTCAAATTTCCATTTCACATTATGCATGATGCAACATTTAGTGTGTTACCACAACACATACTGCCTAAGAGTGCCGTTATGCATCACCGTAATTAGGCTTAATACAATTCGTGTTCCACTATATCCCTATCCTGGCCTAATTTGATCAGCTGCAATTTCGTTCAATAGAAAAAAAAAAAAAAAGGAAAAACACAGCGGCGTATCCCCAACGCAAATATTTGTAGATTCGTGCCTCTGGGGAGGAAGCGGGTGGCAGTAGCTGGATCCAGAAAATCTCCTCCTCCGTCACTCGCTCACTTCAGAAAGGAGCCAGAGACTCTTCCTGGAGCCAGGCAGGAGCCAGGGGGCAGCATTTAATATTTCAACACAGGCCTTACTCCGTGGGCCTGACAGGTAGAGGAGCAGGTGTTGGCAGCATCGCCACAAGAGTTCTACCTAAAAATCACTGGAGCTCAGCTAGATATAAACATGCAGAGTGCATAGGTGCAGATAGATAGAGCAGAGAGAGAGAGAGAGAGAGAGAGAGAGGTGAAAAGGATAGGAAGGAAGGAGAATAGCATCCAGAAAAAAATCAAATAATAAAAAAAAATCCTTTCAAGGATTGTCTGCATGTGCTCATTCAGTAATGATGCTGGCTGGAGAAAGGAAGGAGTGCTATAAGCTTTTACGGCTGCTATTAAACATGTATTAAGGGAAGCACACTGCCTAGGGACAAGTGACATGCATTTCATGGCATAAATGTCACCTCTTGCAGCTCCTGCTGTATGGGGAAAATGAAAGTTCTGTCTGGGGTACAGGAGTGCATTCCCATTTTTTTATTGCAAATATCAACCTGCCTTTAGATTGGGTGAAGCTCCAAAGTGTCATTAAATGCCAGCATTTATAAATGTAGGGTTGGGTTATAATTCATTCCTTGTCAAGGGCATTCCCTGGATCTTTGAAGGGGACGACAGACAATAAGTGAGCAAACTGACGCTGTAAAATAAAGTCTAAGGAACAGTACAGAGAACTGTAATTGCCATTTCACACGCTTACAGTTGCCAGAACAGGTTCTTTGTACGATGCTATTAAAATGGTTCCCAAGCCTGGTTGTGGAGCCATAACTGCCTTACAAACTTTAGCAGCTTTTTATGGTACAAACAGGCAGCTCAAGTTCGATTTCTCAGCATATCTGATTTGAGAAGGACAGGACACCTCATTTCTGAAATGAGTCAAATCATCATTTCTGTACAGTTTGACCAGTCAGATCAGATTTGATGTAGTTTTCTAGGTGGTGGTCCTTTACGTCAGAATCTGCAACAAAAAGGTTGTCATTAAGCAACAGACAGTATAACTTAAACAGACATTTAGGACATTTAGCTTTTCACAGACATTTACGTCTTTTCTTATTTGTAAGTTTTACAGTGACTTTCAATAAAGATCATCCTTTCAATTAATGTTCTACTAGTTTGGTTAAGGTGTGTGCACTACGACAACTGATATGGACGGATTTGTAGCTTCTGGAATCTGGAACTAAAATGTTCTCACTCATCACACAAATAACTCTCAAAAACACCTTTTTGAAAGAGTGCACATTTAAAGAAAAGGCCTTTGATCTTAACCTTACTGGGGCGTAAATACAGTGTCCCACTTACATTCACTGGTTAGAACATGCAACAAATGTATGCTTAAACGCAATGTGCCGTATACCTGCTCCCTACAGCCATCTTACGCAATATACATTTCAATGCATAAATGCCTTCTATATAAATTTAGTATGTTGATTATATTCAGAGATTAGGTGATAAGTATGCGTGGGAGAGAAGACATACATCATGCGTAACACTGAGGCAGCGGGGATACTGGGCTCTGAAAGCGCTGGTTACGTAACATCAGCTCCTGTCTGTCACAGATGTACCAATGCTCCGGTGTCGCTTTAGCAGTCCCTGGCTCTGCAGAGTGTACCATGTGGAAGTACTTCCAGGTCAATACTTCCCTGCACCCGACTGCAGCTCATTGCGCTGTATGCTTCTGGTTCTTCTGGGCTCGCTCAAGACTGTCGTGAGTCACCAAGGTGAAGGATCACCCTGCCCGAGGTAGATCTGAGATTCTTGAGGAAAGCCAAGATGACAAGTCCAAAGCAACACGTTGCACATAAAGGGGGAGGGTATGCATAGGAAGCTTTAAAGGGACAGAGTAGTGTTGTATACATCATAATATCTACAACTACAGCACCGAGAGGGACTTCCAAAAACAGTGTGGCAAACTGCACAGATGATCTGAAAGGACTTGAAACCCAAATCATTTTTTATTTTAGCTTGATGGAAGTGTTTTTTTAGGA
This sequence comes from Alestes dentex, assembly GCA_037576975.1. Taxonomy (NCBI): domain Eukaryota; kingdom Metazoa; phylum Chordata; class Actinopteri; order Characiformes; family Alestidae; genus Alestes; species Alestes dentex. The sequence goes on from JBBIGA010000038.1 coordinate 18,017,683, forward strand.
ACATAATCATCTCCAGACTGAAATTTTACAACAGACTGAAAACCTGAACCTCCTGCCATGTGAATATTTTTGTAAGGGCTACTTTCCAAAGGCAAAAGCACAGATACACCGCAGTGCCACGAAAGTCATAGATCACGGTTGGAATAGGAATAGCCTCAGGACACAATGGAAAGAAATCAAAGACAGAGCGGCTTTACCTAAGAGGGAAGCTCATTTAACTTAACTGAGGGCTTGCATACTAAAGAAGGGGAGAAAGGACATTCTTGATGTAGAGGCTTTTGGTTGCCATGCTGCGATTTAGTTCTGAACCACTGCACTTGGAAACTGAGAACAAGAAATCTGAATTCGATTGCTATTTCTTATTTGGAGGGACTTTGGGATGTTGTAGACCAGATGAATAACGGCGTTCTCTGTGAGGTTTGTAGAGAAATGGTAGCAAATGAAGGAACACCAGCCGGTTTTTATAGTACAGTCCAGAACAGAAAAAAGGTTGGAGGAATACTGGGGCACCCAGTTGTCAAGAAAGATCCTGTACTTTTTTGTTGACTGGGAATCTGCTGTGCCTGACTGCTTTGTCTGTATTCCATACGGAAAAGGTCCTTGGGGTTTTCTTAGGTAATCCAGATGGTTATACATAAAATGGTCAGCAAAAAACCCACATGATTCCTTCATATCTCCTTAACACTCCAACCCTGAATGCAATGGCAGACATTCTATCATCACGAACTGATCTTCACCTGACTGCCATGTGAGGGAGACTGAATACACTCTAGCTCGTCCCCTCTGCTCCGAACCAGCCATGCATGTAACCAGTCACAGGCCCCACTCGAGATCTTTTACGTGCAATACGAAGGGCAGATTTGTCTTGAGGAAAACCCCAATGGATAGTCTAGAACAAACAAGTCTGCTTCGTGGGCTCAGAAATACAGCAAGATGACATCCATGCCAAAGCACCAAGGCTGAGAAACAACCCCCTGCCAACTGGCCACCAGATTTCTCCTTTTTCTTTCCACTCCTTCTGTCTTCGCCTGTGTTCTCTTTCTCTCCTTCCCTCTTGCTTTGTCACTGTATTGAGGGGGGCGCGTGCAGTGATGAAGAGCTTTAATTGTATGTCAGCCCGCCCCGTGGTGTGGCTGCATCATGCACGGCTGGCCTTCTCTTTCACTCGCATATCTCTCGCTCATTACACTCTTGCAGTCCTGCAGGCTGTGCTGCCCTCCAGACGGCTACTTCATTAGCGTGAATCTGGCATAAGGAGGAGGAGAGAAGAAAGAGAGAGAGGCAAGGAGACAGAGAGGCCAGTAGACAAACAGAGGGAGAGAGAGAGAGTGTGTGTGTGTGAGAGAGAGAGAGAGAAAGAGTGTGGAGACAGTGGGGCTGGAGCTGCCCCAAGCAGTTGTCTTCCTCTTCCCCTTCCCAGCTGCCTCGCTTGCCCGGTCGACTATAATAGACTATTGATTTTCAATCCGCCGTCGGATCAGACTCCACTTTTACCGGTCACTCATGATATTAGCTGTCTATTAACTTTGGGCTCCTAGGCCTAACAGCTTGTCAGCATGCTGGCATCACCCCACCCCTCCTTCTCGACCACACGACCACGGCCCAATCAACTGATTAGGTTCAAGAGCAGTGCAGCACAAAGCAACACTTCACCAGTCTACAAGGGTTGTCTTTAACTTAATAACACAAAGGTGAGCAGCTCGGGGCAGGGATGAGCTGTGAACACTCCAACAAACCATCATACTGAGTGCAAGTCTGTGTTAGCTGCAATAAAGCGCCTTTGTCACACTCAAGGCAATTTCTTGCTAACAGCTTATTATCCGCTCCATGTTCAAAAATTGCAAAACCACCACTTGCCCCTCCTTGAGTCCTCTGTGTTAAATGCACTTTCAGCAGGAGGTATTCTGGTCCCACAAGACATTTGATTTTCCTTACGTAGTGAAAAAACAGAATTATCAAGCAATCATGCCGAGTAAAAAAAAAAAAAAATCACAACCTCTACAAACAAGCTGTTTGTAATATGTGTTATTACAACCAAATATGACATTTTGCCTTGTCAAGTTTAGCATGTTGGAAAAAAATCAAATAAAATATAAAATGTCATAACTTGTGCACATTTAATTTTGCTCCCATTATGTTCAATGCATCTTGTCCATGGAAGATGTGTACTTATTTTCACAGAAAATCAATATGCAATTTGGCCAGGAGGGCCCAAACTTTTGTAAATAGCCCCTCAAAGTGGTTCTGTCTCTTGTTTGTAGTTCTGAGAGATTTTTCTAGCCCAGTTGAAGCTGTTAAACATTTGTTCTTAGCGTTAGTGTTGTCGGATGGTAATGGTTATAACCGAGGTGGTGCAAGATGGAACAGACTGCATGTAATGCATGATTTTCATGGACAGGAAATTATGTTTGTGAATACAGACGTGAAAAGCCAAACAACCCAGCATCTCTGTGTCATCAGTGTCACCCAGAAACAGGCAGTCCTTCCGTATCATGTGATCATCACAAACAACCTCCAACCTATAACCCTGCAACCACATTTTTTTGCTTCCCCCCTTTACTCTCAAATTGCTCATGCCTGTGGCACCACTGTATGTGTGTGTGTGTGTGTGTGTGTGTGTGTGTGTGTATTGTAAAGCCTTAGGGATGATGAGTTGGAAGCTAAGTGCTGGCTGAGCCCATGAAGTGCCAATGGACCTCACTGATTGCTAATAGACCTATAATGAAGCAGGGCCTCATCTACCCAGCAATAACAGTCAGCAGCACTCACGGAAAATCACGCCTGCCTTTCACCAGCCACAAGGCCTGGCCCAAGATGATCTGCAATAAAAGCTCTTTTTAAGGAAGAGAAAATGGAAGAAAATGGTGCTTCTACACTCCAAGTGTTTTTATGCGGGTGGGTTTTGGTTGGGTTTTATCTGGTTGCGAAAATGGAGATGCTTTCTAAAGCAATACAACATGCCTCCATGGCAGCAAAGTGAAGCTGTCACAATAACAGCTCAAAACAACACCTTCCACTCCAAAATCTCCTGTCTGACCTGTTTCACTATGGCTCCAGGAGTCAGGCTCTATTCAGCCTCTGTGCTCAGTTCTGAAAAACACTGGGCAAAACAGTGTTAGAGCAAAATGAATCAACAGGGCAAAACTGATTTAACCCTTTAATTTCACGCCAGTAATGCATTACAAACACGCGGGAGCCATAAATAGAGCTTTCTGACAACATGGCATTTATGTATACTGGATATCCCTTGTTAAACCCTAGGATCTACACTACATCTGCTTTTACCTGTATTATCGTCCCATTAAATAAGATGAAAATTCATTGGCCATTTTTATTTTGTTTTGTCATGGATTGGTAAAGGACAGAGAGGACAGGACTAGTGACTTGACTTTAGACTTGCCCTCAAAGACTTGAGACTTGACACGGACTTGGGCGTTGTGACTCGTGAGTCATGACTCGTAAACAATGTTCATTTCATGGAATTATTTATTTATATCTCGTGCTGTTTCCAACGACTCCTCGTTTGCCATAATCCGGAGTTATAAGCCAAAAACCGTTCACCGTTCACCCCGGTGTCCCATTATTTTTGACCAAGGCGAACGGTTTTCAGCTAATAACGGTTTTCGAAGGGTCGTTGGAAATGTATTACCGAGCCCTACCTATCTGTGAAGTTTCACATTTAGAGTGGGAGAAAAGTGTACTCGTTCACTATGTAGGGCACTATGTAGTGAACGAGCGAAGGAATGAACAAGTGCACATTTCGGACACAGCTAAAGACTTGAGACTTGACTTGGACTCAAGCACAAAGACTTGAGACTTGACTTGGACTTGAGAAAAATGACTTGTGAACATCTCTGATAGAGGATCCAATCAAAGTAGGTATTTAGCTTTAGAGGTTCCACACAGGTTTTCTTCAAGATGGGTGCTGAAAAACTAAGAATGTGTTTTCATTGCTCCTCAAAGGGAGCAATGAGACTCTGGAGATGGTTAAGGATCATTTGAAGTGTGATGTATCTCTGTATAGCTTTAATAATACATATAACCATTAAGTGCACCTAAATATATCCTGATAGCACTGATAAAATGGTCAGAGGCCTGTCAAAACAAAGCAGATACATCATGTAATGCTTATAAGTTCATAAACAAGTTCATTATTCAAATTATTTGTTCAATTTTTATAATTTTGTATCATTGTGTTGTTTTCTCAGTGTTTTTTTCTCTTTTTTCTATTTGTCTTTGCAGATTTTTTATTTTTTTTTTCATCTGTAACATTTAGTATCTGTGCCTAATAACTGGCATTAGTTAAAAACCTTGAATGATGTAGATCAGGGGTCACCAACATGGTGCCTCCAAGGACCACATGAGTAGCCCGCGGACCTGTTCTAGAAACTCACCAGTGAGCAGCATCTAACATTTAATTGTATCCTGTTGCTATTCTTCTTTAATCACATTTGCATTTATATAGATTTGCAAATAACAATATCTAAAAAAAAACACACATTTAAAACATGCTAATTATACATGAAGTTTAGATACGTTTAGGTAAACTCTGTTCTAGTGTATCAAACTGGTAGCCCTTCGTATGGCTCAGTACCCGTGAAGTAGCTCTCAGTTTCAAAAAGGTTGGTGACCCCTGATCTAGATAGTGTAACAGTCCATAACAAGATATGGTTCCTTCCTGTCTTAGTTTTTAAAGTGTTGTATAATTCATTTGTTTCCAAGCAGATACTTTTTTTTTTTTTAAATCAATTGCTGAAACAATGTTTAATTAGGGTTAATTACAATGATAAATATGGAGAAACTAAAAGAGTGCACTGGGAATATCTTTCAGAATGTTGAATACTAGAGAGATACACTGATTTATAACGATTAATTGGTCTGTAATACATGCGCTCAGAATTATTATATTATGAATCTGCCTTTGTAGACTGCATTCCCTCTCTACAGCGAGTATGGACCTGACCTGAGTGAAGATACACCTAGTCAATCCACTCCACTGTCATTCTGCTCCCCCACAAACCCCCTCATCGCCCCCCCCACCCTCCCGCCTCTCTTTCACCACCCCCAAAAATAACATCTCTGACCTTGTTCCCAACTCCATCTCTAAAGACCTGAGCGACACTACTGCCTATTGATTTTCAGGCATGGCCTCCAACTGCTCTGAGGGCCCGATCCCTTCTGGAGCTGGGGAGGCATAAAGCACAGCCTCTTGTGATTGCTTCTCAGAGCATTGGCTTAACCTTAAGCTAGCGATGGGTTGGTAGACACAAAAAGACTGTCACGAGAAGCAAGGCGAGTGACACACTGCACCCAACACCTTCACTGTGACATAGCTTTCACTTACAAGCACAAGAAGGTGTGCTGATGGATTAAGCAGTTGACATACGTGCTGAAATGTTGCTCAACATGATTTAAAATAAGCTGTAAACCTGCTCAAATAATTTCAATCCTCGGTGCAGAGTACAATGACATATAGAGAGGGATGGTCCTTAGCGCCAGACAGCATGATTCTCTAACATATGTCCAGACCAGATCTTCTCCTCCCGCTGGCCATACGCTCCGCTCACATCCACGGCGCATTAGACCCGGCATTCAGACTAGAACAAGCTGTTTGAAACTTGAGGTCAGTGCCCTTCTTTAGGTAGCAGTCATATTTACATTACACCATCTTGGTGAAAGGCTAATGCAGGGCAACAGGCAGAGTACAAACAACTGCAGGTCCATTTTCACCCAAAAATACTTCTCTAAAGGTTTCCTTAGTAAAGGATCTATATAGAACCGTTTAAATGACTTTAATGCTTGGTTAAATAAATCTTCTCTTTGCTGATAAAGCTTAAAAAAATGTTCTATATCAAAAGTCACATAACCTCTGTTTCGTACCATATAGAACTAGAGTTAATGTTAGTGCTGGATAGTTGATTGCATTAATAAAATCATTCAGACATATATTGCTGTGTATCCCCAGATGAACAGGCATGGTGGGCTCATTTGTTCCTACAGCTCTTTGAGCTACCATTAGTCTACATTCTTATAGATAAAGGTCACTAATTGGTCCTTAGTTTGAACACATGATTCTAGGCAATGGTGGAGATGTACTTTTACACGAGGGGAAACCTCAACAGTTGTGGTTTTAGTGGTGTAAAGGTACCGAGATGTTAGTTTTTCTCATAATTGCGTCTATATGGCTGTAACAGATAGATCTTATATTGCTTGTGCTCAGTGGTTTATCATGTCTGCTTTTTTTGCTTCATTTTGGAACAAATGCACGTGTGTGTGTGTGTGTGTGTGTGTGTGTGTGTGTGTGTGTGTGTGTGTGTGTGTGTTTGTGTGTGTGTGTAGAAGGGAGTTCTATATTTATGTGCTCGTGCTCGTCTGCTTCAGTCAAGTGATTTTTATCATCCAGTGGCCATATTAATGACAGCATGTCTTCTGCTGTGTCACAATAGGAGAGCAATAATGGAGAATTAAACAATAGCGAACATCAGTTCAGAAAAACAGCGACAGGTTCATGAATAAAAAATAAATGTTTTGATTCATTGGTAGTTTCTAGTAGTTACTGATTAAACATCTTTCTAAGATGGCAGCACGCCGTGTCACAGCGGCCTCTCTCAACACATTGGTGCAAAAGTGTAGTTTCAATCGATTTTCACACCAAACCTTCACTCATGTGTTATGAGAACAACAGGAGCACATATCTATCACTGCAGGACTCTGCTGAAGTTAAGATATGGACTGGTGCTAGCCTCGGTTTGCAGCAGGTACCAGGCCCTCAGAGGGGGCGTCGCAAGCAGTGTGCGAGGAAACGGAGGTGTGGCATGTTGGCTGGGGTCAACGCTAAACGCTAACACTAGCTGGCCAGCTATTCCGTCCATCTTTCTCACCAACGTTTGCTCACTGGACAAAAAACTGGAGGGGATTTAACTCCAGCTAACTATCAATGTGAGTTCAGAGACTGCTATGTTTTTATTTTTAGTGACATGACAGAATTCCAGATAACAATGCATATTATCAAACTGCTAATGTTCCACGCAGACAGAAACGCAGCCCGGTCCGGTAAGACGCGTGGTGGGGACTTGTGTTTACATCATCCGCCGACCTATGATGGTGAGACCTCCCTTTCAGATGTGATAAATCACTTCTATGCAACCCTTGACTGAATCACAAAATGACAGGGCAGTTAACAGGTGCTGTGCCTGGCCTTCGCTAATGTGAGGAGAACTCTGCTTAGAGGGCTGCCAGACTAGACAACATTCCTGGTTATGACTTCTGAGGATGTGCGGACCAGCTGGCAGATGTTCTCACAGACATCTTCAGTATCTCTCTGAGCATCATTGTTTCAACAGGCTTCAACGTCACTACCAACATCCCCTTGCCAAAGAAGTCTGACTATCATCCCGTCACACTCTCACCCATCATCATGCAGTGCTTTGAGAGGCTTGAATTTTGCATATTCTCCCAACTTTTCAACAGACCATCACCCTTCACCAACCTCACCCATCTGGATAAATAGGACAATTATGTGAAAATGTTGTTTATAGAGCATTCAGCACCGTCATTCCTCAACATCTGATAGGAAAGCTGTGACTGCTGGACCTGAACACCTCCCCCTGGAACTGGATCCTGGACTTCCTGACTGGGACACCTCAGTCAGTCAGGATCAACATCTCCAGTACCACCCTGCTGATCACAGGGGACACCTGCTCAGTCCTCTGCTGCTCATGTTCACTGATCATCAAGTTCACTGATGACATGACCGTGGTGGCTTTGATCAACAGAAACAGTGAGGTGGCATACAGAGAGGAGTGTGATCACTGGCATACACTGTGATCACTTTCCACTGAACATCAACGGCTCCACAGTGAGATCATCCAGAGCACCAAGTTCCTTGGTGTTCACATTGCAAGGAATCTCATGTGGACCCTCAACACAAGCTCCAGTAGCATTTGTACTTTCTGAGGAAATTGATGAGGAGAGACTTGTGGTGTTTCTGTTTTTGTTCGTTGTGTTGCACCATAGCCATGGAGGAACATTATCTCATTTCACTGTGTACTGTGTATATGGTTGAAATGACAATGAACACCTACTTGACTTGATTCGACTTGAAAGCCTTTAACATGGATAGAACTCTGCTCCACACAGGGGACTGGAGGTTTTCCCTGTTCAGACACCATCACTAAAGCAGTAAAAGTACTACACGACTTCTCATGCTAAACACGTCTTCCATTTTAAATGCCTATGGATGAGAGCATCTGCTAAAGGCTTAAAAGTAACATTTACAGGTACATAATGTACATGTGTATTTAGTACACAATACATCCTTGTTCCCTGGTGAAAGCCAGAAACTAAATAACTACAAATGTACGCATGAGATACCACTAGTGAAGGTTTCTTCTCTTTCAGTGATGCACACAAAAGCAATCCGAGTGCAAACAACACAACCTTGTGAAAAATGTTTAGTCTGAACAGGACTTTCTAATGATGCTCTGTATTCCTTCATGTGATGGTGTGACTGCTGTGTTTGATCAGGCTTGCTGCTTTGAGTGGACTAGTGGATTACACTGCTTTCCTCTTCTTGAGTTCTGAGGTCTCAATAAAAGACGAATCTCAGTATGAACTCAACCACTTTTTATCCAAGACTAAGAGCTTTTTCAGTATCGATGCTATGAATAGCTATTTTTTTTATCTGGACCAGCAGTATGCCATGTCTCCTTTTTGTCTCCATTTGTCTTCTGGGGCATAAAGGATCAGTATTTGTGCAATATCAATATTACAGACGAACTCTGAGCAAGTTCTGAAGAGACCCCCTCAGCGTAATTGAAGACTGATTCTGGCCCTTGTCTGAGAAAAGAGAGGTGATGTTAACACACTGCCTCGTTTCTTTCCTGTCGTCCACCCACCCCCACCCCCCGCAAACCCCCCCTGGCATCCAGCCACCAACATGAGAGAACAATTGTGGCAAGCTGGGAAAAACAAAAGCAAGCACATTCTCTCAAAAAGTCTGTCCTCCAGCAAGTATCCCTTCATGATGAGGTGCGGAGGAGTCCACTCTGCCAGCCGCTCTAAAGCGATCAACAGATGAATGACCCTCTCCTGCCAATCCACACACTCCCACAAAGTGCTTCGTATGCTATGCCTGACTCACCATTTGGCTAAAGATAGTGAAAGAATAATGGAATTTGACAATCTCTTGTTTTCCCATCTCCAGGAGTAGATAAAGTCCAGATTACAGCCGTATTCTACATTCTGTCTGTCCACATGTGAGGAGATGAAAAGAAATATCACTACAAAGCTCGTGTCATGTCTTGTGCCATAGCTGCTTTATGAGGACCTTGAAAAGTATGAAGGTTTGTGGCAATCCAGAGCAATGCGCAGGAGGTGACATCCCAAGCCAAGCCTAATTAGCAGCCCCTCAGACAGCCAGCATGGAAGGAAGGCGGGCCGGTTTGGGGAGGGAGCCATTCTCAGCATGGCCCCCTGAAATACAGATGAAAAGCACGACCCTAGGGACAGGCTCTAAAACAAAACACAATCTGGCCCAAACCCCCTACCTGTGCCTGGAGGCTGCATGCTAGAGCACGGCCAAGGCACACTGCTAACTGGGCAGCAGACATGAGCTTCCTACTCCCGCCAAAGCTATTACATCCCACTTCAACCCAGCCCAGAACAGCAGAAGGTGACAGAGAGGTGGCAGGAATCGGCCAGCTAAAGAGACATGGGAGGACAAAACGTAATTGGCAAGCTGATCAGCTTCTCCTGCCTAAAACTGCAATCAAAACGAACAAAGTGGAGGCAAGGCTCACCCGCCCTGCTCCCCGCGCACTAATCTATATGCCTGCTTTCGCTCAGGAAGTGAGCTAGCGAGAGGAAAACAGTCAGAAACCGAGATGGCTGCAAATTCAGAGTTTAAACTTTTTTTTTTTTTGGCTGCGTGTAAATTGACTTGTACTCCCTCGGCGTTAAGAGATAAAACGCTTTTGCTGGCCATTCGACCCGAATCATGGAACCGTCACTATTTCATTACCAGATGTTGAGCTACAACAACAGGCTTCCCGCGTATGGTCTCGAAAAACAAAGTGCAACTGGCTGAGAGAGAGAGAGGAAGCCCTCCAGAAAATTCAATAAAGAGCCTGCACTGATGCCAAAGACTGTGGCAGCCGGTAGGGAAGGCCCACTGGTGTAAAACCCACATGCATCCTCCACAACACACACTGAGTTCTCAAGAACAGTTTGCTCAGACATTTGAGTCCCACCCACTCCGCATGCCTGGGGTGCAATTCACAAAAAAAAAAAAAAGAAGAAAAAACACCAAACCATGTTAATCCTCTGAGCATTTCACCATGCTACAACGACAAGAACGCTGGAAATGCACAAGCAGCTTGAATGTAATTAGTGTTTTTTTGGGGCTCTACCATCAACGTGCAGCGTAAGGAGGAGGCGCAGTGGGTGGCGGAACAGTAGAAGCTCTCCGTCTGTCCCCCAGGTCCCCTTCTGTGCTCTCACACACAGGGTCCAAATGCAATTTATGGCAGGAATCAGAAAGTTTGCAGCTCAGCTCTTGGGCTGGAGAAATGGGGTTATCACCTCCATCTTCACGCTGGTGGGGGACGCAATAAAATCATACCACAGCAACGGGGCCCCGGCAATGAGATTTGCAGGACAGCTGTAAATGTTCAATAGCTCTCCCCCTCTCCCTCTCTCAGTCTGACGCAAGGGCACTCTGGCATTTAACGCCACTTCCCTCCAATGGCAGGAACTTTTACATGCATGTGTTTGGGAGGGCTGTAGAATTTAATACAGGACGTGAGAGAGCCGGTGCGCATAATGCAGTTCGGCAGACACAAATCTGTCCCTGTGGGCTAGTTTGCTGGCCATAGATTAAGCTTAGTCCCGGGCTAAGAAGTAGTTTTAATTGAGAATCTCCATTTACAATGTCAATTAGTCCAGGACGAGGTTTAACCACTGACTCTCTGAAACGGATTACAGAAGTACTTACACATACCGAATTAAAAAAAGCAAACTACTATCTGCCATTTAAAAAAGGACATTCAAAGACATGCTGGATTTAAATAACATGCTTAAAACCTTCAGTCAAGTCAGAACCAGCTGTGTTTTCTTTGACATATTTAAACATGCCAAGTTCACCTAGCGTCTATGAGTCAAAACACTCACCCACACACGCAGGCTTTAAAACTGTTGACCAATTTACCCAACTGCATAAATGCCACCCCCTGGCTACAATGGAATATAGCTCAAGAACTGATTGCTTTTACACCCTGCGTTCACTATACGTTGATTAGAAAATTAGAAAAACTTTTCTGAACTAAAAACATTTTTGCCCAGCATTTTCTATTTTGTAAACATTTTAAACGGATATTATTCATACATGACGACTGAATGTCCTATACCACAGTTGTTTTTCGTGCATTTTATTGTTATCCCCCTGAGGTCCACTTATCAAAAAAGTCATATAGGATTCTTAAATGACAATTTTCCAACTTCTTTTTGCCCTGAACAAACACACTGTTTTATGTTAAAGTGTTTTTAAGACTGATCCGTTTTCTGCTTGTTGGTCCTCTGTAGTGCTTTCCTTGAAAAACTCAGTCTGGACTGAAACACTCCTAACTTCAACATGGTTAGGGCAGCACTACACTGATGTTGGCTTAATAAGCAGATATATGGAAATTTATTTTAACACAAAAATAATGAATTTAAAGTAGGCTGTATATCGTTTTTACAGACAGGGGAGTGAATGCCATGTGATAAAACTTCACAAGTCTCACTACGTTTTACATTAACCTCTTTAAAGCAAATGTATTTTTCAGTGATATGGGCATCTTTACACTCCAAATTCAAGTTAAGATTGGATCATTTGTATTCATTCTTATCGTTTAATGATATAAATGAGAAATCTTTCAGGTAAACTGCCTCTATTGGTAATCTAGCACAAGCAATACTAATCACCAGCAATGTTAAATAGGTATTACTGCTGGTCCAGTATCAGTTTTGCGCCCTTGATAGGTTATAGGTGAAGTGCTTAGAGATCACAGTCCAACTCAACAATACACAATGCCCACTGAGCAATCGATCACAGTGAAAGGCTGGCTGAGCACATCATATTTGGTGAGACAGACGCTTCATCTCAATAAGAGGGTCCCCTTGCTATTGCATTTGGAAAGGGATGAATATGGAAATCCATTTGGAAGGGATATGATATTTTTTATCGCCCGGCTAGCGCGACACAAACCGTATCAATATTCTCCTATCCTGGCATAATGAATCACGGACAAAGTGCATTGTGCTGCATCTTAGAAATGCCAATGCATAAATAATGCAGGGGGATCGGCTTTCGCACGCCGCATGTCCGCATTGGCCCACGTGGCCCAAAATGGATGGCGTGGGGCCATAACAAGGTCTTACCGTCATGAAAAGCTTTCAGACAAATGGTGTTTCGTCCTCGCCAATAAATTACAAGTCTCAGGAAGGGAAAAGAATGTAAACCGTAACCCTGACCCATATATAATAATGCTGAAAGGGCCTGAAATGCACTGTGGACAGTCTGCCATTGATAGTGCTGCCATTGCACTTGTCACAATTTAAACCCAAACAATTTTGAATGGCTTTGGTATCAGGCTTTCCGATGAAGCAGGTATGCTGTATATTTTGTTGATCGGTGGCTTGGGCTAAGACAAACACAACATGCGTAATGCTCTAGATGGAGGCAGGGGGAACTCGTGCTGAGACCCAGACATACACTCTACTTTTCAGCCTTCAGGACAGTGTGAGACTATCACTTCTCTGCTGTTTCCTAGCAGCAGGAAACTTTGCAAGTACCTGTCTGTGGCTCCGCGCCACTACCTGCCACCAAGGCATACAGAGAAAGGGGGGGGGGGGAATATGTGTAGAGGAGGAACTGGATTCTGTATAATAACACCTCCAGTTGCATTCAGAATTCATTATTAAACTTATGGTCCATCCATTAGGAATACTATTCTATACCACATATGGCATACAGGCTACATGTTCACAGTCTGTCATATGTCTGACGACATCGGGCTTTTCAAAATGGCTTTGATGCAAATGAGTTTTTCTACTACCTTACCACACTTCTTTGACATCTGTTTCTTCTGTTGTGTGTGTACTGCATGCGTTAGGGTCTGTTCTTTTACTAAATATTGGGACTGTAATGAACCATTTGCTAATCATTCCAAATGACTGGTTATTCATTATATTTATGTGTTTTAACTTTTTTTAACTAAAGAGTCCATATTATGGAACATGACAGTTTTAAAACAGTTTGATGTTGCATTAAGACAGTGTTAAACAAATCACTCACTAATCCAGCTATGGAAACAAAGCTGTGATGTCACAAAAAAACCCCAATGCATTTACATACAGGGGGTCCTCAAATTACAACAGTCTCGACATACAACGTTTCGAGTTTACAACGCTCACTCCCACTCGGCTTACACCGTTGGCCTCGTACTTGCGGACTAGTTTGGTTCAGAGCGGTGGAAGAATATGCAGTAAAGTAACATATGAGTGAAAAGTAAAGTATATGTGTTTTTACGATTTTACAGCTGTGTTAGGATCAGTAAGTGACTTAGGCCAGGGTGTGTTTTGACTTACACCAAAGTTCAGGTTACATCACTGTCGAAGGAATGGATCTGTGTTGTAACACTGCCTAATCAGCTTACAACTGTTACAACTGTTACAACTGTTACAACAGCTTACAACTGTTAGTGGAGCTGCATGGAGGTTTTGAGAAAAAAAAAATCAGTCTGGTCTGCTTTTTGAACGTACAGAGCAGTTCCAAGTCATTCCAAAGCTCACTTACATATATCAGTCTTAAGGTAAGGTCACAAAACGGGGTAAAGAAATGCTGGGAACCATTCATGTAATAATTATTACAGTTGTACAAAAGGTGTCATTAAGGTCTAAATGTAAAAGAAATCTTTCTGAGGCTGCTTCAAGGCTCTTACTGGAAAAAGGGTAACAGACAAAAAAGAGGCACTACAGCACTGAAACTGAACATCTGATGTCTCACAGAAAAGAAGAAAATAGTAAAGAAAGAAGAAAATAGACCATCTAGCAGAGGCCCCATCGCCAGCCGAGTGGCGTAGAGGGTGGGGCCTAATGGCCGGGACCACGGGTTTCACCAGGCTGGAGCAGTGCAGCTGGAGACAGGCAAGACAAGCAGGAGAGGCAGAGAGTGTTTGACCAACATGGTGTGAAAACCTCTTAATCTCTCCTCCTCCCTAATCCTCAAGCAGACTCCCTGCACAGCTCTAGCCACGGCATCAACACACAGAAGCGCGTGCTCTCTAATGCCGGAGCCGCTCTCACATTAGCCTCCCCAGCAGCAGGCCAGCAGAGTGGAGAGGAGTATAGCAGGTCCTACTCTGAAGGAGAAAGCTGGCCTGACCCTCTGAACTGCATCTGGTCTCGCATTACATGCAGACTACTGGGACCGCAGGTCTTAGCACCCAGATTAGCATCGTGTCGGACCATTTGGGAAGATTCCAGAGCTTGATGGTGCTTTGATGTTAAAGAATATAACCGCTCTTCCCCTGCTCTGAGGCATGGAAGTCTGTTTAAACAAACACTTACAGTGCTTAAGAAAGCGGGCAAAAAAAGAAACTTAGCATGAATGCAAATCAATAGTGTTAAATGATTGAGCAGTATGCCTGGTATGCACAAAGCTATTGTGATTTTTATTACAAATCTTCCTTTACGATTCAGACCAAAGAAAAAGAAAAAAAGAAAAAAGAAAAGGCCGAGCTCACAGCAGATAAAGAAGACCTAGACACAACAGCTAAAAAGCTGTAGTAGGTGGAAGGTTCCTACAGAGGGAGAGTATCTTTCGAAATGTATCAGGACTGTTGGAGTAAGGTTTGTTGATTCAAATTGTCCAATTGGCAATGAAAGATGTGAAGGCAGGTTCTTTTTCGGTCTGAACAATTAAGGATCCCAACAAAAGGAACACGCAGCCAGTTAGGCTGACAATCCCAATCTATCCAGTTTCCAGCATGGCA
>JBBIGA010000038.1:18032814-18045340 GCA_037576975.1 Alestes dentex
CAATTAAGGATCCCAACAAAAGGAACACGCAGCCAGTTAGGCTGACAATCCCAATCTATCCAGTTTCCAGCATGGCATTAAAGCCTACTTCAGTTTGAAATAATGAGTGAGTGCAAACCTTTACCAGATGTCCCTCCTCACCGTAGATGTCCTCCTCTGAGGATCTACCTTTTCAGGTATGTATTTAATTGTTTTGACTTAAAGACTGACACTAATGATCAAATGATTTGTCAATTCACTCTGGTCAGTGTGGCAGGTTACACACTTCTATCTCTGTTCTTTTGGAGATTACAGTAAAGTGTATCCATTTGGTGGCACTTTGACGGTTTGAGGGCTATAAACACAACAGAAATTTCAGCTGATTTGGCCGTTGCCCCACAACAATTTATTTTAAAATAGTATCTCCTGACAGTGAGGGCACAGAGATGGAGTGGAGTGGGAGAACTGGTTACTTTGAAACTTCGACAATGAAAAAGCCAAAATATCTAACCCACAGAGCATCAGCATAAAAGACAGTGCTTCAGCTTCCTAAGGCCTAATTGCAAGACTGCACTCAGTTAGAGCAACTGAGGTACATGTGAGGCAGCTCAAAAAAAGGCACAACAGTAAATTACTTAATGGACCGGATATCAAAAACGTAGCAAGCTGCCCTTTGCATAATGCCACTTTCCAGTGTGAGGCACTCGGTTCTTCCTTAAACTGAGCTATTAAAAAATTAAAAAAAGTTATTCAGGGCTCTCCAGAAAATAGTTCTTTTTTTGAGTGACATTTGAATGATGCTACAGTTGTTTTATATGGTACAGGCATATAATATATATATATTATATGTTTGTATATACTATATATATCTATATATGTATATATATAATATTTATTATATACAGTATATATATACATATATATATGTGTATGTGTGTGTGTGTGTGTGTGTGTGTGTGTGTATATATTCAATTATATTTATAAGTAGCAAGTTTGGTAAAATGTTAATATTAAATATACATACATGTTGAGGGTCTAGCTACTTTTCCTGCTTGAACTGACTGCTCCCAGACTGCTTTTCGAGAACTTCGTTGTGTGCCCACTCGTAATCAATGCTTACAGAAGCAGAGGAGGCCCTGGCAGGATTAAGCAGTGGTACGGGTCTTAGCCAATTAAACAAAGGGGAGGCGGACCATGGAGCAAAATGCATCTTCCCAGTCCACTCTGAGCACACGGACAATAAGCACAAACGATTTCTTGCAGCCTTCTGGGTGTTGAAACAAAGCGCGGGGCGCTGACAGCGGCTCAGCGCTCGGCCTTAGCGGCACTCGCAGTGTGTAAACAGCTCTGGGCCAGGCCCCCATACGTCTGCCTCCAAACCAGAGCCCACAACATGGTGACACTGCAGTCCAGACCTGGGTAATCAAATGGGCATGCTATTGTTAAGAAGCCTAGAGGAGCCTTCGCTGCTGAGCTCCAGCACTCCAAACCGATACTCACCAGGAACGTCAGGCTTAGGAAAAACCTCAGTATATGCTATGTTTGGTCTAGAGTTAACAATGGATTTTAAGGACTTTGTCCACTCATTTTCACCCAGAGTGTTGGTTTACTGCTGTGAATGAGTTGTTACAAGAATGACGATGCCTCCACTAACTAACTATGAACGTCAGTGAGATTCAATAGACCACCACGTTGCATTTTGGGTTACTATAATGGCAAAACAGGAGAACCTCTCCACTTAACAGCAATTTGTTTGACAAAAATGGGGCCAATAAATTCAACTATATATCATCACGTCAATCAGAGAAATAGCAGAGCCAAACAAAAATAATGAGGTTGACTAGAATATTGAGGATAAAGATGAGGCCACTAAACGCTACTATCCATGATTAAGCTGAACACAGCAAATTAGAGGTGAAATGGTTGAAAGGAAATGAAATTAGTAATGCTGTCTACCTGCTGATTGCTGTTAGGTGCAAAAAATGACAAATGAGTCCGGCCTGCAGCTGTAATGAATCTCTAAGCCCATTTCTGTCAACTCTTCTGTCTCCACCTGTGTGACTTGCAGTCGTCAGCCTGACCTTTAACGACACACTAACAGCTTCATTATCTCTCCTTATTGACACAGTGGACGCAGCCAAAAACACATACAGAAATACACAAATAGCATTAGTATGTTTGCCCATGGTATCATCTGTATTTCGCCATCTTCATAGGCAGCATGAAACATTGTTATTAATGTAACAATAAACTACTAACAGCCAGGGTAGAAAGTGCTGATCTGGGTATTTTGACATTCACAATCAATCTTAAGATAAAATACAGATAAGATAAATCTTTATTAGTCCCACAAGTGTCGGATACTGCCCACTTGTGGGACTAATAATGGTTTGTCTTATCTTTATCTTATCTTAAGATTTGATTATCGACGTCAAAATACCCAGATCAGCACCTTCTCTGCTACCCTGGCTGTTAGTAGCCAGGTAGGGGTCACTTTGCCTGAGGAAATGGCCCTGCTGGCCTTAAAAACGTTGCCATATGGGCTAGGCAGACAAGGCAGTGGGCCATGAGGCTGGACGTTAGCTCATAATTAACTCCAAAAGTTCTGCATTTAATTGAGAGCCATTCAAATAAGGCCAGTCCTTGAAGAAGGAAAGAGGGAAAAAGGAACTGCAGGAACTGCAATCCAAGAAAAACGATGCAGTGAAGACGTCAATGGACGCGACTGCTCACAAGTCTCACAGCTCTGATTTGAGCAATGGCATTTTCTATTTATGGGCGGTCAGGTTTTTAAAGCCCTCTGTTTTCTAACACAAAAATCGCAGCATGTCAAGAAGATTAGAGCACTAACCGCGGTTCAGGTTCGGAAATTTGGAGGTCAGCCAAATGGCAGCATTAGGGCTGGATAGGAATCTTCCTTTGATCAAGTCCCTTATGCAGTTTCTTTTCAGCAGCATGTGTTAAGCAGCATATGACAGACAGTCAAATATAAAAAAACCCATTCCTTTATACTGAACAAGAGCACAAAAGACACAAAATTACCTGGAAGATAACGATCCCTGGAGTATACAATATCTACATACACTATAAGGACACACCTCTTAATTATTGAATTCCGCTGTTTCAATCATACCCATTGCCACAGGTGTATGAAATCAAACACACCAAGATATTAGGGACAACGCCACACATGGTTGCATGAGTTTGGTGTGGAAGAACGTGACTGACCTGTACTGAGCTCAACCCCACCCAACACCAATTTTTGAGAAGAGTTGAAGCTGTTATAGCTGCAAGGGAGGACCAACTCCATATTAAAGTCTATGTATTTGAATGCAATATCATTAAAGTCCCTGTTGGTATAATGGTCCATTGAGGCATCCATATAGTGTACTATATCACTGGTGTTGGCTCTTTAATGCCACATGAAGCACCAGCCATACTTGCAACAACAATGGCATTTTTAACTAAATCTTTTGCTAGACATGTCTGTTAATGTGCATCACCGTTTAAGCTCCACAGGCAGACCACAACAGCTACTTCTCTGCTGTGTGAAGATCTCCCTGGCTAACACGTTAATTACACCCTCATTTTACGAGTCGAGAGTGCGACTTAGGCTTCTGTACCAGAGAAGAAAAAAAAAAAAGAATCACATTATTCAACTAATTAATAACTTAATTAAAGCCTCTCACACGTCAGGCGTGGTTGATTACATAATTATTAAAAGTAATCGGACAGCTATTTAATGGCACCTTGAGAGACAAGAGAGGTGAGGCACTGCGATTCAGCCACTGCTGATCCACTTCCTGCCTTTCATTTTCTCATCGTCTTGTGGTCCTTTATTCTATCCACTTTCCTTTATGGAGGAAGGAGGTGAAAATAAACCCGACATGCCCATCGTCTACAATAGGGGCTTCGAAACCACAGGATGTGAATGCGGGACATATGCTCGCGAGCGCGTTTAGAAGCCCGCGCTCATTGTGGCTTTATTCTGCAGGGCAGGGTTATTTTTGAAGTCTTTAACTAACGCAGCATATTCTCCTCATCACCTGCCCATTATTTCAAAGCCTGATTAGCGCGGGATGACTCTCCCTGCACTCCATCCAGCCAGGGATTGATTATGTGCCGACAATGTTAATGAAATTAGTCCTCTAATTCTTTTCCGCAGAACATTAAAGAATATCTGCAGATCCTCAATCCGCCGCAAATCTTTCAATGGACTTCTTCTCCTGAGGCCTAATAGAATTTCTGACAAATCCAGGGAATTTAAATGAACGTGGAACGGTGGCAAAGGGGGAAGAGATGGGGGCGCTGGTGGGTCACACCAGCCACAGCTATTCTAAATCATGTGCACGTCCCTCCTTTGTTTTTCTATTGAAGTGTGCCAGCTTGAGCCCAGAGCAGAGCTGAAAGATGGCCATGGGGAAGGGATGGTAGTGTGTGACTACGATTAGGAAGGAAGCCATTGTACCAGAACACATTTACAGACATTTAAAAGCAGCTCAACCATTAAAATTAGCATTTGTGCGGGCCAGAGCAGCCCTGGCTGCTAATGCAAAATTAATCCTTTACAAATTCGCATGAACTCCGCAGTGTTGTGATACAATGATGGTTTCCCTTTATGAAAGTTCATTCAATTAAGTCCTTTTCCAGGACAAATTTGACGGGGAGCTCAAAATAAATGAGCATAAATTGCCTTAGCATGGGCAAGTCCAGGGCAGCGCAAGTGGTCAAAGAGTCCGCTCTTAGCATGAAACATTCAAGGAAAATATATCATTACAACAACAACGCAAGCCCTTCCATATTCAGCTCCTGAGCTCAGGAGAACAGTACACTGCAACCGGATCAAGCCGTCAGGGCTCACTTTGAAATCCAGCAAGGCAGCCCTAAAGGCAAGTGGCGTGACGACTGTGTTCCAGCTTCTAAATTTTGCTCGGCAAAGCTACTCCTGCCAAAAAAAAAAACAAAAAACAACATTTTACAAAACATAACTATGTACACAAGATAGATAATGCATGCCCTTACCCCTTACATACAGCGTAAATTAGTGAGCCTTTATTTGTTTTTGCATGTCTGCAGGGAGCTGCAAGTGCCTGCACAGCTGAGAGAGAGAGAGAGTTCCGGACACGCTGTCAGCCCTGATATGAAAATGTGCAGCGGGCCTCATTAAGGGGTCTTGTCAGATACATTGTTTAGAGATGAATTGGACCCTCAGAGCGTCAGTGGCAGTCACCAGATAAAAATCAAAGAGGTATGAGATAACAGCATGCATTAGAAACAAATAACTCAGAGCTAAATGAATTACAAAGTGAGCTCTCATAGCCGCCAAAAGGTCAGCGGCACCCTCGGACCACCACATATGTGCATGGGGAGGAAAAATTAACATTTCATTGGCATCTGCTGTCTATAGAGGTTCGCCATCGCCTGTGACGAACACTGAAGCAAATTCTAATCTCATTAAACCTCAATAAGCATTTTTAGTTAACTTCTAAAAATGAACAAAGAGGGGCCCAGGCAAAGCTAACAAAGGCTTTAGTCCTTGGATTTTACAGATGGGTGCCATATCCCTTTATTAAACCATTTTTCGCCCTTCCCCGCTTTGTCAAATTATCGTGTTTTACTTTTTGCGGTGCTTCTTTGTCTCTGATCTTAAATAGAATCGTAGGTGGGGAAACTCAAAAGATGGGGCAACGGCTCCTGCCGCACGGCTGGATAGTCATTCTCCTCGACCATGAAAAGCCCAACTATTACAAATGAAAATCTCAATTTTCCAATGTGAAGGCAGTTACGCAAACAACCATTTGAGCATGAAAAGAGCTTTGAATTACATTTTTTGATGTGAAATAAAAACCTAAATGGCCATGCGAATGAAAAAGAGACCGGGGCCTGAACAAAAGTTTCTTTTTTTTTTTTTTTTGAAGCCTCCATCAGATGTCAGTGTACAGTAACACTGTGTATAGGGCAGAGATGTTTCAGCACATTCCTTATCAGTTACTCGAGGCTGAATCATGTGTAATTAGTAGCCGAGGCCATTAAGGCTTATGCAAGGAGAGTCATAATGTGCATCAGGAAAGAGGGATGGCAAAGATAGCATCAGCTAATAGAAGATGGCTTTAAGCAACATCACTTATTATGCCAAAAAAAAGAAGAAACCATTGCATCTGAAGCAGGGACAAGGGACCACTCCCATGGGTTTTCTCCGAAAATCTAGAGAGATTTCCTGCATATTTTAGGTTAAGGCTTCTAAATATTACATGTAAAGATCTCTCTTGCTCTCTCTCCTCATGAAGTTGAAATGAAGCTGAATTATAAAACTGATGTGAGCAACATGCTCTAGCCTCGAGCCAGAATTGCTCCTCCAGCACTGGGTTCTATGAAAAGGAGCCCAAACACTAGAACAGATAATAGAATGAAGCATTGTCTGCAATGGATATGCAGCTTTTGTACAATACTACAAGCTGGAGTGGCAGTGATACTAACAGTTACTACAAGAAGAACATCAAGCAGCTTTATATATCATAGCTGTCCATGAAAACAACAACAAAACAACCAACAAACAAAAACAGTAACTTTACAGAAGGCATTGAAGTAAACAGGACCAATAGAAATGTGTTAAAATGACATGGAATAAAAACTCCACGCCAGCTTTTATTAAAGGTGGAGACACTTAATGTAAGATGATGTGGTGTTTTTATTCCATGTCATTTTAAGGCAATTTTATTGGTTCTATTCACCTGCTTCTATTTTCAAGAATAACATTAAATGAAAACTATGTATGTTTTTTTTTTTTTTTTCAAAGCTGGCAAAGTGAAGCTGCCGGTTGAATACCAAAAGGAACCGAGCTTCAGATTTCATGAGTGAGATTAAAAAAGTGCGGTTTCAATATGACTCGGGGGCAAAGTGGAAATAAGCGCAAATGTGGACTGAATACGTGCCGCTGTACGTTCAGCATGCGCCTTCGCAGCCAAACATTTATCTGAGCTGACAAAAGACTTCCATTAACTCAATGGATGATTAATCAGTCTCTGGGACAAATGTTTTTCTCTCCTGGCTTTGTGGAGAGTTCACGGTACTCTCTCTAAAAACCAGCGCTACGTCCCATCAATGACAAAATGGCCCACTTGAGGTGCATCCAGCAAGGCTCTGACCACTTAAGAACGGATTTATCAAAAAAAAAAAAAAAAACAGCATAATAAAAGATACGCTGTACTCTCCCACTCATTTTGTGCAACATCCTTGGAGAGGCTGTATGCTCTATTCTTTTTCTCCTCCCATAATGGTGAAAACAACCTGGTGCTGCCCACTAGATTAATCTATGGCGGAAAGCTGGAGAGGCCATTGGACGCCCTCCCACCGCTAAGACTTCCTAGCAATGCGAGGCAATTAATTAAGTTGACACATGTAGAAAGCTATTAGGATCAAATTTCAAGAGCGCAAAGGCAAATTTAACATGTCTAAAAGGCTTCAGCCTGAGATATTGGGGGGGTTGCGGTGATGGAGGAAGGGAGGGAACGTCAGTTACGGAGACATTTCACTAAGCACGTCAACAACAGTTCTTGGACTCACTCCTCTATCTCAGGGAGTATCCATCACGTGGTGTCAATGTCAAATAACGGCGGTGAAGTGTCCTCTAGGGCACTTCAGCCCAGATGAAGGTAGAACTATCAAAAGCCCTTTCTCTGTCTCTGCAGGACAGAGCGGTAAGACCTACATCATATCATGGATTTTAGCTGGAGGGGGATCTCTTAGCGTATAGAGATGCCGAGAGGAGAAAGAAAATATGTAAACTTGTAACCTTAGAAACAGTTCCCTTGGAAACAAGGAGGAGGAAACTGCAGGTTCTTCAGCGAGATGGCAAGAGTGGAGAACAACACAACAATATTTTTCTTTTGTTACCCCAAAATTTTCATTTCTATGCAGCACAAACATCAGGCATCAACAAATAGTTCTAGAACATGGATCACATCATCTCTAATCAGAGGTTTCACAAACCGCGGCCAGTACATCTGGACGACCCATTAAATATACACAATAGGAGCAACCAACACAACCTCATACGTACACACACGATTTAAATATCCAGAGGGAATGCATAATGCATGCATCTTACGACCCGCAAAGCCAAACAAGGCCAGAAAGCTATATCTCTTTTAACAGCAACATCATTCCCTCGTGACCCATGACAGCATTGCCATTATACTGTAGTTGCCTTAATCCGATGAAGAATGTACTTAAAAAAAATTTAAAAAAATTTAATTGAGGAAAAACCAATGTGTCTCCCTCTTCTTTGCACGGCACGTGAATGTGATATTAAAGCGAAGATATAATTATCCAAGGGAGCCTAATTTTTCTACTTAAGATGCCAGGCAGATATTCAGGTCTCGGAGGTTGAGTGATAGACTCAGGCATATAAATGCCATTTTTGATGATGAACGTGCGCAGCTAACAAGACTATTTTTAGCACGGCATGTGCTAACACACCGAGCTGGCGCCGGGCCAGACATCTGCCACCAGGCTGCATCATTCACGAGGACTGACACTAAGTTGAATCACCTCGCCCGGCCCTGGCTACACTTCTGCAACCGCAGCCCACGTACCACACATCACAGTGTGGAGTGCATGTGTGGAGCGCAGGCCTGCTGTACCGCAGCACTTGCTTTAATTGCCCTTATTTGCTGCAATAAATTAATTTGGAAGGGGAAAAAATGCAAATGTGCATGAATAAGTTACTAGATAAACCTATTTCACAGTTTAACAGCTGGGAGTTGTTTCTGTAATTTCCATTTTAAATCGCGACGACACCAATACACACATATTTGGGCTCGGCATCTTCGAGGAGGATTAATCAAATTGCTTGCTATGCAAACATGCCTCTCTCTTCCCCTGCCAGAAAAAAAGGCAATCTGATTTCTCATCAATGGGGTTGTGATGCTGTCTGCTCAAGCTCAGTCTCCTATGTTATTGCCAGTTTATGCGATGAGGCTTTGCTCAGAGTGTTGGTGGTATGGTTATGACTCATGATGCCGGCGCTTCCTCAGTATTATATCTGCCCCGAAAGACCTGGAAACAAAGAACAGTACCTGACTATTTCATTATACGCGATAATTCATTATTATTGTTATAATTATTATTATTATTATTATTAGTAGTAGTAGTAGTAGTAGTAGTAGTAGTAGTAGTAGTATAGTTTTGTTATTAGTATTATTATAATCATCATCCTCATCATCATTATTATTTTGTAAACAGAAATTTAAAGCTTATATCTCTAACAAGGAGAGTCACTATAAATTATATCAGTAATCAAGTAAACTACAGAAAGTGTGTTTAAATATTTTTAAACAATAAAAATTGACATTGAGCAAAAATTTGACAGAGTAACAGATCAAAATTACCCAAGATCAAAACTAATCAAGATGAAAATTTGATCAAGATTGGAATCGGCAGATTTTTTGCTCCACATCAGTCGAATTACTATGCAATGTTTTGACATGAATGAGTCAGATACCTTGCTCCACCTATACCAAAATGTCATGGCGTATACTCAGCCCATATTTATCAGCACACTTTGTAAAGATGTGTACGAAGAAGGAAATGCCTTTGTGGTTAATTAGCTCAACCTCACACTGAAAATGTGAGAAAAGTCTGACCTTTAATTAGACATCTTTTCCCCAAAACCACAGGACACCACAGGATATTTATGAACATTATATGTATAACAAACACATGTATATATAATTTACTTCTTAAGTCCATCTGAATGTTTGATCATCAGTGATTTCTGGTTTCAGAAGTTAACGCAGAGACCAAATTCCCTTCATCAACAGAGACCATCATTCATCAACACAGGGAGGATTAGAAAATGCTCATATCCGCTGATTCTTTCGGTATTGCCACTGCTCCCCGGGGGCCCCTCGTCGGTGGAAGCCCCTCCTTTACTTGGTGAATAGGTTAAACGCGGAGAAAGAATTTCACATTGTTCACACTGTGGTATGGTGTGATGTGGTCACTAGTGAGTATAAGGGGCCTCTTTCTTTCTTTCTCTATGTGTGAGTATTCACATTAAAAATGCTAATGTAGACAAGCCATAATTATTGCTGCAAAGAAATCATAGGCTGATACACATCCCTAATGCATTGCCTTTCAATAATCTCCTTTAGATAAACTATGAAGCAATTAATGAGGACCTCATTTTCAAAGATTTCAATTATCAATTGCCAATGTATGAGTGCTAGTTCACTAAGGAGATACGTTTAACCAGCCAACCTCCAAAGCACGGTTTCTTCTGCCATCATGCGTGGTAGTGGGATTACGTCATGCTGCTGAGGCTGCCTCTGCCGTGTCATGGGGACATTCTGAATAGATGAGCTACTGAGGTCCTCAGCCTAGATTTCCGTCTTCCTAGAGCCCAGGGCTTCGGCAGAAGCCACGGTGAAGCCAGTGAGAATTGGACAGTGTACAGTAGTGATTAGTCTGTAGGGTTTTCTCAGAGAGGCTGAAGGCCATCGAGAGGCAAGACAAATCCCCACTTTTAAACCTAACATTCTCCAAGCTTTCTGACAATGACGTTAAAAAAATGGCCATTAACTAGGTCTATGGCGAAGGGCCCACAGGCCAAAGTGCGATTCAGTTAAACATGTATACACACACACACACACACACACACACACACACACACACACACACACACTTCTAATAGGCTGACACAGTGCTAATGTGTTCAGTGGAGACTCCCTGCAGACTATCAATTTGACTGTTTCCATTGTCAGAGCTTTAGAAATGTGCCCTATTCCAAATGTCAGCCGAGGTAATTTTAGAAACCAGGAGACACAGAGCTAGACAGTTGTGCCTCAAAAACATCTAATCAAGTCTCTCTTGCTCACTCCATCTCACGTCTTCCTCTCTCGTTTGCACACACTGCTCTTCCGAAACAACCTGTGTGACAGATCACCACTGAAACACTGATTAATCCCCCCCCCCCCACCACCACCACCACCACCGTCACTGCCAGGGTCCCGGCTCCTACGAGTTCACACAACATGACCCAAATACCGGAGCCTGAGCTCACTTCAGCAGTATGTGTGTGTGTATAAGCTGAGGGTGTGTGAGAATGGCTCCACCAAAAGGAGGGTTCTTCATGCATCTTGCCTCTCGGGCCGAGCCGCTCCGGCCAAGTCATGCGGCGATTTGAGGCTGACCTGCGTCTGGCCTCCTCTCGAGATTGAGAGTGACACGGAAGGGAGGACGAGAGACAGCAGCACACACTCTGGCAACTCACTATATGTTCCAAATAAATCATTCACATGGCATCATGCTATCAGATGGTATCAAATGTTTCCATTGAAGGAGTGGTTCATTGGAAATCACATTTACACAGATTTACCCCTTTCGATAACGTGCAGTCGATAACATTTATTTTTTACTTTTGCACTGCAGCTATGAGATTAATGTAACATGTAAATGAAGGTGATGCATGACTTAACATGCAAATCTATTATATTCACTGGTACAAAACGTGTCTGGTCTGATTGCGTTCAGGGCAAAAATGTGTACATTTCAGTCTTCCAATACTTTAATAAAGTGAGCAAACCCACTCTATTCAGGATTGCTACAATTGATACAGGGTTTAATCCAAGACTCTATAGAGTCATGTATAGAACTATGATAACTCAAAGAACCTGTTATATTTTTGTATACTGTTCTTTCAAAAACCTTGAAAAAATCTCTTTGCAGCACTTGAGAGTTTTGCCACTATTGCCATTTACCAAACGCGTCAAACAAAGAAAAAAAAATGAGAAATAAATAAGAATCAGAAAACTTTATTCATCCTGGAGGAAAGTGCTTTATGTTATGACTGCACAGTCACACGGAGACACAAAGACGAGAACAATATGAAATATAAAATCTAAATAAATCCAGACAAAAATCTGTTGAAGAAAAAACACATTATGAAATGCGCTATGACAAAAGAAACGCAGAGATAACTCTCTCGACCTTCATGGTTAGCAGGGGCCCAGCTTACTAATATTAAATACACTGAAATAACTACTACTAGCAATCATGACATGCTTGTAGCAGGCTCACGTCTGCACACTAAGGAAAACAATGAAGAAATGTGAGCAGAGAGGAAGAAAAGGAAAGAAAATGGTGAAAGATAATAAAGGAGGGCAGGAAAAAAGTAAAGCAAGAAAGAAACACTTATACAGAAACATGACTGCAAGAAACATAACCATTTTGTTTTATTTTCTTCTTACAATTAGTCCCAAATAATGCATTTCTTCCAGCGCAGTAACAGGTACACCTATAAAAACTGGAATGTTATAATGGCTGCTGCTCATTTCTATCAATAGAAATAAAAAAAAAACAAACACACAAAACAAAAAACAAAAAATGAAATAATGTGATGCCAATATATCAGCAGTACTGATAGTATATGGCCCAGCACTAGTTTTAACTCTCTGTCTCTCTCTCTCTCTCTCTCCCTGTCTCTCTCTCTCTCTCTCTCCCTGTCTCTCTCTCTCTCTCTGTCTCTCTCTCTCTGTCTCTCTCTGGT
>JBBIGA010000038.1:18045440-18079420 GCA_037576975.1 Alestes dentex
TCTCTGTCTCTCTGTCTCTGTCTCTGTCTCTCTCTCTCTCTCTCTCTGTCTCTCTCTCTCTCTATCTCTCTCTCTCTCTCTGTCTCTCTGTCTCTCTGTCTCTCTCTCTCTCAGATCACTTTCTTGCTGATCTTTAACAAAAAAAAAAGGTCCCTTTCCACAGAATGGGTCAGAGTGTAGACATAGCACGCTACACTTCTATGTTTGATTGCATGTCATTCTATACATTCGTAATGTAGATGTGTGTGTGGGTGAGATTATGTAAGTAGCCTATATGTATATGTACAAATGGGTCTGTGTTTTTTCTGGTGCTGTGTGTGCAGGGAATAATGTGTCATTGTCTGTGTATGAGCTTTGCCACAATGTCATACAATGCCTATACCTGCTTTGGTAAGCCTAGAAATAGTGGATTTAACAAAATCGCCCAAAAATTTCTGGGAGAAAAAAATTACCCAGACTTGATTGATTACCACAACTATCCCCGCAGAGGCTACTGCTCCCCAGCACAAACTCTCTTTGAGAAATCATATGATTATGTTGTTGGAGCAGCTTTAAATTTGAAAATG
The DNA here is from genome assembly GCA_037576975.1 of Alestes dentex. Lineage (NCBI taxonomy): Eukaryota > Metazoa > Chordata > Actinopteri > Characiformes > Alestidae > Alestes > Alestes dentex. The sequence continues at coordinate 18,046,007 of JBBIGA010000038.1, forward strand.
GTCCAGTCGTCAGAAAGCAAATTGGACAAAACCTTTCCAAAAGAGAAGGGATGATAGTTTGAGACATTTGTACTACTTCTATTTGTGCATTCATGAAGTTTCAATGCAATGCAAAGGTCTAACCAGCACTTTCAAATTCTCTAAAAAAGGTTGTGTCCTGAAAGCCACAATGAATTTCGTTTACGTAAATATATATTACACTAAACATAAAAGCTCATAAACCATAAAATGCTTCTTAAACAAACAGGGCTTCATTTTACATTGAAACTGAGCCCAGATGTTTGCTAAAAATGCTGTAATGGCATATTCAGACATCAGGGATCTGACTTATGAAAATAAATGATCTAGACCATTGCCTGAAAACTACAATTCTGAAGCGCCTTGTATCTGTTATAAATGTGCTGTGCAGGGATTTTTATAGCAAGTCAGAACTGTGCAGGACTTGCTTTGTTGGATTTAGTCTGATTCTTTGCAGGTCAAAGCAATTAATTCTGTTCAAATGCCGAGTCACTTCCCACTGCCCTGACTTCATCTAAGATCCAGGTGGAGATGTGAGGATGAAAGAGTAACACAGAGAATGAGAAAAATAGAAAGAGAGACAAAGAAAGAGATGGAGACAGACTGAGCAACGCTGGGAGAGAGAGAGAGAGAGAGAGAGAGAAAGACATACAGTACAGTGCTGTTCTCCTGTCATGTACCAGTTGCATAAAGTCACAACTCTTTTAATCAGGATATAATTACGTGACATTGCTTTTCTTGAGTCTTCCATTTAATACCAGCGGTGGCTTTTAGTGCTATTGATTTCAAGTCATAGTTGTCAGAGAAGGGCTCATTTTGTATGGCAGAGTGGGTTGATGAACCTGGCCACCACAGGTTCTGTGCTGACAATGAGACTGGCCTTACAATGGTCTTACAGTGGAGCAGAGAGCGACTCTGATTGTACAAAGAAGAAATAATAAAGTAAATATCACATCTGCATCAAAGGAAAATGACCAGAATTCAATACTCACTGCAGCGGCACTCCAAGGAAGTAATGAAAATATGAATTTTGACTTAGGCTTATGGCTTAGATCTTTGAAATAATAATACTGACCACTGCTGTCATAGTGGAACCTTGGCCATTTGGGCATTTGCCTTGTGTGTGTGTGTGTGTGTGTGTGTGTGTGTGTGTGTGTGTGTGTGTGAAAATGGGCATTTGCCTTGTGTTTATCTTTCAGCGTTAGAACCAATACAGTTCTACATTTTTATTTAAAATTAAATTCTCCATTATTGAAGATGACGATAAGAAAATAAGGCCTATTCCCCCCTTTCCTGTAACCATTTCTAAAAGAAGAGGCTTTGTAATCATGACATATTTATATTCAAACTTCTAACCCAGAACCAACAATTTTTCTTCATATTAGAATTGTATTACTGAACTGAAAACACCATTTGAAAACTGAGACCATCCATGGCTGATGTGCATGTTTATTATAACCTTTGCACGCCTTATTTGGCTGTGATGACCTCAGATTTAGAAACCAGGCGAGGCCCCTGCTCTATGTGACGGTTCTAAGGTGATTACCTTGCATAGGGCAATAGTAAACCGTATTCGTTTGACTACAAAACACAAAGTGCATATAATTCTTTTTTTTTTTTGTTGTTACAAAGACATTCGATTATTGATGCGACTATTTACAGGAAGCTGTTTGATTATTCCTCTTGGTCATAATATGACCTCACACAGAGGGTCAACAAGTCCATGCGATGAGAGTTAATCCCGTGCATTTTTTCATTCCTCCGTTTGTTTCTTCTTCCTCCTCTTTGGGCGCAGTCCAATGAGAGATGATGCATGTTTGTTCTTCTTTTGAAGAACAAAATAGACACTGCAGGCTGCCCTGAGCATGCTCTCTGTCAGTGCCTGAATGAAGAACGGTAGGCCGTTTCTGTCCTCTGCTATTCCAGCAGCCGTAGTGGAACTATTATAGAAGATGTTAACCATCCATGTGTGAGCCTGCAGAGACTTCTACAATTCAATCAGCTGTAAGAATTCACAGGGTGGTAACATTTGAAAAAGAAGGGAGAAGAAAGAGAAGGGAGAAGAAAGGATGAAGGCTCCTAAAAAGAAAGAAAAATACAGCAGCAAACTTGCTCTCAGGGTTAAGTAGCTTATCATGCTCATACACATGAGTTTGTTTGTCACTTTTGATGGGATTATACTGTTGTAAAACACCTTTCCTACCAGACTCATTATGTGAAAACCTCAACTCAGACATTAGGCCTCGGTTCATTGAAGCCAATCTTCACTCTGGCCGAAGTGCAAGCTGAAAAAAGGTCAGGGCTCCTGACGGAGAGTAAATAGACCCGCCCTGAGGCTATAAACACTGGGACAATCAATCAAGCATCTCTACACTTTCAGCATTCTTCCAGCCTACAAACTAGAGGGACTGATAAGACCAAAATCTAATGTCAAGATGCTCGACAGCATTTTCATAATACATAATACAATGGATTCTGCGTTCTTATGGAACAGCAGCTGACAGGCTGACAAATTTCTCTGACTGCCTCGACTAACTAAAACTAAAACAGAGCTACTTACAGTACATGTCACAGATATCATACTATACCATGTTCTAGCAATCCTATTTATAAACAGTGTCAATTGTTTTTCTGACCCTGTAGATTCACTGGGTTCAGCTAAGGTCCTTGCGTTATAAAATCAAGAGGAAACAGTTCACTGGTTGAAAAATAGCTTGTAACACTAAACTTGGCTTCAGTTATTGGGGAAAGTAATGACTAATAAAAAGCCAACTGCCTTGTTGGTAAAGCAGTAAGTGGACTGCATCCCCTCATCCCTGCATTGTGCATGTGCAACAGACACAACAACCCAAACGCTGCGCTCTATGTATGCAATGTTTATGAGACATTACCAGCGACTTTAAAAATGTTTTAAAAACATTTTTAGTTTTCGAGTTCAAATCCTATTGCCCATTCAAAGAGACAGGAGCTTTTTGTCTCTAATTCTGCTCAGATAGCAAAACTTGCCGACATCTCTGAACAACATGATTTCTTTCATGAAACTCATATTTTTACATTTTCCATAACATGGTGACATAAACCATGACCAAGTGCATCATTTCATGCATTGATGTGAAAACATTCACCAGATTAGTGAGCTGAAGCAGGGCTCTTACTAAACATGAATTCCCGATTGTTCCTTTGTCCCCAACCAAACAGATCTGGAGAGTTTCATTGGTTATGCCATTGACTCTCTGATAGTTTGTGACTGTAAGACAGTGATCAGTGCAGTTAAGAGAGAATTATGATGTTTTTGGCTGTTGTGAGTGGGGCATCGCCAGACAGTTTGGGAACAAATTACTGCTGGGCCCTGTGGTTCTGACAGTCGTATTATCACGCTATTTTTTCAAAAGGATGATAAATCATTTTTGATCGTACCAGCCAATCATGCCACAGTTAAAAATATGCTGTCAGACTAGAGAAGTTAGAGAATAGGAATTATTTACCAATATTTTTTCCAGTTCGGTGTTTTGCCCACCAATTATACTCTTGATCTTCTGATAACAGGCCAAAATTTTAAACAGCCTTACCACATGCCATGAATGTCTGTTAAATGTAACATGCCATCACTGAAGAAGAAAATCTTGCATCTCCATTAAAACAAACCTCGCAGCTCATCAGGGTCCTGATGACACCCATGACATACTCTGAAAAGCTTTTTGTGATGTCATTTATTGTGATTGTCAGATTGTCCACCCCTTCAAAAAACCTGCAAGAGCAGCTGTGTTTATCCTTCTCTATCCTTCAGCAGAGACACGGTCCCTCAGATGCACATTTGCATCTACTGCTCTCGAGAAAGAGAGAACAAGCAGCCCAGCTTGATGCTGGCAGGTTAATGAGGGTTTAATGTGTGTGTGTGTGCGTGTGTGCATGTGTGTATGTGTGTGTGTCTGAGAGAGGTTTTACGAGGGTGATGGTGAGGGCATGAAGTCAATTTCACACTCAAGTGCATTTCTGGGGAAGCCAGAAGAGGCAGACATTTTTGATCGCTCAATCAGTTCACTGATAGCCCTGTCCATGAACTAAAAAAAAATATCCACTATTTACACAGCAAAAGGGGAGAAGGGCAGAGAGAAAGTGAGAGAGAGAGTGAGAGAGAAAGAGAGAGAGAGAGAAAGAGAGAGAGAGAGAGAGAGAGAGAGAGAGAGAACAAATGAAGAGACGGGAAAAACCGAGACAGAATCAGAGAAATCTAATAGGTCTCTTGGTCCCGTGTATAAGTTTCACTTTCCTGGTATGGATAAGCATCTGGCATGCCATGCCCCCTGGGGACCCTCCGCTACTAAAAACCCACTTAACGCTTACCCTTTAGGCCGGCAACCCAAATAAAACACCACAGAAGGAGGAAAAAAAAACCAGATACAAACACAAACAAACCCCACCTCCAGGCAAATAAAAGAAACGCCACTGAGGAAATCATTCCTTTCTTTTTTCTGTTCTCCCAAGTGGTCTTCATTGTGAATCCATGTCTCGATTTACTGATGATGGTTCAGCATCAGACTAACATAGCATCCCATTTTTCGATTCCTTTTAATCTCCGACTGCAGGATGCATTTCTGACTTGTCAATGGCCTGGGAGATCCATAGGGGTATAATCACAAAGGAAAAGGGATGAAGAGGGATGAATGTTCGTATTGATGAGAGCAAGCCTGCTGAAAGCCATGAAATGTGTAGTGGGAGGTTATAGGGAGTCACACAGTCATCAGCTCATGCTGCACATCTGTCCCCTTTTCCTCCTCACCTGTTTAATACCCCTTTTTTCCTACCGTAAGTTGTTGGTGACCCAGCGTTTGTTTAGCCCAGGTTTTGTACAGCAGCTATACACACACATTCAAATATACACAATATGGACAAAAATATTGGGACACACCTGAGTTTCATTCACATACCAAGACATTTTGCGTAAGCACCATGCTTCCAATTTTGTGAACACAGTTTGGAGAAGAACCTTTTCTATTCCAGCATGACTGTGTCCCAGGGCACAAAGTATGAGTGCAACGTCATTAAAGTCCCAGTTGCTGTAATGGTCACGCATCCCTATACCTTTGTCCATATAGCGTAGGTTCGTTGTAATGTAAAGTTGAGTTTTACACATTACTACATCAAATTAGTGTGGTTTCACTAAATGTGCAAAATATATCTAACTAAATAAAATGTACTAAACATTTCTACTGATTTCTAAGCAAATGGTAGTTTTAACCCAGTAATGTGTAACTCAAAGCATGGTAATGTAGCATAGACTTTCATGTTCCTAGCCTTTATTTCGACATCTGGATAGGTGGTACAATCAGCCCCAGCAAGGAGGATTTCTCATTTAGCCAGATAACCTAAACTCAAACAGCGGGGAGCAATCAGGGGCATGGGGGCCTAGTTCAGACAATCCCTAGTTTTGAGACATTGTCATTGTTCTTTTTGAGGTTTATTTTCCTGGTCTCCTGAGGAAAGGAAATGTTTTTTTTTTTTTTCCTTTTCATAGCTCTACCCATGTTCTCCAGCTCCCTTCAGCCAATAATAACACCACAGTGGGCCTGAACATCCTACTCATCTTGCATGAAGACTGATACCCAGAAGACTATCTGCACTTTATGTACATGGAGGTTGGAACTGGTTTATTTTAATTGGTATGACCACCTTCACTGCACAGTAGCCACATCTTAGATGGTAGATCATTTTTAGCAGGCTACATCACTATGGCAACAAGTGCTACATGCTTACCCTCGTGGGGAGGGGAAGTACAGGAATTTAGATCATAAACAGCTCTTGGACCAATTAAGGCTGAACTTCTAACTAACCAGGGACTGACAGAGATGGACTGGTCTGCTCACTTTTTTCTTCATGACATTTGTGGCATGGATCTTGCAAGAAGATAGAAATATTAAGAATATAAAGCTGTTACTACTCCAATTTCTGTACATGCTTCTTTTTATTTTACACATATTTATGTAGATTTCTCCTTTCTTCTTTGAAAAATAAGCCTCTTTGCACCAGCTTGGCTCTCCACCATAAACAACATGCTTTCATGTGCATGAGGACTGACCATGAGTTGAGCATCCAAACAGTGACCCCTGTGAACCCTTGTTGCAAAAGAAGTGGGCCATGGCTGCATAGGTCTGTGGGGCTAAATCTTAGAAATGCACTTTCTATTGTGCTATTGTGTTGCACTGTCACATTACGGGCTCCAGTTTTGCAGCTTAACATTTAGAGCTGCGTTTTATTTTTAGCGAGGCAGATCTTGCAAAATGCAAGTGTTACCATCTATCTCTTAATGAAAGTAAAAAGCCGTAACAGAGATGTTCCCAAACAGCTTTTCTCGTTCTGCTTTTAGACCCAACATTTGGCTTGTCATGTAGCTGTGCTCGTGGCCCTTTGTACAATTAAAAAATGATTTAGAAGTTTTCTGGACACTGTATCTAGTTGGATCACACACAGCCCTTTAAGCAGCCTGTCACAAACACATAATCTGAACCGAGAGGGAGCAAGAGAGACAGAGAGGGAGGCTGCTGTGGAAGGGGAGAAGAAAAGAAAGTCTGGACAATACGTATTGTGCAAAGCAGTCCACTAATACTGGTCACTGGTGTATCCTTAATACTTAAATGGTTACAAAGTCCTTCAACATTCAGTATCATTAAGCACTCAGACACAGTGTCCATCCAAAATCAAGCCAGTCATACACATCAGAAGGAATGTGGACGTGTCAGTAAGGGGGGTTAGCATTACATACATAATAAAGCTTATGAACTTATGGCAATTTATCCGCTATGGATGCTCATAAAGTGGTGGTGATAATAATATATTCATTCATAATGCCACATATCATTCATCCATATTACATACTTTGAATAAACTAATACTGCATGGAAAAACAATAGCCATTCACTAAATTTTGTAAGACTCGTAAGATGCAGATTACTGCTGGGTGACTCTGTAAGTTCCTGGGTGTGAAATGTCCCTAAGCAAAAAGCAAACAAACAGAAATCATTTTCAGAATGACAAAACATTGCTGTACTTAAAAGACAAAGAAAGATAAAATAGCTTGTTTTGTAAGTTCCCCTCGTGTCAGAGAGAAATAATAAAAAAAGAAAACATGCATAAAGATCTGCTGCTGCTGCTGGTCAGCAATCTACAGGGCGGTCCAGCAGGCCTGCTCACAAGCCCTGCCCACACAGAGCAAACTCCCAGCATAGAGAATCTCATCAGATGCCCCATTGGCTTTTTGTTTACATAAATATTATTCAAACCAAAAAAAAAAGAAGTGGTTTAAAATGAAAGTCTGCCAGAAAACATTTTAGTAGTACATAGAGTGAATCCTCAGAAAATGTCTCTATAGAAAAATAGACTAAATGGTAATGATTTTCCTCTTTTGCATTTCAATTTCACTGGTGATTTCCCTGCAGCTCTGAGTTCTACATTTAACGTGCCTTGCAATTTATGGCCATGCCAGATGAATTGAAGATCTGGCCCGGTGAGGATGCAAGGGCTGCTTTTTTCACTGTATTTCCAAATGCTCGTTCTCAAAAAGGACTTGGAAATGGTTTCAGACTTATTTCACCCATATCGTCTTGAGAGGTGCTTGTCTGTTTGCTTGTCCATTTGTTCAAATACTACTCAGTTTCTAGGAATTGCTTTGAATATGCTTGGAACAATCCTTTGAGAGATTATCCTCTGGTTTTGCTGTTTGGCTTTGATAAAGTGTTAATAAAAGTAATCTGATTAGCCTCCTCTTGTTTCCATGGTGTCTTTGGATAAATACACGACCCAGTACACCATGTTAAAAGCCCCAAAAGACACGGGGAAAAGGATGCGTGCGTACTTGTCGATCTTGCTGGTCCCTCCCGCTGCAGGAGCTGCTGGGCCACTGGGTGGGGCCTTGTCCACTTTCTGGATATTCTCCAGCTTGGGCCCTAAAAGATGATGAAGAGAAGCAGAGCCGGTCGGCGTGTTGCCTGATGACCGGCCAGGGACGGTTGGCGTGGAAGGCGGGGCAGGGGGTGTGGTCTTTGAAGTCGAAGCTTGGGCTGCTGCATTTGATTGGTTGGAGGATTTGGGGTTAAGCCGTGACTGGCTAGCAGAGCTGCTCGCTGTGCCTGAAGTGGAGGTTAACTGGCTCGTCTGAGGCTGTTTATTCACAGCGACAGCACTTTTAGTGGAAGATTCGGTTCTTTGGCTGCCTTTGGACTCAGACTGAGATGTGGCGGAGTTCATGCGTTTGCGCAGGTTGCCATTAGTGTCGGCGTTTTGCTGTGGGGGAAATAAAGAGACATGATGTTTAACTTTGACTTTTGGAATGGAGAAATTCTTAAAATTACATTTTTTCCAAAAAATTATGACCTCATCTCAAACTGAGGCTCAAATTTCAACAAAATTCAAAGTAAGGTATTCATTGGAAGTTCTGCTTCTGTTTTTAATTTTCTTTCCTAGGAGATCAAATTAGTTCAATCTAACACTTTCACTTTGTTAGACTTGTATTACACAGTGAAATATATTAGTATTAAACAAAAAACATTTCTAAATGCTCTGATTAAGAGATGTTAAGCCAAACTCAAGGGAATAAAAGAGAGCCTCTTATTCATCTGCACATGTTTCTGCAGTAAACCACGCATCTCTGGTGAGGCATCGGATCCAGGAGGAGATATCCATAGGCCTATCTTTCATGCTAATGCATCAGTAAGAAGCTTTTTGTGTGTGTTACAGTACTGTCAGTGGGAGTGAGGCAGAGGCGTATGGAACTGTACTCTCTGAACAGCTTACATCACACTGCACGAAGGGAGAGGGAGAGAAGTGACTCTGTGCTGATGTGTGAGTGAGCGTGGTGTGTGCTATGCTGTACAGTCCATGAATGTGTGTGTGTGCTTCACAGAGTGCAGTTCTAAACACTGTGTACACTGGTATTACTAAATATTGTTCCATGTAATACTACACCTAAGCAATAGTAAACAAAATGTGAGTTTTCTGCTCTCTTAGTTTTCCTGGGAAAAAAATGCATTTGATGTGAAAACATCACACTTCCTTATGAGGAGCAGCGAAATATCCTCACTTTTTCCAGAGTTTTTGAGTTTTCCTATCAACATGAGGTTTTTTGGCCTCCACAAAGACCTAAATTCAAGGCCACACACTCATGTTGTTATCATGTCAGTGTCACTGCTGCGCTGGCAATGATCCACCCAGATAATACCACTGGTGGTCCAAGGGCTAATAAATTATACAGAGGCATAAGAGGATAACAATCCTCTATATAAGGTTCTATATGGTAAACGGAGCTGATAAAAAGAATGTAGATGTAATGTGATATACCTACTCAAGTGGTCAGTGAGTGTGTTTATCCCTCTGTATTGACACTAATCAAACTTATGTGTGTGCTTATGTGTATGTGTCACTGCAGCACTAGAGGAAACCTGACTGATATGGTCTGTCTTTGTATGTGTGTGTGTGTGTGTGTGTGTGGGGGGTGGGGGGTGGTAGAGGAGATGGAGAGGGAGGGAGAGAGAGAGAGAGAGAGAGAGAGAGAGAGTATATATTGATGACTGAGGCACTAAACTGAGTTCTAATCTCAGCTCTGCTGTATATACAACATAAATGCCAATCAGTGGAATTTACAGCCTTTAGTATACACCTCTATGCCTCTACAGCCCCATCAGCTGTTGAGGAGGGGTCTGTCTACGCAGGCGTGGTGTATGTGTGTATGTCTACTTGCTAGGAGCACTTGATATTTTCCCAGAACTAGTGTTGGAACAACTAATTACTGAAGCCGAACGGCCACTAAGAAACACACTGTAATATGTTGTGTAATCCTCTGTCTTTTCCCGTATGTGCTGGTCCAATTTCTTTGTGCTTCCCAGCCATATCCTCTGAGGAAAGAACAGTCGACTGCCTTTAATTGGTGTTCTGTGGTGGGTAGGAAATAAGTTGTGTGTGTATGAGAGAGAGAGAGAGAGAATGAGAGAGAGAGAGAGACATAAGAAGGACAGTGGTAGCAAGCTGAAAGGTCTCTCTCCCTCTCTCTCTCTCTGTATCTCTAGGAAAAGAGAGTATTAATTTCCCCTCTGCTTTCTGTAGCTCAGTAAAAAACCTATACAGATGTGCCCTGAGCATGTTGCCATGGCAACCCGTTAATCCACCATCCGGGTGGTAGTCCATTAAACTTCCGTCAGCTTCACATCAGTTCTTATTGGGATTTTATTTCCTCATAAACAACTCGGAGGAGTTCAGATAGCACGGATAATGAGAGCACGGCTTGGCCTGCTTGCAGTGGACGTTTCTGCCTTTTTGTCCACTGTTCTCCTTAAAAGCATGTGCTTTCTCAGTGCTGCCTTTGGGTTTACATGTGTCGAGAACATGGACTAACCAAGCTGAAAAAAGGAATAGGGATTTATGTCACACTTCCGCCACCCTTTTCTTCTTCTTCTTCTTCTTCTGATACAACAAATCAATACAAATCCCTTTGTGATCTGAACTATGTGCTAAATATATCCCTCATACAGCCAACAATAAAGGCAGCATGGCATTTCTTTTATACCAGAGCTTCTTTTGTACGGCAAAAGAAAACATGGTAGCACACAGAAAGCTCCAGTTCCACACGCTGATCCATTTCGCTGCCCAAAATGGACAATGTGGGGGCAGATTCAAAAGAGGTAAAGGGGTCAAAGTATGGTCAGCAACAAACTAGATGAGGAACAAAAGAATCAAAACCTATACTGTACAATCAAGCTACAGACTCTTTCCATCAGTAATAATACATTGGATATCTTCACCCAATACCCTTTTTCTTTTCTTTTTTGCCATTAAGGTGCAGCTGGGACTGAGAGGGTCAAAGGCATATGCACATTTCCTCCTGATGTCACACGCAATGGATAAAATTATGAGAAAGCGGTGCTGTGCATAAAGGATAGGCACATTTAAGGGATAATGTCTATAAGCCCTGGTACTGGATTATGTTTGGCATCCATGGAGTGAAACACATGACTGCTGCTGCCTCATCTGCCGCTACACTACCTCTTAGGATGGCAGGTGTGTTGTACCTGCAGGTACACACTTTTTAAGCCTCTGATTTCAGAGCGCTGATTCATTAAAAAAATTATATACATCTGTACAAATAAAGGAGGAAAAGTTTAAAAATAGGATCCAAAGACATGCAGTGGATGCAGGGCGTTACGGAGCAATTACCATTCACTTTCTGCTATCAATAACCCAGTGAGCAAGACTTGGAGTTTGTCTCTCTTAATCCTGAATCTAAGCTTAAACACATTATCTCTTCATAATACCGCACGGCACACGTTTGCCTGCTACAAATATGCTCCTTTCGCTCTGTCACATGTCACCATAAGGCCACATATTATCAGAAAGCTTAAAGTCAGAGCGACCTGCTTTCTCACTGAATTTAAAGCTATAGAAAAAAAAGAACTTGTGCAACTTTACCCCTTACCCCAGATATAGTCTGTCATGCAGGACAGGGTTAGAGCCCTGTTTGCTTATTTAGTTATGCTAAAGGCAAGCTAATATCTCCAACACTTCCTAGAGGCAATTTAGGAACTGTGCAAGTGAGATATCTAAATCATCACACACTTCTCTCATAGTACAGTCAGCCCTTATTTAATTAAACCGTGGGAGTTTTTAGCAGTGTCAAGTACTTGCTCAGTTTTAGGTACACTGTACCAGTGCATCATAAAGTGTAAAAAAAACACGTAAGCAGGTCTACTTGAGATTACTTAACTACTTTACATGTTTTGAGGCCAATGTGTGATGATTTGCCACATAGAAGTGCATGTAGTGCACAGGGGTGGCTGGTGGCCTGGTGCTTAGGGAGTTGCCCCTGTGATCAGAAGGTTGTGGGTTCAAGTCCCAGGACAGCCAGTCGTACCCTTGAGCAAGGTACCGTCCCAACACACTGCTCCCTGGGCGCTGCGCCACTGGCTGCTCCCTGCTTCCTTTGGTGAATGGGTTAAATGAGAAAAGAATTTCATGCTGTGGTGTTGTGACTATAAGGGCCCACTTTACATTACATGTCAACTGTGTTAGCATACCTCAGACACCAAACAGGCCCTGGTGTCAACCTGCTAGTAGTTCCAGAATAATTTGTTTGAAAAATCAAAAAAAGGTTTCTATATACAGTAAACTCCTGCTTATTGTGGGGGTTACGTTCCAGGAGCACCTGTGTATAGTGAAAAACCGTGATGTTGTGATGTAATGCTCTCGGATTGGCTACTTTCAAACCTCCCGCCTCTGAGTACAGGTGACTGTGACGTCCGCTGAGCAGCGGAGACTCATTCCGTTCAGGTGTCTGATTGACTTGCTAAGCGCCGTGCCCAAACATAAACAACCAGCACAAGGACGAGGGGACGTGGCAGATGAAGCCCGGACGTCACAAAAGCAAAAAAAATATCTGCCTTTTCCGCGCATGTGTGGGGCTGCTGAACCATGTATAAGCGGAGGTTTACTGTAGTACCTTTTTATAAAAGCTTCTAAAAGAAGATTTTCTATATGAAAATGTTATTTTAGTAACCATTTGCGGCACAAATAGAATGATTTAAAAAGGTTCTTTGACCATTTAAAACAGCTTTGCAACATAGAGAAGAATTATTAAAGCAGAATCATTTTGCGAATAGAGTGTTCCATATTCAATATCTAGTACACAGATTTTAGCGACAAATCATTTTGTCATAGAGGAAAAGACATTCACCCCATGAGCAATAAATTGTGAATAAACATCTCTACCATACATGTGGTAGAAACTGATTCTAAAGAGGTGACGGTGACTGTGTTACTGTACTCGCCTGCAGGACCTCCTCTGCGTCTTTGCCCTTGCCGGACGTTGTGGAGCCTTTGGCTGCGCCGGCGGCTGAGGCTGCTGCACTCTTGGCCTGCTTCTTCTTCGCTCGTTCTGCTTGGGCGTTGGTGAAATAGTTCACAGCTGCAAACTCGATCAGGGCGGAGAAGACGAAGGCGAAACATACAGCGATAAACCAGTCCATGGCTGTGGCGTAGGAGACCTTGGGCAGAGAGTGGCGGGCACTGATGCTCAGAGTGGTCATTGTGAGGACTGTGGTGATACCTGTGGTGATCATAGCAGAAGAAATAACAATAAAAAGGAAATTTTACAAAATATATTGGTTATGATTAAAAGAAAAGAAGCTGACTTATATGTTGACTCTACTTTTCTTAGTATGAAAAAGAATGGCATAATTGACTAGCCCATGGATTATGCCATTACACTGAATTGGAGTTTACCCAGATTGGGAGTCCTGAGGATTATTAAGAAAAAGAAGCAATATAATTTGGATTAAATCCCTTTTATGTTACAGGTATGGGACTATATACAAGAGGCTTAACTCACCATGACAGATTAACATAATATTTATGAAAATCGCAGGCTCTGTACATGCATGAGACTAATTTAGCTCAGTTATTTAATATTGGTTGAGCAATCCTGAGCTAAATAATCAGGACCCCAATCTAGTTGTGCACAGATGCACAACTAGATTGGGGGTGGTGGTAGCTCAGTGGGTAGGGTAGGATGTAGTTAAGGAATGGAAGTCGCTTTGGTTAAAAAGCGTCTGCTAAATGCCGTAAATGTAAATGTAGATTTGGTTTATCAACTATATCTCTGGATTTTTTAGCTTTTATGAACTAGATCAAGTCTTACACTTTTTCTAAAAGGCTTCGGAAACAATGATGTACTCATATCTTTTGAATTACAGTTTGCTTTCTCTCTAAAAGCAGATTGTGACAGGTCTCTGCACATGTCTATTGGTGTCTCTAGACTGGTTTTCTCTCTGTGTTGCTGCAGTGGAGGAAATCATTTTGTAAGTATTTTAGCCATCATCCAGAAACAAAGGGCTGTCTACTTCATTGGCTTGCTCCTGTTCATCAGAGAACTTCCTGTGACGGTGCAGTTCACTTTACATAAACCTCTGCCTCACTTCAGTCAAGCTGAATGCCTCTAAATTGGCTGGAATGCCCTGGTGTTGGGTCAACGCGCCGGCTCTACCTTTGGGCTTGTGTTATGAGTCCCGTTCAGACACCGGATCACAGGAACAGACTCGGACACAATGGGGGTAAACAGGAACGGATGCACTCCACAGCAAGGAGTGAGGGCCACAGTCCAAATATATGACAGTATTCTCTTACAATGCCCTGCTTGTACCTCTCCAACATAATCAGATTTTTAAAAATGCCTAAATCTTTTCTAAAAACTACCCTAAAATCATATCTCAGGGGTCAGGCAAGCCATTTAACGTTTCATACTCCAAAGAACCATTGTGAAGAATGTTTTCTCTACATCCTAATAACTTAGTTAAGAAAACATCTACACTGATATTTGCTTTTAGGCACACTCGTAAAACTGTGAATTGCTCCATCACGACAGTGATGTTTTGGAGTAACAACCAATGACATTTTCAGCCACAAGGGGGAGCCCCTAATGCACGCTTAATTAAAATCTCAAGTCGGTCTCCCTGAATAAAACTCCGCCATAAAGCATCAAGCATGCCAGACTTTCAGTCACACACACACACACACACACACACACACACACACACACACACACTCCCATACACAGAAACAAATGAGTTTATGCAGAAGAGCACATTTCCCTTCTAAAACACAGGAGCGTAAATGTGAACACGCGTGACCCAGACCACAAACACGTCAAAGTTTTTCTGAGACACACATTGTCAAGCTGTACAAGGAGTTCTTTAGGGGCTGCCAACAGCTTTGAATCAGAGATAGAGAGAGAGAGAGAGAGAGAGAGAGAGAGAGAGAGAGACAGAGACAGAGACAGAGAGACAGGGATAGAGACAGAGACAGAGAGACAGGGATAGAGAGAGAGGGAGAGACAGGAAGAGAGAGGGAGACAGGGATGGAGAGAGAGAGAGAGACAGGGAGAGAGAGAGAGAGACAGGGATAGAGAGAAAGAGAGAGACAAGGGTGAGAGACAATAAGGGAGTAAAAGAGAAAGTGAGAAAGAAAGCTTCTGTGTGTGAGAGAAAGAAAGAAAGAAAGAAAGAAAAACAAACAGTAAATCAATTAAAAAGGATGAAAATTAAAGAAAGTAGAAAGAAAGAAAGAAGGAAAAAGAAAGAAAGAAAGAAACAATAAATCAATCAAAGGAACGGAAATTGAAACGGGAAAGAGTTAAAGAGTGAGAGAAAATAAGAGAGAATGAGAGCGAAAGTGAGAAAGAAAGCCTCTGTGTGTGAGAGAAAGAAAGATAGAAATAGAAAAATAGAAAAACAAACCAACAGTAAATCAATGGACAGGATGGAAATTGAAGAAAGCAAAAAAGAAAGAAAGAAAGAACGAAAGAATGAAAGAAACAATAAATCAATCAAAGGAATGGAGGGTAAAGGAAGAGAAAGAGTTGTGTTGTGTGCGGGTTGTGTGCGGGTTGTGTTCTGCATGCTGCCCTTGTCGCTCTGTCTGCACACATGTGGACCTGAAGCAGCTCCTCACCCTGTGAGAGGACGGTGTTCCAGACGAGTCTGAGCTCTGCTGAACCACTGCACAAAACCCACTCGCCAGATCTATTAGCGCCGCCACCTTTTCTGCCACTCATTCATTACCCACTTCACCACTGGCGTCAAACACACGCAACCAAAAGGACTACTGCGGAGCGTATTTCTTTTTTTATCTAACATAGTGACAAAAGGAAAAGGGAAAAAAAAGGAGACGAAAAGAGAGAAATGGTAAAAGAAAAGAAAGTAACAGGGAAAAAAAACGAAAAAAGTACCAAGTTAATAAACCACCTCACACTTACTGTTTCTTAGCAACTGCCTTTTTCTTGAGTCTTGGCAAGAGCTAGGAAAAAGTCAGAGAGTGAAAGGAGAAGGGGAGGGAGGGGGGGGCATGACCCGACGATTCACCTGCCCTTGATTTCGATGCGACGTCCTAATTACTCGTGATTTGAGCAGTTATCATACTTCATAGAGGAGCCCATGACAAGAGAGCATTCACATCCTACAATACCTGTCTGTCCAGCGGGCCCTAAACAGTGATGATTTTAGTCACGGATGCCTCATGTGTTCTCTCCATTTAGCAGCAGACAATGCCAGAGCTGCTATTCACCTTAAATTGCAACAAGCCTTGACCAAAGTAAGACATGCCTTTGCCAGGAGAGCCTGCACGAACAGATATTATAAAAATCTTTTCCCTTCTCCGCTGCTAGTCTATTGTAGCTATCAGGGTATCTTGAAACGCTTTGTGCGCTGAAGATAAAAGAATATGTAATCAAGCTCTAACAATGCAGCTAAATGACATATATGCTTTGAAAAAAAAAAAAGAAAAGCATGAAACTGTCCGTCTCAGTTTCTGTAGACAGAGACGTGGTCAATGCTATAGAAAATCAAGGCAAGAGTGACTTTTATAGGGAGGAGCTCATATGAAGTGAGCAATCCTACCCCATAGAGCCATATGTCTTTTTTAGCATCATTTCTCGAGTGTGAGAAAGAAATGGGAACCCCCCCCCCCTTGAATGACCCTGATTTTGAGTCGCCTATAAAAGCGAGCTTCTCTGCTTGTTTCATTTAGCTTAAGAAACCTCATACACCAACCTGACGAGTTGCATCAGCCCTGTGTCCTTGGACATCATGCATTCCAGAGAAGCTGATCTCAGACATTTCTTTTGACAGGTGTGTAACTTAGCTGGCTGTAACTTGGTTGAATAGCCGATATTGATTTAGGTTTAGCCTTTCAGGTCTGAAGAACAGATGTGGACTACTTGAGCACTAGTGTTTGTCACTCTGGATAAGAGTGTCTGCTAAATGCCATAAATGTAAATGTATTACTTTATCCCTGCCAATGCCAGTCAGAGACAATGACCCAGACACTGTGGAGGAACTCCACTTATATAGATGCACTTTGTAGTTCACATTTACAGACTAGTTCATCTGTTTCCCTCCCTTATCCCATTCATCATTGGTAAGGACCCCCAGAGGACCACGGCATACACTATGGACAAAAGTATTGAGACCCCTGAGTATTCCACCAACTATAACAGCCTCCGCTCTTCTTGGAAGTCTTTCCACAAGATTTTGTAGTTTCCATTCATTCTGTAGAGCATTTATGAGGTCAGACACTGATGCTGGGCGAGTAGACCTGGCTCTCAAAGTTCATCCCAAAGGCATTGGATGGGGTTGAGGTCAGGGCTCTGTGTGGACCAGTCAAGTTCTTCCACACCGAAACTCAGCCGTGTCTTTATGGAGCTTTATACAGTCATGCTTAGATAGAGAAGGTTCTTCCCCAAACTGTGTCCATAAAATTGGAAGCATGGCGTTGACCAAGTGTCTTGGTATGCTGTAGCATTAAAATTGCCTTTCCTTCACTGGAAGTAAGGGGCCTAGTCCCAATACTTTTGTCCT
This sequence comes from Alestes dentex, assembly GCA_037576975.1. Classification (NCBI taxonomy): domain Eukaryota; kingdom Metazoa; phylum Chordata; class Actinopteri; order Characiformes; family Alestidae; genus Alestes; species Alestes dentex. Next base: position 18,063,412 of record JBBIGA010000038.1, read on the forward strand.
TATAGTGTAGTGTAGGAATGTGTGTGTGTGTGTGTGTGTGTGTGTGTGTGTGTGTGTGTTGCAGAGAGTGGACCACACATAGACACGCTGCTGGAATTTTGTAAACACGGCGTCCACTCACTATCCAGTTATATAGACACATCTAATCTGTTCCACCTCGCAGATGTAAATTTATTGGTGATAGTCCAACTTATGCTGAACCACCTCTAGTCTGCGACAGTGGTCAGTTCCTGGCTACAGGAGGCCGATGGTCCAAATCATCTAATCATCCCAGTCCCTGAATGGGTATGGTCAAAAATGTTGTTACACTGACACATCAACATTAAACATTTTGAAGCAACGGTTATTTCTTGCAGTATCAACACTATTTATATCAAACTGCTTGCACTTTCTTTTGACACACTTCTAGGCTCCCATACCACACTGCTAGTAGCGCATTCAAACACAGTTCCATACTTTACATTACCGATCGCTCTCCTAATGGTGCGCTAGTTTTTACGTACTGTTCCGTGTGGTAGTATGCAGATTGAGATTCGGCTCGCAATAGACTGCATGCTGCATGAAAACATGTCTATGATTAAAAGATGTATACGACAAAAGACCTCCTTGTCCACGTCAACGCAAATTGTTTTCTATATATATCACATCAACTTAGCTGAGACAGTTCACACATAACACCATGTCTATGCCCTTTCATCATAGTCGAGTGGCTGACTTAACAAGCTAGCAAAACAAGGTTTGCTGTCTCTTTGTGGCATCCTTGCTCGAGGGTGAGAATGAGATGGGGAAAAAATACCTCCTCTTGAATGACCCCGATTTTTGAGTCCCCTATGAAAGTGAGCTTCTCTGCTGGTTTCATTTAGCTTAAGACACCTCATACACCAACCCGATGAGATGCATCACCCCCATGTGTCCTTGGACATCATGCATTCCAGAAAAGGTTCTTTTTAAAGCATTACTGACAGTGGCGTCAGTCAGAGACAATGAACCGGACCCTGTGGAGGGGCTCTGTGGAATGTGCAGTTAGCTGGAGAATATCAGTAGTGAAGCATAAACCAGGAGAGTGATTGAGCTTTCAATGAACCACTCATAGCTTGGGCATCTCACACAGAGACAAAAGCGAAAACAGTTTCACATGGCACCGAAAACGGTCCTTTGACTTGCACCAGTGGTGGAATCTTTTAAGCTGCCACACACCAAAATAAGGGTTCTGAGTTTAAAGAACCATACAAGAACTATCTATCACAGCTGCTCCACATACCCTTCATTTACTACATCCTGCACTATCCTACATTATCTGCATACTCTTTTCAGCAAATGTCTCTTTTCTTCACATTGTTCGAGGAAGAAGCTTTGGATATTTAGACATTTTTTTTTGGTGGACTGTTCAAGTCCGACAGTGACAATGAAGGGTTAAAAAACTCCATCAGTGGTGCTGTTGTGATCACACACACACCACCATGACATTCTGCCACCATGTCGCTGCTGTGCTGAGAATGATCACTCAAATAATATTTCCTCACTAGCGGTCCCGCAGGGGTCCTGACTATAAGGTAAATGAAGCTGATAAAAACTGTATTTTCTGAACAAACCATGAACATCTTGTTTCTGTAGAGTGCAAGCACAAAGGAACACCTCAAAAGAGCTTTGAAGTCACGAAGCCGGGTGTGATATTCGAGCTCAGAAGTCGGGCCTGGTCGTTTGGAGATGCTGCCGAAGCAGTCAGCCGCCCGCCTCCTTTCTCCCTCCGCTGGAGACAGCCAGAAGACAGCGCGGCTTTGAATATGTAAACTGTGCCACCCAAGCGGAGTGCACATCCACATATTTGATCAAATCCAGATTAGTTCGGCCTCATTGCTTCCTCAGAATTGTGCTATATCATGAGGGATTCTATTAGCCAGCCAAAAGTACAGATAATTAAGCTGACATGATGCTTTAGGAATGAAGAGAGAGACCGAAAATGGGAGAGAGCCATTACGTTCCACCGAGAGAAAGAGAGGGAGAGAAAGAAAGGGAGAGAGAAAGAGAGGGAGAGAAAGAGGGAGAGAAAGAGAGGGAGAGAAAGAGAGGGAGAGAGAAAGTGAGGGAGAGAAAGTGAGAGAGAGAGAAAGTGAGGGACAGAGAAAGAGAGGAAGAGAAAGTGAGGGAGAGAGAAAGTGAGGGAGAGAGAAAGTGAGGGACAGAGAAAGAGAGGAAGAGAAAGTGAGGGAGAGAGAAAGTGAGGGAGAGAGAAAGAGAGGGAGAGAAAGAGGGAGAGAAAGAGAGGGAGAGAAAGTGAGGGAGAGAGAAAGAGACAGAGAGAAAGAGAGGGAGAGAGAAAGAGAGGGAGCAAAAGAGAGGGAGAGAGAAAGAGGTAGAGAAAGAGAGTGAGAGAAAGAGAAGGGGAGAAAGTGAGGGAGAGAGAAAGTGAGGGAGAGAGAAAGTGAGGGAGAGATAAAGAGAGGAAGAAAAAGTGAGGGAGAAAGAAAGTGAGGCAGAGAGTAAGAGAGGGAGAGAAAGAGGGGTTTGTAAACACGAGCAGAATTCTAAAGGGAAAAGTCTCCAGCTGCAGCGCTTCCTTCTGGGATTTTGCATCAAACCGGTTTGCAGAAACCAAATGATGAAGGCAGAATCGAGCGCTTTGCTTTTGTTTAATGGCGAGACGTGACTGTGGCTGGAAAGTGAGAAGGGTCAGGCCCGCACTCGGCAATTAAGACGAGCTTTGATCTCAATCTGCCGAGGAGGACAGAAAACTCCCCATCGCCTCTGTATTTATGGCAGGCACCGTGCACAGATTAGACGTATCCCTGGCTGAGATTCACTGTCAGTCGCTAGCCGGAGAGAGAGAGAGAGGAGGAGGGGGGAAGCAGGAAACAGAGGCAGTCAAACTCTGGAACTTTGCTCCTATTAGAAACGGAGACAGTTGTATTCTGATAGGCTCTATAGAGTGCCTTTACAGCACCGATAACCATCGCTCGCGCAGAAATGCTTTGTCACCATCCACAAGCCATATCTGCAAGCTTAGGATAGGATAGCATATATAAAGCACTTCACATCCGTGCAGCTGCCAGCACCACGCTGCAGACACTCTCTCTAGAGTGCCAGGGACGGATCACACATGAGGCTTCTTCCCTCCAAGCTCGGGTTCGCCAACCCCCACCCCCAGCACAGCGCCAGCGAAGTCTCAAACCGAGTCCGTGAATAGATTACATAAATGATGACACACTGCGGAGGGAGATATATGCAGGCTTTTTAGATAAAAGCAAAAATGGAGAGAACCCGGCCCTTAACAGGGGTGGTTTTCTCCTCCATCCATTTCAATCAAAGGAGTCCGCTAAACTGTGCTGTTCAGGGCAGGCCCGGGCTAAAGATAGGAGGCATTAGGGCTGAGGGACTACATATTTTCTGAGAGGTCTAATGTGTGATCTGAGAAACGCCACGGTGCTAATATAAGAGCGGCCATAAATTAGGCATGTCCCCCCTTCGCCCACCCGACGTCTTCCCCTCGCTCTCCGCTCGCACAGGTATCATGAAAAACCCCTATGAATTATGAATGCGATCCACGGCAATAATAAGTTCACTCTAAAAGAGAGTTCTGTTTTGATTCCCTCCTCCTCCCTTTTTTCATACACTTTTCCATCCATCTCTCCGCGCTTTGTGAAAACGTGCGGGGAAAAAAAAGCGCCATATGGCTGTTACTCAAGGACATCGAGGAGAGCCGGTGTTCGGGCCTGTTAACTTCATTGTGCACACAATGTGGTGTGCCAGCTCCTCAAAAATGAAACGACTGATGTGCAAATGGCATTCCCTGACAATCTGCAGATGACGGCACAGCAAGGTACGTGAGGTCAGAGACGGCGCTGAGTTGGGCCGATGAACTAAGAGCAACCGGCAGCAGTCTGCAACGCTGCTGGCTGTCCCGAGTGTTGATGCAGGTTTTGTTTTTAGGCAGTGTGTGTGTGTGTGTGTGTGTCTGTGTGTGTGTGAGCTGAGGCTGCAGGAACCGAGGGCTGTCTCAGTGGACTGAGTCCCACTCCCTCTGCTGGCCATTCAGACTTACTGACACTCTGTCATTGTTTACTACCATTGGCCCACACTCCTGTAACCAAAAACCCAGAATCCGCATGACACCACCCGCCTTTTTCTTATCTAAGTACACAACACAAACAGTAATATAATGGTCATAACTACAGAGGTAATCAACAGGGTTTTGAGTGTGTCATCAAATGTCATTTGGAGCTGACCTTGTTGATTAAACAAATGAAAAAAAAAAAAAAAAAAGATTCTTTGCTCCCCAAAAAACAACCGCCCTGTCAGCTGTGCCAGCCGCAGAGACTGAGATTGGTTTTGTGAGTTCCTGTTGTCTTCAAAGAGTCTCAAAAAGATCATTTTGCCATGCTAAAAATCATTGCGTGTGCTAGAACAGTTTTAGCATAACCCTACTTGTAATCTTCCTATTTGTGAATGCACCTGCAATCTTATAACTGCCCTTTTTCTGTAACTGTAAGTCATCTTTTTTAATATCCTTACTTTGTGACATTGTTACATATATATTCCTTTGCTACCCACATCTGATATTCAAGTAACCTACTGATTTTTATGGCGACCATTTTTGTTATTCCAATTTTAAAATAAGAAATGCACCTTTAGATTTGCATTCGTACGCTGACATACAGTTCCACTGTATTATGACGATGTGGTGACGCAGCTCGCATAATACAATAAACCTTTTTCTCAGATTTGGCTCCATGTGAAAGACAATGGACGTCTCAGCGGGCAGAGAAGTGCTCCGAGTTGCAGAGTTAACCCAAACAAACCTAACGGACCACCTTGGCTGGCAGGGTAAAATGGACAAAGTCTTATTGCCAGCGTCTTAAACGTTTTGACATTTAAGCCAGCGCACACTCCCTCGGTGGGTGGCGAGTGCGATCAGTAGCGTGTGAAGCTGGCAGCTAATTTGCTTTGAAAATAGGGGGCGCAGCAAAGGCTGCCATAATGGAGGCCCTGCAGATGCCTGCCATTATATTGCTGGCCCTCCTGCGTGGCCAAACACACAAACAGAGGTCCATTCTCTCAGCACAGCTCAGCGGCTCCAGCTGCCACTGTCTGTAAGCACAGCACACACACACACACACACACACACATGCAAACACACACACGCAAACACACAAACACACATAAATACTCCTCAGTCTCCTACCTCCACCCCCCCCCCCTCCATTTGGACACCGCAAAACACTAAAGCAACTTTAACAAAGCTTCACACTCAGTCCATAGCCTCAGCTTATAGTCATATAAGAAATATTTGATTTCTTGTAATATCGAGACCCCCATGACCACATGGCAATAACTGCTGAACGAAGAAAAGAAAAAAGTGCAATATTTTATATTTAGGCCATAGAGGGCAGGTGAGGCTGATTGAAAAGAAATTACAAAGACAGGAAAAAAAAAAAAAAAAACCCATAAAACAACATCTGCTGTGCCTGGGTCAAAGCATTACCTGGACGATTGAATGTACTTTATCAAATCCAGACCAAAACAAATCTCTTTAATCAAGCTTTCATCACCAAGAGCAACGAAAAAAGCAAGGCAGTCCCTTAAATTAACCCCTGCGTCTGCTCAGTGCTCGTCTGAGCCTCAGACTCGGCAGGGGATATTGCACGGCGGGGCAGGGGGGCTGTCGGAGCAGAGGCTGACGCAGAAGAGCCGCGGCTTGGGGAGAGCATTAAAGCCCACACCTCTGATAGCTCAGTCAGCTTAATCATGGAAGGGCTTCTGAAGGCTTAATGAGATAACTAGCATGATATGCAATCTCATAAGCCCTGGGCGAGAGATAACGAAGAGTGAGGGAGAACGATGAAGATAGGCAGAGAAAGAGGAACAAGGAAGGCGAGGGGGGGGGGGCATGAAAGAAAGAAAGAAAGAAAGAAAGAAAGAAAGAGAGTAAGAAAGAAAGAGAGAGCATGACGGGGAGCACAAAAGAAAGAGAGGAAGAAACCAGAGAAAATACAGAGAAAGGGCGCAAGAAAGAGAGAGGGAGAAAAAAGAAAGAGTGCATAAGAGAGATATATATTCAAAAAGAGAGGTGAGACAGAGAGAGGAGGAGAGAAAAAGAGAGTGAGCAATTAAGAATGAAAGAAAGAGAAGGAAGATAACGAGAGAGCAAGACAGAACATGAGAGAAAGAGAGACAGAGAGAGAGAGAGAGAGAGAGCTAGGTGGCCAGATCCCTGGATTGTTCTTTATGGGTCAGAGGGTTTGACAGTTTAGTCCTGGGGGTTAAACCCAGGTTACAGCGTTAGCAAAAGCTCTACACCACAGTGTGACAATCTGGGTAAGAATGAATTCCTGCAGGAGAGGTCTCAGTGCATTCATCATCTCCACCGCCCCAACGGCGCACACACAGGGAACAAAATCTCCCTGTCTCTGCCCTCCATTTTGCAGGTCGCAGATTGGAGGATGAACTGGGCCTTGCTATTGCTGATCATCGGCGGTCAGTCGACGGTTGTTTCCCCCCATGTGGAAATGAAAAGTCAACTTAAATAAATGGGCAAATTCATCTGGAGTGCCACTTTGACTTCCTGTCTGGGACGTGGTGTGTATGCGCCGAGACAAGCTCTTTATAAAAATACAGATGACCCCTATGTTACGGGCCAGTGGCTGGCGGCACTTCAGCTTGACATTTCTTCAAAATGACGCCACCAGCATGGAGACTGTACTGCAATTGTACTTAGATAAGAACTTTTCTTTAACCTTCTCACAGACAAAGAGACAAAATCAGGGACCTAAACCTTTTAAAGTTGAGTGCCTTTTGCAACACCTTAGAACACTATAATTACATTGTCACGTGTAAATTCTGCAACCATAGTGAACGCTTTACTTTTGATTATTTCTTCAAAACATGACACAACGGTAACTTCTCACCACACTCAAGTCATACCAAAAAATTCTCACCTTCTACTCACAAACACAAACATGGTGTTGATCGAAACTTTAGAATCAGGGTTTAGACTTTCTCCGCTGCAGTTACAAGCTTCAGACGTTTGTGTTTAATCCTGAATGGCGGAAATGATCACTACAGGGGGTCCTCGGGTTACCACAGTCTCGACGTACAACATTTTGAGTTTACGGCGCTCACTCCCACTCGGCTTACACCGTTAGTCTCGTACTTACGGACATCGTGGGCGAACTAGTTTGGTTGCGTGCGGTGGAAGAATACACAGTAATGCGGCGGATGAGTGAGGGCGTTTTCCTTTTCCTTTTTCTGTGGCTTTGTTGTGTTTTTATGATTTTACAACTCTGTCAGTGTCAGTAAGTGACTTAAGTGTTTCAGCTTACACCAAAATTCGGCTTACATCACTGTCGAAGGAACGGATCTGTGTCGTAACTCGAGGACCCCCGTACACTGGTGTAGTGTTAAATACTAGAACATGCAGCTAGATTCCCATAGAGGTGGTAGCAGAAATGAACATTATCACAAAGACATGTTGTTCCCTCATTTTTGGATCACGTTTTGATATTTATAGCCCAAACTGAGGGTCTAGCTTCACTAGCCGAGGTCCGCCTCACAAACTGTGGGTAAAAATGGGGGAACAAAAAGAAAAGAAAGAAAAACAAAAAGAAGACATACAGGTTCATTCCATTATATAGATCGCAGGGAAGGGTACACAAATAAGTAAATAAATAAACAAACCCATCTCTTCAAGTGAGTATGATGCAATTATATGCCATGAGTGAGTCCATCGTTCTGGGCAAGAGTAAAAAACAAAAAAAACAAGCAGATCTCACTGTTCTTTGCACTTCACTGACATCTAGACACAGATGGTGTAATGAGTCCACGGGCCATTAAAAAGCAGCCCAGGTGTGGAGCTCTTCCCACAGTGCTCTTTTCTTCGTTCTATGACACCATGACTGCTGACTGGATATTAAAGCAAGGCCTATGGCTGCTGTCAAAAAAAAATTCAATTTTAAATACATACAGAGACCTTAGCACGGTAACAACTTCATTTTGTCTGCTATTAGAAGAAGCTCCTTCTCTTAACAGCCGTACAATTTGGTAGGTTTATTCATTTTAGCGCACCTGTCCAAATTGGCGCTCAGATCAGGAGAGACTGGGGCAATGAAACACAATTTTTCAAGAGGAGAGGTTAATAAAAGTGAGGCGTCTGATTGAGAGAGGAGCTGCAAAGTCAAGTGAGGGCAGACTATTTTAAATATAAAGCCCGAAAATTCCCACTGCCGATACAGATGTGAGACGAATTAAGGAGCACAAAACCCCCCTTCACTCCGCATCCCCACATTTGAATTTGACCTTTTAACACGCATCTCAGTAAAAAAAAAAAAAAAAAAGTTGAAATTGTATGAGAATGGTGAGAGATGTGACTTCGAGCTGAACGTCCTATTACTACTGCTCTTAAAAAGAAAAGAAAAAAGAGAGAGAGAGAGAGAGAGAGAGAGAGAGAGAGAGAGAGAGAGGGAGAGAGAGAGAGAGAGAGAGGTATTACGCCTTTCCCCAGAAGCGAAAATACAGAGGTCTTGATGGAGGCGAACATTAAGTCAGTCATTTTCCAATACCCTCCACTGCTCCCTGCTCTTGCCCCCGCCGTAACTTTTCACATTCATTGTTGATGGCAAATCCGGGCCCGCCGCTCTGGCCCGTTTTATATTTCATCTTCAAAACCGAAATGAGATTGTGTATTACCTTCATCATAAAAATGCATATTTCGATAATTCAGAGGCTTTCACGTTGGGCCCTGGCGTCGGCTGCGCAGAATAATTATGACGGTCGATCTCGCTCTCCCCTGCAGCAAAGCATTCCGTCAATAATCAACCGCCCCGCAGAGATACAGACAGAGGAGACCTCTCTCCGTCATTAGCATATATGCACGCTTCGGCCTGATTCACTGTGTCTGATATTGCTGAATAGAGCCCCTGTCAGCACGAGCTTGATCATGACCATGATGATCATCTGTTATGGCCCTCAGAGTTTTCATGGAGATGGATGTACTGCTCTCTGGATTTTAATTCATCATTCTCCTATGGCCCATATATTAACAACAAGCAGAGAGAGAGAGAGAGAGAGAGAGAGAGGGAGAGAGAGGGAGAGTCTCCTAAAAGTATGCTCCAGAACTCCAATTAGTTCTAATATACAATATACCAAAATGGTTCAAATATAAGACTACAATAAGACTATAAGAGTTTATAACACTGGTTTATTAAAGACTAAGTTAATAAGTTAACTTATAGAATAAAAGAATAAACCCCCATTCTTCTATACTTATTTTACTGTCTGCTTCACCTGTCACTTTAATCTTATACAACATCTTGCTGTCGCCCTTGTGTGTATATTTTGTATAACTGCTTTTTAAGGTTTATGGTGTTTATGATCTAATTAATAACCATTACGAACTATTCATAAACACTTTATTAATGACAATCTTATTGTAAATTGGTCGCAACAAAAAAATAAAATAAAAATGTGTATTCTTAATGAAACAGTAATAAATAGTTGCCAGTGTTATTAGTTAGCATGTTTGATATGTTCATATCGGCTTCCCTTACAGTAAGTAACAGCCTGATGGACACTCGCTTATACTTTTGTTGTTTTAACACGTTTTTGCTAGTGTTTTCAAATTATACTGATTAAACTGACTTACTCAAATTAAACTAATCACTCAAATAATATTCAAAATAATGAATATTTAAAATAAGCAATGAATTACTCGATTACCTATAATTACTTGATGGTGAGAGCTATATAATACAGGCATACAGCAATGTTAGCATGCCTGAATCCCATTTAAATGCCATTCGGAGAAAGATCTTGTCTTTCTGCTTTATCTGCATCAACTGAATATACAACAGCTAGGGCACAATATGTCGTCCCTCTTCTTAGCATTTTTAGAAGAGGAAGATGAAAACGCCTTCTTCAAAGTTTCTGCTCCACTGGTATCTCTCTCTCCAGCCTCCCGCTTGTTCTTGCCACTCCAGTGACACAAATCCTTTCCAAGTGCCTTGCCAATGTTCTTTGACAGCAGGAATTCCCAATTTATTAGCCGCCACTCTGCACCGCGCTGGAGCTTTGGTAATTGATATGCCAGTTGTGAGGTGCTTTTTAATGTCATCATTCCCCCCGCGGCACACCACAGTTGCAGGATCTGAGAAAGTTTTGACCGTGGCCTGAGAAAAGCAAATGGCACGCGTTTAGGCGTGTGGATCCAGCTGCCAGGATGAAGTTAATTACGCCAGATCAAAGGGGCTTTGAGAGTTATGGCTATTTGATGTACATGCGGAAAACGTGCCGCAACACAATTCACGCTTAGCCGTTTCAGCAGGGCTTTCTCTTCATCATGAGAACAGCTGTTGAGACAAAAAAAAAAAAAAAACATTTTACACGATTGTAAATTCGTAACCTAGAGTTATTTAGGCTATAATTGCGTGATAATGGGCAACATTAGGGCTGTGAATTTTACATCTCAAGACCACTCGATTCTCTCACAATTGTTTAGGAAATAATACTTTACTTCCTAAAGTAAAGATTCAGTGGGATTATTTTTGTGTCTCAGAACTATTTCTCAAAATACACAGACCAAGGCTGGTGGTGGTGCTGGTGGTGGTGCTGGTTAATTGGTTTACTCCCATTACAGTCATTTCCAGTTCTCACTCTGTACCAAAGAGAATTGGAAAGATTCAAACTTGTGGTCTCCTGACAATGGGGTGAAACCTTCGAGAGTTGCACCATTTCAGGAGTCCCTGACCAAGAACGAGTGCCGTTTATTGAGTACTAATCTATGCACAGTGCAAGATAAGGACTGAACTATTATCCCAATTATTCTTTTTTCTGTTACTGATACAGCCCTAACCATTTAACACACATGCTATTATTGTGTTGTTAATTTAAGCAGAAAGTGTGTACGTAAAGTGTACGTAAATTATTTCACCATATTTTATATGGTGCAATCCTGCGACAGTTTAAAATCCATCTGCCACAATGAACAATTTCAGAATAAGCTTGAATCTGGCCCTGCTTGTGCACAGTGTCCTCTACTGCACAAGCTCTAACTTTCATCCTTCTTATGTTTTTTTTTAGCCTCCTCACTTGTTTTTGTTCATTTGTTTTTTTTTCTGTTTAAGCATTTATTTTGCTGATCTCAAATAAGTCATACTTTCTTTCTTTCTTACATTTTCTTACATCTTTCCTGTCTTTTACTCTTTGTCTGCTGTTTCCTTTTTTCTATCTTTCTCACTTGCTTTGTTGTGTTTTTCTTTTTTCAAACCCTGCTTTCTTTCTTTTCTTCCCATTGTATTCCCTTATAATTCTATGCCTTGTTTCGTAGAAATAAATATTGTTTTATGGAATTTTCTTGTCTCGCAAGCCCTGTATTTAGTTTAGTAAATGGAAACCCAATAGTTCATAAAATTCCAAAATCCAGTTCAACCGCTTTGACATCAAAAAGAATCTATTCATGTGTTTTTATACTCCTAGGTATCAAACACTTTACTCAAAGGAAATCATCATTTCCTTTGAGTAAAGAATGGATTTCTACTGTGTATGCATTTGCGGTATGACTAATCTGGCCACAAGCGTTCTCTAGGATGAAATGCATTAACTTACAAAGCGTCTCGAACTCCTGAAGTGGCGATATCTCAGTGGCTCAGAGGCTTCGGCATGAATCTCCAAACAGCATGAATGAGGGTGCCGGTGGGGGGGGGGGCAGCGGAGGTAGCTTTCTTCCAGAAATTCAACGTCGCTGGACAGCAATTAATTTGATGCCGTTCTTGCTAAACTCAGTCAGGGTGAAGAGACTGTCTTGTTCTCCGTCACATCCCCATCATATTAGAGGCCTCTATTCCCACTGCAGTTGGCTCGGCGCCTCAAAAAGTGCTGCTTAATGAAAATGAAAATTGCACTCTTCCTCCATATTGATTTTACGCGGCTTTAAATCTGTGGAGGTCACTATCAGATCTGTGTAACTTATTTTGTGATACACAGCCTATTACTCCAATTAATTTTGCTTTGGGCACACACCTGAGTTCCATCCCAGGGTAAACACCTGTGGGGCACTCCAGGCCCTCCGTTTCGGAGCCCGCTGAGCAGCAAAAGGCATTCTGATTTCATCCTTTATGCATAATAACAACATATTAGTACTCCATCTCCAATCTTAATGGACACATCCAAAGATAATTATGGCTCCCCCAAAGCTATTTGTGTTGAGTGAAATTGAAGAGGCTGTATGTCAACCCTCATCTCATACTTCATCTAACTCCAGGCAACCTTCTCTACCCTAAAGCGTTAGCATCCTCTCTCCGTGTTGTCTCCCATTTAATTAACTGAGGTGAAAGGGAGCCTACAAATTAGTGGAGGCTCAGCCTTGTGTCCAGACGGTGATTTCCTTCCACTGGTTCCAAGTTCGTCATGATCACTGCACCATGTTTAGGAACAGCTTGCCTGGTAGCACTTAGCATTCAGATTCTGCCTGGTGATATTGAGGAAACCGTTGCCTGCGACCTGCAACTGAGCTCGCTGGACTTCATTTCCACTGAATATGATTAGGTCCTCTGTCACTCACACAAAGATACGGAGTCAATTTATGCATATCAGGCCTGGTGCCTTGTTCTTCCACAGACAAGAGCCTTTGTTGCTTTGATAAGTGCCTGAGCGCTAAACAGGTCTGAAATTAATTCCTAATTCCGCCTTTCTTTTGCCTTCTCTTCCTTGCATTGGACCAGAGTGAAATGTCACAAGCTGTGTTGGAGTCCACAAGCAGGCCACCCATTGCCTCTTAATTGGACTAGTTTCCCGGCAGGCCAGGCGGGACCTTAATAGGAACACTGTTATTTCCCTTAATCTTCACACGTCTGATGATAAAGGGGCTAGGCTGCTCAAAGGTCAGCCACCGCAGATGGAAAAAGAGTGGTGGGCAAGCCAAGAAATGGCCAGACCAAATCAACAAATGCCTTGATACTGTTCCTCAGGGATATGTTTAGATAAGAAAAAAAAAAAGTCAAAATAAGCATGAAACAACCTGACTCCGGAACTTCTCAAGCCCTGCCATTCAAAAGGCCCTGAGGGCAATCATTTCTACTGTCTCGGTTTGGAGTTTTCTTCCATGCCAAGAAACAATAGCATCTCTCAAACATCTACTGCGATATAACTGCACAGATTCTGCGAAGGCTGAACTGTCCTGAGTGCAGAAAAGAGCAATGCATACAGCAGGCCATAATAGGAAACATGCTGTCCCGTCCAAACCACTTCACCCACCTCATCCATCATGCACCAGAGCTGCCTCATGTACCCTCTGCTAATTAGAAAGCTTCTGAAGTGCTATTGTCCACATTTTCATTGCCTTTTGTTTATTAGTTTATTTTAGCCCTTCTCCAGAGCCAGGTAACCAACTGTCCACTGTAAGCTGGACGGTATTGGCAGAATAAAGCCGAATGGGACCTAGAGGAGAGGAGCAGTCTCCCCCAGAATGGCCATGCAAAACTGATTAATGTTGGGCCAGTGTAAACCCAGATTACACTTCCAGCTTAGAGCGCCTGCTCCAATGCCTAACCCAATTAAAACATCCTGTTACAACCCATTCTGAAGGAGAGCCGCAGCAGCATCCCTACCATGGTATGTACTAGAGTGACCTTGCCTAGAATATGCACTGGATATGCACTGGACCTGATATGCACTGGACCTGACTGGACAAAGCAAACTGTGTGGCTTACTTGCCAGCCCATATGACAATTTCATTGGAGAATGGATGAGAATATTAAAAAAATGATGCTCTCAGAGCTAGTGGACTTGACAAAGGACTGGTTCGGACATCAACAAGCACTTACTGTCAAGCAGTCAAACACAGGAAGCGTGACCCACAAATGAACTTGCATGAAGACATGTGAGCACTTTAATTTGTCATAAGTGTTTTGCAAGTATTAATTAAATAATGCAGTAAAAAGATGACCTATTTTCGGTTACACGGCACTTCAACTCGCACTTCTGTGGAAAAGAAAACTCACACACCCTTCAAAGGAGCAGTTGGATAATCATGGAAATTGAAAGGACTGAAAGAAAGTCATTTTCTTAAACAGCCATCTGTTGAACTGACTTGAAGTAGCAACTGGAGATAGAACTGTCTTTGAATCTGACATTAACAAGACAGAAATCCAGAGAGTGTAACACTGCAATGAAGCGTTCGTAAAGAACAGTTCAGCCATAAGTGCTAATTACCTTAGCATGCAAAACACCACCGATGACACAACGTCCTTCAGGAACTATTGCAATTGAAAGAGTGAATGTCATTATAATTAACTAATGCAAGTAGTGGTGACCTGTGACTATTAGAGCCAGGCCTTCAGTTCAGACCATAAAAATCACAACATGTGATTTTTCAAAAATCAAAAACATTTTATCACCATTCTAGATTAGGGTGTACAAGGCACTCGTATGTTCTAGTTTTAACATGTGTCAGGCATTTTTTACCTTGTATCATTGTACGTTGAACCATTCGTAGAGTGCCTCCTTCCATTAAATCCCACTGGTCAAGCTCCCACTCATATTCATAGTCAGTGACATATCTAGACCTTCCAGAAGGACTAGAGTGTTGTTTTCCTTCACTGGAAATCAAAACGTGATTGGTTGATCCCACTGTCAGTTGCTGTTGGTGGTTAATCTGAAACATTAAACTTTAAATCCATCTCAAGTTCCAACCAATAGGAAAGCGACATACCATTTGTTGGCTACTAGGCTGCATTAATTGGTAGCAAAGCAAGTTTGGGAGGGCTATTTCTTTAAAGCCAAAATCTGCGTATCTGTTAGGTCAGCACAGCGGCTAAGTGAGATAAAATACAAGCAAGTCACTTGAATTTATCAGTCTATTGTTCTCTTTTGACTATTCTGTTTTCATTTAACAATGTCAAGCATGTGATAACCCCCTTTTATGTAGCCTTCATCCAAGCCAGCAGGACAAGATAAACATAATGGATTTAATAATCAGCTGTTTATTGATGGATTCATTCAGTGGCATCAACACTCAAGAGTTTTTTTCGTTTTCAAGCCTTATCGCCAATTTGTCCAGATTTGCATTGAAAAAGGCAACTCTTGCTTTCTTTGCCTAGGGCAAACTCTTAAAAAATCTCTCCCTGAACACCAGCTCTGTTTTACTCTGCGCTGGTATGCAAACAGAAATGAATAATTCTCTTTGAGCCTCCTCGACACCCCTCTGGATTACAGTTACTGAGGGAAGAACTGCCTGTTTTCACTCTGTGGCAAAAGCTACTTGTGTATGGCTTAAGGTCAAAATAGACTGTGAGCCTAACAAGTTGCTCAGTACCTCAAGGCAGGGGAGGTAGGGTGTTTGTGTACTAGCCTACACTAGAGGGGGGATCTTTCTGCTCATACAGTTGGCTGAGACAGTACAACCTGATATCAGACACAGATGTATTTATATGTATTTATATCGATCACACCTTGACAACCCGGCATATTATGCATAATTGATTTTGAAAAAAAAAAAAAATCTTGTTTTGCTCTAATCTACTCTTTCATCAGAACCTACTGATTTTTCCAGCCTTGAAACTGCTTTCTGATCTTTAAGCCACGTCTAAGGGAAGATTAATATCTTGTTTCGCCTCGTCCTGCCATACCCAGACATTATGAAGCTAAATTACTCAGTTTGCTCAAAGATCAAGTCAAGCCAAATTTATTTATACGTACTTCTCTCAATAGATGTTCTAACAAAGCAACTTTACGGGAAGCCAAATTCCAAGACCCTTCCAAGTACTGTATTCTATTCGCAAATACATCACAATACAGAAGGAACATGTCCAGATTTCAGACTCCCATTGCTTTTAAGCAAGTTCACCATAAGTACTAGGGGGCTCTCATAACATTTCTGTTTAAGACATGACTGATCCATACATTCCATGTAGCTCCTTAAGTGGGCACTGGATGACCATAAATTGTCATAACTTGGCATTTATTTTAAACTTTAATAATATTTACCTACCATTTCTAAACAGGTGCCATTTTATATATATATATA
>JBBIGA010000038.1:18101552-18133818 GCA_037576975.1 Alestes dentex
AGAGAGAGAGAGAGAGAGAGAGAGAGAGAGAGAGAGAGAGAGAGAGAGAGAGAGAGAGAGAGAGAGAGAGAGATCAGACAGCCTGCATAATCCCACAGCACTGTCATCACTATCAATGCCAGTGGGGGGGGGCAGCTAATAGGAAACTACTCTAAAAAGAGGCACATTTTTGATAAGAGCCAGCACACTGTGTAATCATAATGGGAAAATAATTAGCACGGACAATTACGGCAAGTAATGGAAAATGCCTTGGCTTGGGCGGGTGAGTAGTGTTGCTTAACGCTGCGGATACTGTAATCCGCCAATTACTGTCAGATCTGGATCTGTAAACTGTGTGGAGGTCTGACTCAAAAGGGGGATTTGTAACATGACATTGCACATGTGATTGTAACACTGATGTCATGTTCAAAAATAGTCGCGGCTTAGGACAATATGGGGACTACAACACCAAAAGCACAAGTATGTTGAAGCAGAACAGACAAGACAAACGCCAAGTATTTAAGTAAAATGAACACAGTTCATATCGCACAAACAAGCTTATCAATATCTAGGGCAAGATGCCCAAACACCAACCAATCTCGTTTATGAAATTTCAGAGCCTTTTCCAAAGTAATAACTCATCTTGTAAACCCACAGAAAGCTAGCGGAGCTGAGTGTTTTTATTTGCCTGTGACAACCATCTGTTTCCTCATAAAGCATTCCGTGACAAATTGGAAATACGCATTCGTGGAGATGACAAGGACGCTGTGCTCTTTCTGAAGAGGTTGATCTACGCTCTCGATTTTACTCAACTGAAGTCACTTACAGAGAAGTGAGGCGGAATTGCCTTTTTCGAGTGGTGTCAAGCAGCATTGTGCTGCCAATCTGGGATTGTTACGTTTATAATGATTCTCCATGTAAAGGTCTTCCAGTAATTGAAGAACCACTTCTCTAAAGAACCTTTTGTAAATGAGACCTATGTGTGTGAAGAAGCTTTACAAAGTTTAAAGAACATCTAGATCAATGAAAGGTTCTTTTCTAGATCTGTAACTACAAGCCAAAAACCATTTATGAAACTTTATTTTTAAGACCACGAATTGAGTCCATTAAATTTAGCACATGCTATTGCCTCCTTGTTAATGCATGCTAGGAATAGCCCTGCCTTCCATGCAGCAGCCTGGGGTTTGATTCCTTGCCCAAGCAAGTACACCAGTGAGAGTCCTTGGGCAAAACTCCTAAAACCGAAGTTTGCCTACAACTGTAACATGATGGAATATAAGTCACTCTGCATATGAGAGCCTGCTTAATGTACAGTGTTGTCTTCCATATAATGTCGCACCAGTCCACCAAAGCAGAGCCCCTGAGAATAAAAGACATCACTGAGAGGAAAGGTAAGGAAGAGATGACATTCTTGGTTAATCAGGGTCTGGACTGGCCGGCACTGCTTTATTACCTTTTTCTGTACGGTGGATAGTAAAATGAAGGCCAACTGATCTGACTGCCAAGAGAGACATATGGCCACCCTTACTTTGCAGCAAGCAAAGCATTGCACCGCTGTAGTTATGATGCAATACACAGTTCATATTGTTCATACAAAAGATTGTATGAGTGTGGAGGAAATGGGCTTGAAGGAGTTTTTGAAGAAGAGCTCTTTGGAGCGATGCCACAAAAAACCTACGTTCAGTCCCCTGAAGAATATTTCACAAATAAAACAAACGTGCAAAGAGCTTTTAAAAAACAGCCTTATAATGTTTAGATTCCAGATCAATTAAAAGCTCTTTTTCTAAATGTGTAAATCCAAGATCCAACTGGGAATTTTATAGTTAAGAATGTAGTTTGGAGGATCTGAAATGGCCCTTCGCACCACACCCCCTCCTCTTTCTGTCTCTCTCTCTCTTCCTCTCTTTCTCTCTCTCTCTCTCTCTCTCTCTCTCTCTCTTTACGCATTAAGGAGAGGTCGAGTGAACTTCAGCACCTGGGAGAGAGGCCGGCGAGTCCCACCTGTGAATATAATGATGTACTCCGTGTAGCCAGACAGCTTACCCACTTGGACGAAAACTAAATTAAAAGCATGGCGTAGGCTGTACTTGCAGGAGATTATGGGCCGGCCGGCACTGCCTCAGCAGCTCCCACGCACCGGTCCCTCTAATACAGCGCGCTGTTTACCCAGGCTTTGGAGCTATTCCCCAGGAATTAAGCCCTGCCGCTCACCTGTCACTCACCCGGGCCCCTTCTCAGCTGCCTGAAACCCCGCCAGGGAGAATGGCGCGACTAGCTTCAGATAGAGAGCAATCTCCCCAGGCCACCAAGTTACCCCAGCACGCCCCTGGGGCCAAGGAGAGGAAGAGACGCATCTGTCTGGTGGTTCTTTCATATCCCTCTTCCACCCACTCGCCTCCCTGATAGAAGTTTATTTCCTTGCAAACACTGGGGGGCAACGATGTTGGGCAGAAAAAGCAAGAGGGAAAAGAAATTAAGAGGAAGAAGACTCTGCCATTTCAAGGAATACCTCCGCCCCAGTTGTACTGTGACTTGTATAATACTAAGTGGCCTCTAATTCATTCATTAGTGGGAATGTTATTATTTTGGAGTAAAGCACCCTTTCAATACAAGGGCATGAGAAATGTATTAAATTATCATTTGTACAACTGTTTGTTCCTTACCTTGTGTTCGAAGCTGTATATGCCAGTGTGTGCGTGGCTGTGTGTGCGTAAGTGACTCACTCAGCAGCGGGTGATTAATGACCACTTGGGGTTGGCATTCTGTTAATATAGTGGGAGGTATGAAAATTGGATGTACCTGTTAATATTGGTTTTGACTAATGATCCCTCCTGTTAGTCATGCACAAAGGGGGACTAATGAGGGTGACGTCTGGTTATTAATGAAGCAATGCAATGTTTATCATGCACCATGTTGCTGGCAAATGAATGGGTGTGAAATTTGATCTATTTGAATGTAATTGAGGCACATCTATCCTTAGATTGCTTTCTTAGGGCTAGAATGAGGAGGGCAGAGACAGAATAGTACTGATTAGTTTCTCTGGAGTATGACAGTGAGGCCATGCCTCTAATTCACCATTCATTCATCATTTCCTCATCCTCCGTGCTTAATGTGATCAACAATCACATTAGATGCAGGGGAGCTGATTAAGACACCTCTAGTCTCTACATCTCACTCCACTCCAGCTACTCTACATCTTCCCCTGTGATCACCTCATCAGTAGCTATGTGAGGAAAACAAAAATAAACACTCAAATCACTCAGGACCTCCTTCTGTAGGTGCAGCTTAGATTCAACACTATGCTGTTCTTATGGTATACTATGAAAGGAAACGTTCATCAAAAAAACCTCCCTCGATTTTCATCTTAATTATCAAGGACATACAAGATTAACATTACTATCAAACACTAAAAGTCAATGGTCACCCAGATTTTTTTCATAAACACATCCCCAAACCACAATGTGTAGCTGAACGTTGTGGGCAGCCTTTTTAGACAACAGGGTCTGTTTTCACAAACCAACAGGGGTGTTGATCTAGAATCTTTTTTTTTTTTTGGTGGTGGCAACAACCATCATAAATAGGGATGATTCTGATCCAAGATCAGTTCTCTCCAGCCCTGGTGTAAGATGACCGCGTTTAATAGTGATGTGTCCTAAACCACAATAAGTCTTCACCACTTACATGACAAGCTGAATGTGATTTGAGTCAGCTGAGAGAGGTTTTAGGGGTGTACTTACTGCAACGGTTTTGGGTGGCTATTGGCTCCTAATCCCTTTTAGCCTCATAGCTCCAGTTCTAAACCAGTATAATAACAATTACGGTAATTTTTTTTTGCCAAACTATTCTATAAAATATGCCCACAATATAAAATACTAATGGTCTAATAATTTAAGGCATGAAACCAAGTAAATAATAAATGTTTGACAATTCATTACATTACACAGAACAACTGCTAAGGGACTGCATCCCTGTACTGTACAGTCATCTATATTACGACTTATTAAAATACCCTTTCCATTACTCATCACACACATTAAAAACACACATTCTGTAGCTTTTTATGGATAGGTTTAAGTGTGGTTTATTTTTCATGATAAAACCACCACTTGCATTTTCAACTATCTACAATATTTTTTTTTCCTCCATCTGTTCTAAGTTAGGAGCCTAATGAAGGCTGTTTAAAAAAAGCTCAGCCATGCCCCGGGTTTGACTCGCATAAATCTCCGAAAGCAAACCGGCACATTCTTCATCTCATTCCTTCTCTCCTAGGCACAGGCCTAAAATGCTCATTCTGTGACAAGGGGATGAAACTGAAACCCAGCCATCTGTTTAAATATCCCAGTTATTGTCAGATACTAATGAAAACAATCTTTCAGTGTTAAATTTGAATAGGGAAAATTGTATTAAAAAAAAAAAAAACATTAACCAAGAGGGCCTGACTGATGAAATGGGAGGGGGATGAGGACAATGGCTGCATGACTGCACTGCATTCCCCACTGATGCTGTACTGCCTCTCAGTCTGTGAGCAGCTCGAGTGTGATTTCTGCTCATTGAAAAAAAAAATATATATATATATAAATATAAAAAGGCAATTCACAGTCAGCTAGCTGTTTGCCGCTTGCTTTCTCTCATATGAATTCAACTAATGACAATGAATTACAGTAAGACTGCAATTCCACAAAGACCTGCTTCACTGTTTGTATTGCCTAAGTCAACGGGGTTTGCTAATCATATAATTTTTTCCTGGAAGAAGGTTTTGCCTACATGGGAACACAATTCTCCCCAGTATGTAAACACAGTAGCAAAATCTCCAATAAGCCATATGGAGTAATAGAAATCATCTGTATCATATCAGAGCCTCCTTTTTTTTGTTTTATTCATTTATTTCCTGCCATTTGAATATGTCAGCTGCCCTTATTATCGTACAAACATTTGATAAAAGAATGGACCAATGATTCATTCAATCATTGTATGTAACTGCTTAATCCTAACGAGGGTCGCTGGTACCCAAAAAACTATCCTCGGGTGTACGGATGCGGGACTCACCCTGGGAGGGGCGGCAGCCCACAGCAGAGCAAACACATGCACCATTAACTCACACCATTGACGCACGTCTTTGGACTGTGGAGAAACCGGAGACCGCCGAGGAAATCCACGCCACCACAAGGAGAACATGCAAACTCTGCACACACAAGCCCAGATTCGAACCCCCAGCCCTGAGGGTGTGAGGCAACAGTGCTACCCACTGGCCCACTGTGGGAAAAATGTGGGAATAAAAATGTTTTGTTTCCTTGTTCTACAAAGTTATCATATGAAAAGTGTTTTTTTTGACAGTGAGAAGAATAACATTAAAAGAGAACAAATTCTCTTCATCTGCAGAGGGACTGGGAACATGGAGGGGGGGGTAGTGAAATGTCCTAAATCGTTCTTCACCGAGATGCCCTTTGTGTTTGATTCACCAAGCAGGTGTGAGGTGGCCGGCTTTGTGTTGGGATAGCTGCAACCATCGCCACTTTCACACCATCAAGAGTGCTGTCTCTGAAAATAGCCCAGCAACCTTAAGAGACAGAGGCTCAGTGTTTTGCGACTGGCTCACATCTATTGGCTGCTTTTCCCGCAGGGCAGAGTGTGTTGCGGCAGGGAGGAGCCGACCCAGCTCTTCTGTGACAGATGACATCACCATGTCAGCGCTGGCAGAACTCTGGCAGATCCAGAAGAGTTGAGTGGAGTAAATCTGGTGACTTATCCCTGTGATTTAGGTGAATGGATGACTTACAAGCCTCGCACGGATAAAAAAGCCAATTAACTCGGAAGCAATTTCCAGCGGCGGATTTGCCTCGTGACATTAAGCACAGACATATGGTAAAGTTGCATGTAATTGGATTACGGTGATTAATACAGCCCGGCATTTGGAATGTGTAAAACATATGAATCATGACTAAAACGGCCCACTCTCGCTCCGTCACTCCGAGGCCAGGGACATCTGCCAGTCACTGACAAACATACTCCGGCAAACAGAGTGCCACTGAAGCAAAATGAGCCCAGTTTTATTACAATGTGCCGCTCGTTTGTGTTTCACAGTGCAATTTATTTCTTGATGTGACAAATCATTTCTAAATGATCGGTGTGGGTGACAAAATCTCAGCATTCCCTGCACTGTTTGCCCGTACAGAGAAACGGGATGAAACGCATCGTCTATCGAGCGATGGTATATTAAAAACCAAATATATCACAAACAGTGAATTGCTTCAGCACGGTGGAAACAACAGAGACCACTAATGACACCCCCCGGTCTGCGGTTGCAAAATGGCAGGAAAACAATGCGTTCTACATATTGACTTTGTTTGCTAAGTGGCCGGATTGTAGGTAGGAAGAGTACTGACATTTAAACAGCTCTGGCTGCCTAGGTTTTTTTCCATATGTGGGCTGGTGGAAATACACAGCAGGCCCGTATCATCAGTAAAGTGCCATGCATATTCATCATGGGATAGTGGCTGTAAAATGCATTAAGCGGATGCAGAATGCCTAAATAGAACAATGGGCTTTATCGGGGGAGCGTAGAATAGCCAAATCCGAATAAGAGGCATTTTACTTGCACAAAATGGTAATGACCATATTTGAATGACAAACGCACTATGAAAATTTCCCCAACTAAATCCTGTTAGGACAAGACACCTGAAAAACACTCTGCGCTGCTATTAAAACGATGAAATCCTCCTCAGAACGAATCTGCAAAAATATGTGGCTTAAGGTGAGTGACAAAACAAGACAGGAACAGTAAAATAATACTGCTTACACACATTTTCAAGAATATTTCGCAATAAAGTGCTCAGATGCAGCACTTCTGAGAACGCTCAGACATACAGCAGCCGAAGCTTGTGGCGTTACCAATAACAACCCATTCCAGCAATTTTACGACACCATAAACCCAGACCTTCAACCAGCGCCTTTCATACTGAGCTCTCAATCTGAATTCTTAACACTCATTCCGTTCCATTAATCTCTTTATTCAGCTCAACCTTGCAAAACAAAAACAACATCCTCCAAGTTAATGTTTTTTCATTTGCCGCAATTAACGATCTCTAGAAGGCTGCAAAAACAAAAGCAGGACCCGTAAAGAGGAGACTTTCCAATGAGCAAAAGGGGAGGGGTGTTCCGTGTCTGTGGTTAAGATCGCGTGGCGCGGCATGGCACGGCTGAATCTCTTGGCTCCTCTGCCCAGTGTGTGTTGGAACTATGTCAGTGAGGATGCTCCGGAAATCTGTAGAAAACCGTAAACATCTGTCCTCTTGCTAGGGCTGATGTCCTCTCAGCCAAGGGCTTCTCCCCCTGCTTTACTCGCTGCTGCCACAAGACTATCGCGCCAAGAACCTGCTTGGACTCAAAGCTCACAGATGTTACAGTGTCTTAACAAACTGTCCCCCTGTGTAAGCCTCGACGTCCTTTACCTTCTGCTGAAGCGTCTATGCCGAGGCTGCCGGAGGAGCATCTCATTACGACCATTACACTGCAGTGTGATGCTCTTACCAAACGGCCACTTCAGTCAACTCATGTGCCAAGCGCTGATTATACTTCCTGCAAGAGCAACACACTAATTGAGGACTTATGTGATATACAGTGGCAGGAAATTTTCATCAAGAGAAACAGAATGACATGGAGCCAAGCCTCTTCTAAACAGTGCAAATTAAGAGACTTCAGAGATGCATTTATTTTATTCTAGACAGGCTCAAGTCTCTGCGGGCAAGCGATCCAGCAATCAGCTATATCTGACGTCACAGGTCTTCAAAAGGAATGGTTACTAAATATATACATGAGAGTGTGCTTCTCAGAGGGGTTATAAAAAAAGCTTATGATTGTCCCTATCTCACAATTACAGCCCTCACATCCTTAGCTTCTCTAGGGGCCTGTTATGAACCAGCAAGGCCGGTGTGTATAAAAGGTCCCAGTTGCTAAAACATCCTGTCGTCCTACTGAAGAAATAAGGACTTTCTAATCACGTTCCACCTCCACCCCTTTACCAATCTGTGAATAAAGCAGTTAAGCTATAGTGAAGATCCTCTAGCAGTAATCACTGCTGAGCCATGAGTGGCTACTGAGTCAGCTTAGGAAACCCATTGGTCACCTGCAAAAATGGGGTGTCAACCTTTCCAGCTATAACGTTCTTTAGATCTTCCACCCCGGGCTCCCATATTCATGGGGGCTCACAGATTCAGTCACTGGGTTGAATAGACAGCTTAAACACATACGCACAGTCCCCAGTCAGTTTTCATAAGATATCAATCATGCAGTTCATATTCCAGGTGTCTCTGTGATAGAGAGGCGCTCAGACTAAAAAGAGAAGGGAAATGAAGAAAGAAATCGAGGAGATGAAAGGTAAGGAAGACCATAGACATATGATGATGTCCCCCCACTCTGGCAGCATTCTGCTATGCCGTTTGAGGGAAGGGAAAATTAGTTATAATTGGAGTGATTAATATCAATGATTAAACGTTCCTATTAATGATGATTCATATAATTGAATTCAGCGGGATGCAATATGATGGCGCTGTAATTTACACATGCAAATCAACTCTGTGTCCTCAGTACCTCAGTACGAAGGCTGAGATTCAGGCCTATGCAGACTCTTCTACATTTGTATTTATATTCCAATGTTTTGGCACCGGCAAAGGGGTTTGGCACACTTCTCTATTCACACCGGATCCCTACCCCTATAATCCTCCATATTGTGTTGATTTTTCCAGCAGGAAAGAATGACAAATTTGATGTGTTAATGGGTGTGTGGGTGTGTGTGTGTGTGTGGGGGGGGGGGGGCAGGCTGACCTTCAAAGGGATTTTTGGATTTCCTAAGGTATTAGAGTAGTCAAAAAAGACAATGGCAGATGACTTTAATACTATAAACAGGACAATGAAGACAAAATGTATCCTTAGAAAGACAGAGAAAAGGTAAATATCTCCCTTTTTTAAGAGAAAATGACATAACATAACAGCTCACCTTTCACTAGAGGAGGATTAGAAACTGCAGTTAGTGTTGAACATTGTGGCATCTTGCAGATTAATGAAAGAGGGCTTTTCTTCACAACTTGGAACACACCGAGAGCTGTTTCACAAAGTCTTCTGGAATGAACACAGCTTTGTCTTGGCCCAGCGAAATGAAGCAAATTACAAGAAGCAAGAAGCTCCGAGCAGGTAACTGGAGATATAAATCTTTATCTGCTTGGGTAAAGCCTAACGCATGATTAACTGCTTTTGTGGACAATTTACAGCTGCAGATCTCCTTCGCAACAGGATAAAAAATGAACCCAAGTGAAGGATTGGGGCAAGTTACAAGGCCCGTGATAAATTGCTTCAAGGTTTTGTGGCGTCTGGTAATCTTAATCCTCAATAATCAAGCATGTTAAGAGTCTGCGCAGGCAGCAGAAGCACGCAAGACTGCTAAAGCTTCAAACCTCGGGATATTTCCCACACCACAGTGGCATCACTCTATCCCCATGTCAGAGTGTCTCTTTACAAATTCAGGTTCACCCTGATGAGAAAGGAAGGGCTCCAGCCCTGGGAGAGTAACTCAGAGCTTTGGGCCAAGTGTAATCCCCTGAAAGTACTAAATGCTTATTTCAGTTATCTCACACTTCCAGAGCAGACAGGATACGGAACGACACAACCCTGAGGGACTGACAGGACCTGTGAAAGATGCGTTCATTCTCACACTGAGTTGTGGTGCTTTGGTCCATGTCTCCTATGACAATATCCTCGCTGATGTCCATTTCACATGTGCAACGAGAGCTTTGGTGCATGATTACAGAAAACGAAATGTCATAGCTCTTCATCCTAGCTTGGCCATCTGTCGGAAGAGAGCGTGAGGCTGAAAGTGCTGACCCGCCATGGCAGTGGGCATCTTGTTCCCGGTGGGAAGCAGCTTTGACCTCTAAAATGTGGCACAAGTTAAAGGGCCAACAAATTGGCATGTGGTGCCACGTCAGCAGGAGCCGCCACTGCCCGTCAGGCAACGGCAGCTGACAACAGCGGTGTATTTTACGCCACTAAAATAAAAACAGCAGTTTTAAACATGGGCAGATCATCTGAAACCATCAGTGTGGAAGCCAGTACAGGAAATTAATTAGGTGAATAAGGGATGACTCGCTCCCATCCAGCTGTCATAGCATCTTTATGACAACATAAAATGGTAATTTTAGAAAACAAAGATATCGCATTATGCACATGCTATGAGTGTAAGAGTTTATCATTATGGAACAGCATGAAAAAAATCATGCTTAAACTTATGCAAAAGGCTATTGAGAATTATTTTCATACATAGAATGCAGTAAACACAGTTTCTTTTATGAAACTGTTGCCAATGTCAGATGAAAATCCACTGCACTAACAATGTTTTTGCATTATCAATAATTCTAGCGCAATTGCCCACTTTTGTGCTTCGTAAATTGGTTCTGTCTTGAAAACTACTTTATTTCAGTCATGTAACGTGCTCAAACCTCTCTGTTGTGTAAGAAGTCCAGCTATCCATTATGACTGCAGTGAACTGGTCCTCACACAGCTCTTCGCCATTTCCTCATTTATCTTCTACACCAAGTGTCAACTGAAATACGTCACGCATGTTTGACCTCAGTCAGAACCTCTTTCTTTTTAACAGCAATCAGAATCCTGTAGGGTCCATTTTAACTTCAATTTACATTTTGAACTGGGCCCATATTCATGTACCTATGAATACTGTCACTGAAGACTAGTGCTCTCTCTCCATGAGACAGAAAAACAGTTACGTTTTGGCCCAGAACCCTTATGTCACTGGCACATGCTTAAAATGATTTTAGAGCGGCATTTTAAAGCAATCATTGCAGTAAAGTAAAGAAGTGTTTGGTGTGTTTGGCGGAGGGTGATACTGCAACATAATAATGTATTATTTCAATACTGGCTGATGCTTAGAGGACTTGCACTAGCTCAGGCCCTAATCAGGACATGCCCACCAGTAGATAAGGCCAATGCGGGTATTACAGCCATGCACACCAATCTGGAGAAAAAGTAGAGATGTTCGCTGTTCACATCTTTTATAGCCATTGTCCCACTTGTCCCACGCTCACTCTGGCTCTGAACCTGTTGTGTAGTTCATTTTGAAGGTGTTAAACATATCCGTCTGTTTTCCCCAGGCAGAAGTAACATCACCGTGTGAATCCCAGTAAGCAGCTAGATCATCCACAGTGGCAGTTGGCCTCCACCGAGATGCCCAGAAGCAGGGCTGAGCTAATCCCTGATTCCATGGCAGAGATGGATGCCTCAATGTGCATCCATCCATCTGTTGGTGCCCCCCTGCCTATCCCCTCACAGCAGCTGCTGTCGGCCAGCAAAATCGATGCAGCAGTGGGCCCAGGCGTGAGGGTGGTCATCGTGACAAGAAGCCCCCATCTCAGAGATAACTCCTGTAAGCTCTGAGCTGTAAATTACAGGAGTTACACATGAAACACTGCTTCTAGTGCAATCTCCCAGCCGGGGTCCTGATACGGTAAATAAAACCACAGGGGCAGGGCCAGTTCCTCCACCCTCCGAAATCAGATAAGCATCTCCTCGAATAATGCCATTACTTACATTGGGCCTGCTAAGAGAGGCGAACAAGGCTAGATAACAGACTCGAGCGAGTTGAAAGACTCCCTACAATCAGAGAGCTCACGCCCGACACCTAGGTATTCAAACTTCTCAAGCAGCTATCAGCTACAGGAACACTTCTTAATCAAACCACACGGTTAATACAGCTCAGAGCTAGAGCGCTATTCACACTTATGGCCACAGCGCTGGTCTAAGATGAAGGAGAGGCAGAAGGATTGAAGACAGGGTGGAGAAAGAGTGAGGGTCTGGAGAGGGCATGAGGAATGAACAAGTGGGCACAAATGGTCAGGCTAGGCCAAACTCTGCTCAGTTATTTGTGTTCACCAAACTTTGGCTCTCTGGCGGCAGGTGGCCCTCGTCCATCAGCACTCGTTTCTTTTGTCCTCTGCCAAAAGCACCCACCAGAAATAATATCAGCTCCCATATTAGGCACCATCAGCCACGCCTGGCCTCAAAGTTCTAGGGTCTGCTTAAACACACACTGACAATTACAGCTTCGGGCTGATCCTAACGCTTCGGACGCAGCTAAAGCCAAAGAGCTTTTCTGCAGAGTGAGTTAACAAAGCATAGCACATTATCCATACAGTTTATTATGTTATTTGACTGGTGGAGACACTTATCCTATGGTTCCTATATTATCGTGAAAAATTAACCACATTTGACCACTGACTATAAAAGCTTTTATTAGACCTTCTAGCAGCTAAGGAAAAAAGGACAAGGAAGGATCCTGGGGTGCAGTTAAATGGTTGTTAAAAGATTAATAAACACCCTCAAATGAAGCATCTCCCTTGACACAGTGCTTACAGAATAGGGTCAGACATTAAACATGCTTCTTTAAAGACCTCGTGGCAAGCCCACCCAGGGGGGAGTGAGGGAGGGGAGAGAGAGAGAGAGAGAGAGAGAAAGAGACAGAGAAGGATACAGAAGGACACACAGGGAAGTGCTCAAAAAGAATGCTCGGATAAAAGAAGAGGGGGGGGGGGTAACAGGGAAACACTAATGAAACCAAGTATCTGGGGTATTTGTTTCGAGGGAGAAGAAATTAATAAGCATGAAAAATAATAATCCGCAATGCAGGGCCACTTGGAATGAATGCAGAAAACACACCAAAACCAATTATTTTGGGAAGAACAAAAGCCAGTATTGAAGATTTGAAAAGCAGGTAAACAAAGAAGCTAATGTGTCTGCAGGCAAACACACCTTAGACACAATTAAACCCGCATTGGCTACATCTGCGGCGCACATATCACACTGACATGTTGACAGGACGTGCGCTTCTCTTCTGAATGTAAGCATTCAAAACCATGACCGTTTACACACAGTTAGCAGCTTGGCTGTAAACACATTTGTCATCCTGGTATAAAGGAGGCATTGTTCTAGGTCTCCTGCCATCAGGTGTTACGGAAGGAAATAAAACGCTTCACTTTTCTCGCTTGGAGATGGTTGACAACAAGAGCAAGTGTTACTGTGTTCCTTCACATCAAGGCAGCATTGGAGACACTTGTTGTTGTTGTTGTTGTTTTTTTTTTGCTTTACCAATTCCAATCTCCACTCAATCTGCAGGTGCCAAAAGCAGATCATTGGACAAACGCCAAGACCAACAATAATTTTTGGTGCCAGAAAGAACGATTATTTAGACAGAAGAATCTTTTTTGTGAATGAGAAGTGCAAGAACCTCATCCGAGGTTTATAAAAGCTCCAAATAACTTGAAAGGCCAAGAACAATTTAGGAGCTTTTGATTTGAAGAGTGTGTATAAACAAATGGAGCAAGGGTGTAAAAGAGTGCCAGTTTTGGTGGCTTAATTGCTCTCCAGAGTTGACCAACCTTCTGCTCCATGACTAAGCTCAGAGACAAGGGGTTTCAACTTTTTTGATTGGCTTTGGAGAATATCTGGAGAAGTCTTGACTCGTGGCTAATCAATCTCCTTGATAAAAGGGATCAGGGGCACACGGGCCACTGCCAAAAGATATAGCTTCGATGGCTCTCTTTTAAACAGGCCTTTATGCAAGTTTGACATGCTGCCAGGGTGCCGTTTTATATGGAATGGCATGATGAGTGCGACTTGCTCCATAAATCCACAACAATACTGATAATGATGCATCGACAGTTGTGTGTGCCTCAATCCATTAAGGCTTCTCACTAGCGAAGCATCTTCCTCTCTCTGTACACCCGAGGGAGTTCGCTTTTTATTCAAACTCTAACCAGCATTACAACAAATCAAGAGCTGTGACAGGTGTGTGTATATTTAGTCCTTCTAGTGGCTTTAAAGGCCTTAAACAATCACTCACCAAAAGACTTATGAGTCATAAATGTTTGACGGTGTTACAGCAGATGAAGCTCTGCTTTTTGGGTCATTAGTGTAGGGAGTACATGTAGTTCAGTAATCTTGAAATGAAAAACAGAAGAGACACGACTCAAGTTTACTGCCCGAAGCATTTTGGCTAAAAAAAAAAAACAAAAAAAACATACTTGTTGCCTACAAAACCACTACAAGCAAATTAATTGCTCAAATAAATCAGTTAAATCAATGGTCAGTGGAACAGTAGAGTAGGGGAGCTCCACATTAGAACCTGGTGATTTACATTTAGCATATACAGTATCCAGTCAAGCATCAATCTACTCAATTCAAACACAGTCAAAGATCTTTTGCTACCTTTTTGACTCAGCTGAGGTGGAAAAAAAAAAAAGAGCGCATTCACTTAAATTATTTAAATGTTACACTTACCTGTGACTTGTTTTGAATGCTGGGGAATCCTCTCACAACACCCACTATAAAACAACATGCCCACAAAGCAGCAGCTGAGGTCACCCTTCCCCAGCCTTACTCTTCAAAAGGAGTAGAAAAACCCAACTTTATAAATGGATAAAGATTTGCTTGAGGCAGATTTGATTTGCTACCATAGTTAACGATAGCACTACTCGAGTAGCTTCCCTGGCACACTGCAAATGAGTCCAAGAGAGAGGCAGCTCTAGGTGAACGAGAATACTTGGCCTCGATTGAAGTAAAGGTCATAGATACAGCAGGCTGCATTACTTGCTATGAGCTTAATTCCGCTGCTGCTGTAGGCTGGTGGATTGCTTGTGCAACACTGATGAGAATGGCACTGCCAGTTTTACGCTTAAGAGCATCTCTGCTTCTCACAGGAGGCTAAATCTGCTCACAGGACTCGCTGGTGAAAAGCAATGACAGAATAATCTCGTTTAAGGACAGAGCCCAGACACTTTCCTTCCACTCTCAGTCATCCTGAGAACTTCTGAAGTGACCTTATCTGCCCTGTAGAGGGTGCTGGGTGGAGCTGAGAAGAAGAAGTGGACCCTTACCTAGCACGCCGAGCCGGTAGTTCAGGGTTATGACAATGACGTTGCCGTAACTGGCTAAGATGCTGCCGTCAAACATATTTCCCGTGCCTTCCATATAAGATCCTCCATGCACGAATACCATCACTGGCTTGGGACTGCCGCTTTCACGGATGTCTGTGAAAAGGAGGACAAATATTCAATGACAAATTCAAACGGGCACCTTAAAATGCAATAAGAATTGAGACTCTCTCTCCTTTCGTTCCAATTTGCCACACGGGCTTTACTATTTCGGAGCCTGATCTAGGTTCAGATTTAGATGTCAGACGCTCAGTTTCTTAAGCAACATGTATGTCATGTTCCTCATATCTGGATGGATATTCGTCGCTATTTATTTCAAGATTTAAGACGTGTTATCTGCGCTATTTTTACTTCCTCCAGTCCCTGTCATCAGCATGTGCTGTGAATGTAAAAGGACATGGAAAAAGTGATTTCTGGTGAGTGTTGGCACTTGACCCATTCTTGACCTCATCTGCCCCTTGATTTGTAGCTTCTGTAGCCTATGACAGCTAACTTGTCCTCCAATCCTTTTAACAAAGATGGAATGTGAAAATTCTCATCAAGCCTATATTAACACGTTGCTTAGGCCAAGTAATCCGCTTTGGGCGAACGGTTTCGGACCACGTGGGAGGCGTTTCGAAAACAAGAACAATGTCAACGATTACTTTCATCTTGCACAGAGGAGACAGCCGTTGCGCCATGGGGGCAAAGAATCCTCACAAATCTCAGATAATTTATTGAAGTAGAGTGCTCAGGGACAACGCTTCCATGAGGCCTCATAACAAAGTGAAGAACAAATGAAAAAAGCAATTATTTTCCAAAATGTTTTTTCTAGGTCTAGAGACGAGAGGCTTTCAGTTAGTCCCAATTCACAGTTTCTTTCTCACTTTTGTTTTACTTTCTTTGTCTATGAGGGCTTGTAGCAGAGTTGGAGTCAGCTTCATTGTAATACTGTGCGAGTGTGTGTGAGTGTCTATCTCTTTCTGCCTACTATGTGAGAATATTTAAAGGAATATGTGTACATGTGAGCGCGTGCGCGTGTGAAAATGTGAGAGACAGTTTATATGCATAATAACAGTGAAAGCCAGACTGCGGGTGATAGCAAATATCTACTCTGGATTTTCACTTTTTTTTTTTTTCCTTTCTGCCCAAAATCACATATCTTAGTCCTCACATCTCCCATTCACTTTGATGAATTAATTGAATCACTCCAGAGCAGTTGGATCCACAAAAGCGCATAAACGAGCACAGCAAGGACACAGGAGCCCAACTGAAGATAATGACAGATAGCGATTCCTCAAAGAAACGAATGCTGTTGTTCATTTTCTTGCTGCGTACGACGGAGGCGGAGGAGAAATCCTTTGAAATCTTGCAAATTAAAATGAAGCTCCACGTTTTCCCACAGTACTTTGGAGGAATAATACATCGGCTGGGATAATCACTTATGTACGAAAAGAAAAGTTCAGCAGCAAAGAGCAAAGCTGATGCTCCCACCATGGCCTGGGCTGCCACTACACTGACATGTGTGCATCTGCATGCCACTTCAAGAATAATCCTCTTGAGAATGGAATAGTACATTAGTGCAAATGGAGCACTGTTTATGGAGAACAGGCCCTCTCTGTATTATATTTAAGACCGTTCTTCGGCATACCACGAGTATGCAACCCTTAGTGATAATATCAAAAGAACGGCTACTTCTTCGTCATCTTCTTTGTGCTATGGTTATTAGAAGAGAGTATATTTTCAAACAGTTCATGTGACGCAAGCCCAGTGCATCACTTTGGTCGATCAACGGGCTAGTTCTGAAGACCAAGCTTTAGTTTCTGAAGCACAGATCCTCTTAATTGAGTCATCCAGTCCACAGCCCGCCCTCTCAGTTCTTCTCACCGTGTGTGCTGGTCTCCGGCGGAGGGCTTGGCTTTGCCTGCTCAGGACGGTCCATCGCAGCGAAGCGGCATCGACTGCTCGGCTCCTCCTGATGAAGCGATGAGGCCAGTTCCACTTTATTCACGCGCAGGTGCTCAAATCAAAGGCACGGACAGTGGGCTGCCCTCCAGCAGCTCTGGTCTGATATTAGAGGTGCCATTATGCCTCTTCAGCAC
Source organism: Alestes dentex (assembly GCA_037576975.1). NCBI lineage: Eukaryota > Metazoa > Chordata > Actinopteri > Characiformes > Alestidae > Alestes > Alestes dentex. The sequence goes on from JBBIGA010000038.1 coordinate 18,118,603, forward strand.
GCGGGAAGCCATTCTGACTCAAAGAGGAACCGCTGAGAGGCTAATACAGATGGGGCAGAACAAAGCTCGGCTGCTGAGGCAAATTTCGGCTTCCCGGAAGCCATTAAGGTTCCATAGGAACAGCAGGATGCTGAGGCTGTGACAGTCTCGGGGTGATCCTGGACAAGCGCTCATAGGATTCTTCCATTTTGACATTGCTTGACATGCTCGAGACCTGCCTACTAACGTTATTGTGGATAATCAATCAGATTGTTACCAGCAGTAGTTGTCTAGTGTATATATCACACTATATAATTCCAATCGTCACAGAACTTTAGTGTCCTATATATTTATAGATACACTTGTGTGGGCAGAGACTGAAACCACGCAGGTCCAGTAAATGCGGCAGGTCCAGGGAAGGTACTATAAACGCATCCTGCCATGTTCTGGGACGGCACTCGGCCCAGCATATTGTTTCCCACGCTTAAGCGGATTACTTTGTGTGCTCTGAATTTCTGATGGAGTTAATGCGCAACACTCGCCAGGATGCTCACTGTATATTTGTGTCACTCTAATCTTTTGATGTGCAGATCAAAGAGATCTCGGCTCTTTCCTGGTTTTAGTTGGTTCTAATTGGTGCTTATTTCGCTCGACTATACAGAAGGCAACCTTTGTTAAGTTTGTGGTCCGTCATTAACAGAAAAGGACTTTTATATTTAATGGAACAAATCTGCTTAAGAATTGCCCGCTCATTCATATGTTCATTCAACTTTAATATCAAGTATTCAGATGCATTCATTTGAAAAAGAATCAATGCCGAGCATCCCTGCGTTTGCAGATGCAGGGTAATTGAGTGACTGAGTGAAGGACAAGTACAAATGAGCGGGCAATAAAATGCTTCGTATGGCTTTAATGCTGAAAGTATGTAGTCTTTGGCAATATTACGGATTCCAGGAACATACAGCATTGCGTTGGAAACTGAGCTTTCAGCAGCAGCCAACAGTCACTGCCTTGTAGCTTATTTGTGAGATTAATCTGGCTTTTCTACTTCAGAAGTTTTGAATAAGTGTAATTCTCAAAATGCGGGGAGGTTAAAAAAAGTCATGCAAAAAAGGTGTTAAAGATTTTGGTATTAGGGTTATTAGTTTTCTTTGATTTTTTTTATTTTATTTTATTTGAGTTGTTTTTTTTTTTTTTCTCAGGTGGGATGCAACATGTAAAAATGAAAACAAAACAAAAAAAAGAATTCAAGCAAAAACCTATGGAAGGTTAACAATTACGTGTCTGGAATGACAGGAGACATGTAACATACTCTTAGAACACCAAGCAAAAAAGACAAAACACATCCAGCGAAAAACTAGGAAGAAAAAGAATCTTCACTCTCAAAAAAAGGACAAGAAAATTTAAGAAAAAGAAAGAAGAAAAAAATTGGAGGGTTTCCTTTTCATGCATATCAGTTTGGCATCAAAAAAAACAAAAATACCTTCATCCTCTGCACCGTCATTATCACCTAAATCATCATTCTGTTTCTTTGTAAGAGGACCTAGGATCAAGAATGGAGAAGATGTAGGAAACAGAGAATACAAGAACACACAAGCCTTAAAAAGGCGCTTTAGATACAAAGAGTTTGATTCGTTTTTTCTTTTTTTTTTTCTAAAGCGACACCTTACAAAGCAAAAAAAGTTTTAGAGAAGATCTAAGCAATATTCAGACATTTGGGGATTGGAATCTACAGCAGAGTCAAACACTGAAGTCAATAAAAGAAATAAAGAAAAGTGAAATCTACTGGATCCTCTGAAAATCCAGTGCAAAAAAAGTCTCAAAAACAAGGTACGAATAAGGCAAACAGTGTCATTTGGCACAAGTTTGTTAAGCATTCCTGATGTTTTAGGTGTCAAAAATGTTCAGAGCTGTCACAAGGCGATAAAGAAACAGTTTCTGACCTTAATCTTAGCCATTAAAACACTTGTTTAATTTTATCTGGGCAGCCACTGATAGCCCTCTGCCTCGTTTATTTCACAAAGGTGGACGGCGAGTGACAAAATATGCTCAAGTTGGTTCATTAATGCTATATATGTGTAATCAATACTCATGAATATTCAACGCCGAATAGAGGTCATCACACTGGCTTAATATTTGTATGTACTGACATTACTGTTTGGGGAAGCAGAGGGATAATGAAAGGGATTATAAAAGATAATGAAAGCATTCCATTTCATACAGTGACCTAAAGAGGCAAAAAAAAGGGGGGAAATTCTGGATATGGCTCCAGACATATGGAGTGGGTTTAAATGAGAACACACTCTATGTTCACTTTATAATCTGCAAAAGAGTCACACAGAGGGCTGTCAGAGGCTGCCGCAGACTGACGCTCATTGTTCGAGGATTCGTTGCGTGATCTGCAGCACAAAGATCACGCCAGCAGTCGCTCTCACCCACACAAACGTATGCACGCACCTGCACGCACACTCACATTAACAGATGCATTCACATACAGAAAAGCACACGGAAAGCCAGCCAGGGTCATGCGAGGGCTAGCTGGATGCATGCAAGTGAGCGGTCATGTGAGAAGACTGCAAACAAAGAGCTTCTCTTTTTTTCAAACGGCAATCTGTTCACTTAATGACACGCCCAGGCCAGCGCTCCTGACCCGCACTCTCTCGAGGATGATGGGAGGGACGGACAGACGGACGGACGGACGGGCGGAAGGACGGACGGACGGACAGAGCAGGGAAGGGGGGTGGGGGGCATGCACTGCTTTGCATCCATTTCATTTGATGAAGCTTAGTTTTTCATAGTCCCCGTATTTGCCCGGCATGAGACGTCTCCTTAATTCCTCCAGACTGGGACAGAAAACAACAGCAGGTGTTATGAAGGAGGAGAAAATCAATGTTAATGTCATAACGTCGCTCTCCTGCGGCTCCGCCAGTCGCCCTGAAACATACACATACAGTACGAAGACACTTATTGAGTCTGAAAACAAAACCAAAGGCGCGACACAGCTCGGGTTCTTTATCAGGCTTGCTGAGAGATAATGCCTTGACAATCCACATATATAAACATAACCAAGGAATAAATGATTGAAACAGACTGGACATCAATATTTGATACATCCACACGTCAGAAAAGGTTTGCTTCGCATCTTCTTGCAATTGTTTCTGCCAAGATATTGACCTTGCCTCAGACGAACCACTGTCTAGATCCCACAAGCAGCTGTCATGAGAAAAAAGCTTTTATATCTTTATTTTTTTTAAATGCTAAATTTTAATATAGAACCCCCTGCCCCCTGCCCCCCCCCAAAAAAAACTGCTCTGATGTGTTCTGCATTTCTTAATCTTTTTTTCAATGGCAAACAGCTCCAGGTTCATCAATGCGGAGGTGGATTGCTTGGGCTCATTACAGAATTCAACAAAACTCAGGGTGTCTTGAGTATTTATCTCCATCAGACATAATCCATTATGGGAAGACCTTTCCCCAACAACGGCAGCCAGAGTGAGCCTAAACTGAACAAATAGCAAATTCTTACCAAATACCGAGTCCACTCTGATAAAACCAGCAGCACTAAAACAAGTAAGCTCACACAATACCACCAATTATAATGAAAATGACCTCAATATCCCTGCCTGCTAGCCCCTATGCCTCCGTAGCTTATAACAGAAAGAGATTTTTATCTGTGCATAATTGCTTTGAGAGCAGGCTTCATTATCTGGGGTTCAGGAATCACAGCGAGGACGACTCCACGCCGGCTGATGCGAAGGGGAGGATGAACCGAAACTTCAGGCCTACAGAGGGCTGGAACGAGCTACACCCAGCTTATCCCTCAGCAGTGTTTAATGTCAGACATGTTTACGGAGACGAAGAGACAGGAATCATAAATGAGTCTCTAAAGGCGCTTTGTCCTCAGCAGACATCGTCCAGTTGTCAGAGAGGCAACGTACAAAAGAATACGAACGGCAAACACCAGCTTTTTAAGACACATTTCTTCAATGTTCACTCACTAACTAAAACAAGTGTTCAAGCTCTATCAAACCACAGTAAACACACCACACTTGTGGACAATACATTCAACCATATATTGCGACATGGAGATATAGAAGAAAACAAACAAAAACGAAAGAAAAGTGATACGACCTTAACGTTTCACGGAATGGATTCAGATCTTACTTTTGCTTTTGTCCGTGGTTTCTTGATATCATCCCAGTCAGGCTGAGCTTCACGATGCTCTACTGAATTGAAATATAGAGACTGTACAGGCCACTGTAAACTGATGGCCATGGTTGTGGAACTAGCTAAAACTACATTATTCTGCAAACAGTATGCATTTTTAAAAAGGCAGAGTACAGCCATAACGGTGTGCCCATGGACAGCAATAATGTTTAAGTGGCATTTGAATGTTGCCCAGTGGGAATCACTACCATCTACCATCTGCATAACATAGCAGTGATCCAGGACTCATCGGTCCAGGTAATGTTCTTCCAAGATTTAAACAGCCGCATTTTGTGATCACATTACCTCTATAGCCTCATCTCCATGTTCTTAGCGGACAAAGGTAGAACCCAGTGTGGTCTTCAGCTGCAGTGAATTCAGACAGGCCAAATGTCTCACCACTGTTGTAAAAAGCTTTTAGCTGAGTTCATGTGGCCTGTCTGTTAGCTGGAACATGTCTGGCCATTCTCCTGTGACCTTTCTCATTAACAAGCTGTATTCTCCAACAGAACTGTCACTTACTGGATGCTTTTAGTTTATCTGTGTAAGCTCCAGAGACCCAGAAACTGTAACCACCACAAAAATCCGAAGAAAAACCTTCAGGGCCTTCTTGGTCTAATGATTTCTGAAAAATAATGAAATGCACATCTGTGATTTTTTAAAAAAATTTTTATCACAATAAAATCATGTTTGTATTTAAACTCCTCAGCAAGTACAACTCTTATTTCATTAAGTTTTGTTTGGACACAATGTCAGATTGACCAACATAACCAACATAACTGATGCAATCAACCAGTCATGTCTGGATTTGTTTAAATTGCCCCACAGTCATTTTTAAACGGAAATCCTAAACATGGACTACCTAAGGCTGAGTAAGTCTCTGTGTCTTGCTCAGTGCATTACGACCAGTGTCTCATTCCATATAGCTCAGACAGTGAGTTGGATGGTGGATGTCACTACATAAGAGCCCTCTATCACCATCTCTGTCAAAGTGACCCAGAGGTGCAGGTTTGGGAGGGCTGGGTGGAGTGACATTAATCCTATTGACCAGTGGAGAGAGACACTACCTACACACCTGTCCACTCTCCGTCTGTCACTTCATCATTAAGGCCCCCCTCAGTTCCCCTCTGACCTCCAGCGATTGGGTTCACAGATTCTCGCACTCTCTCTCTCTCTCTCTCTCTCACACACACACACACACACACACACACACACACACACACACACTCACACACACACACACACACACTTTTTTCTAAACCCACAGACACATATACGCATCTCTTCTTCTCTTCTGCTGTCACAGAGTAGTAGATTGATTTATCCTTTGTGGTCCTCACTGGCACAGGCATATTCCTCCTTGTGCTTACTATTGATCTGCGATTCACCCCTGGCTGATAAACTGCTACTTCATGCCATAGGCCTCTCTAATGCTGCATGCATGCAGACCTCACTCCACTAGATGCTTCTGGCCTGGTTGGCCTGCACTCCATGAACCTGCAGCAGAAGTCAGATGGGGTAATTAATGTTTCGAGACGGATCAATTTCAAATCGGCCCTATTGACAACTCCGGCTATCCATCAGGAAGGCCAGGCTTCCGCACCATGAACGACTAAAGGGCAGAGAAAATCCCAGACAAAAAAAAGTGCCAGGCAAAAATAGTTGCTAATGAGGTCATCTACAGGCCCCAATCCAAAGGATTTATTTTAAGGTAGATCAGTCATCTAGTACGAAAATGTTTTAGTAAATGATTTCCAGAGTTCAGTGGGCTGTGCTTGCAAAGACCAGTGTTGGTCTATTGGCTTGAGCCTAGAGTTCAATAAATGCTGACCAATCGAGCCTGGACTCAAGTAAGATGTGTGTGTCTGTCTGAACACTTTAAACTGTTTGCCAACCTAATCTATTCAATGAACTGACTAAAAGAGCTATCCGTCTTCTAAACAGATGACTAAAGAACAGATAGCATGAGGGATAGAGTCAATATTTCTTCAAATGTGCTATGTTGCACACAGGTAATGCCTTTATGTGCTTCCTGCATGTTAGATGGAGCCTAATGAGCACACAAAGTGAGCAGAAGCTTTCCAGTGGAGGCTCTGAGTCATCAGCGTCATTCAATGAAAGCTGTCCGCGAAAAACCCACAGCCTCTTAATGAATGATGTAAACAGATGCTCAGGTGTGCCATTAGACCAGTGGAGCTTTCTGCTCCCCCCCCCACCATTCTGCCACAGAACTTGGGCATTCATCAGCTCAAAGACAGCAATAGGTGGGACTACTTCTCAGCCTATACTGCACTTATCAGGATTATTATTCAATATTGTTTGAAATTGTTTGAAATAATACACATTGGATGGGGTTGAGGTCAGGGCTCTGTGTGGACCAGTCAAGTTCTTCCCGACCAAACTCATCCAACCAGGTCTGCATGGACCTGCGGCACAGTCATGCTGGAATAGAAAAGGTTCCTCCCCAAACTGTGTCCACAAAGTTGGAAGCATGGCGATGTCTAAAATGTCTTGGTCTGCTGAAGCATTAAGAATAAGCCCAAACTGGTGTCTCCCAATACTTTTGTCCATGTAGTGTATGTAATTCTTCAAAATAATTTTTGCTACAGCTCTTCATTCACAAACACAAAGTTGACTAACTGTTGGTGAAATCCCAAGCAGCCCTAAAACCATGTAAAGTTTATTTTGGGCCAATTTTAAGAAAAGCAGAACAAAACAGTCCAATCAGAACAAGCCATGTCAGAAGCGTAATGCATTCTTTTAGCCAAGAGTATCATTGTGCAGCTAGTGCAGGTCCTTTTGCTTAATAGGTGGCCTTTTTACAGTAAGATTTTATCAATACCACCCACCACTAGGTGGAAAAGCCTCCATCTCGCTTCCTAAAATACACAATCCTGCAAGCTGCCTCACGAGCAGCTCCGGCTTGCTGAGGAGGAAGAACTAGCGGGGGCAGGGAGAGGATGCAAGTGGAAGAGATCCTGCGAAACGGCACACTCCAAGGAAAACATCCCCCCGGCCACACTTAGGGATGTATACTCGAGTACACAGCCATACAGGCGGCGTGTTCTCCGATGCCTGACTGGGACAAGGCTTCTCACACATCCCAGCTAAACAAGCCCCAGGCAAGCAAACAAGCAGGATGCAGCTAAAAGCTTCGGCAGCCTCGCCGTATGCTGTAGCAAGCGAGAGCGATAGAGGGCAAGGAGGAAGTGAGAGAGCAGAGAGAGAGGGAAAGAGGAAGGGAGAGAGAGAGACAGAGAGAGACAGAGAGAAAGAACAAAAAGGTGAGACAGCACTATGGAGACAGAGAGAAGATGATGTGCAGACAGGGAGAATCAGAGAGACAGCTACAATGAGAATGAGAGAGAGAGAAGGGGACAGAGAGAGAGAGAGAGAGAGAGAGAGGGAGGGAGGGAGGGAGAGAGAGAGAGAGCGAGAGAGAATATTGCTGCAAGGAAAACATTTAAAACCTTGACATCTCTAACACTCCAGCATGGCTGTTGCTTTTACTATGGAGTGCTTTATTTTATTTATTTTTTTCCCACTCCCATCCACTTTGACAGCATCTATTACTGAGGCATTTATAAAGAAAGGGGATTCTCCTGGAGGAATTAAGTGTTATTTCCAGCAGGCATTGTCAAACAGAGCCAACGTCAGCTTCCCTTGTGGCAGCCGTGTCGAGCGGGCATCAACCCCGCTCTTCGCACACCACTGTTTTACATGACAGCATCATGTTGACAATCCTTTCACCTTCTCTCTCCCTCTCTCTCTCTCTCTCTCTCCTTCTCTCTCTCTCTCCCTCCATCCCTCTCTAGCCCTCTTGTCTTGTGCGCTTCTAATTCTGGCAGAAATTCAGCATCAAAAGGCTGCTCCTTTTCCTTGCCTCTAATTCTGAGCCTCAACAGCATGAATATTGCATTCCGCTACACGAACGGAGCCTCCGCGTTCCCCCGCTAATGATGCAAGAGACATCACGGACCGCCATAAAGACGCAGCGATGGAAGGAAAGCGAGATGCGCGGATGCGAAAGTGGCCTTACAAGGAGCTCTCATAAATATTTGATCCCGCCCAAAATGGCTGACATTCAGTGGCTCCGAGGAGAAAAGGGTATTCGGACCCACTGAAGGAAGATCTAAAAGCCGCCATTTGAACATATCAATAGCTGGCGCCACGAGCGCCGGGTTATTTTCCTGGAGAGCCCCTGTGGAGAGTGGGATAGAGAGAGAGAGAGAGAGAGAGAGAGAGAGAGAGAGAGGGAGGAAAAAAGTGGCGAACAAAATGTCACGATGGCCTTAGATTGCGAGCGGTCCTGGTGCTCATTAGAGAAAGAGAGAGTGACAGGGCTTAAAGGCAGGTAAGATTTGCGAGGGGGGATTTCATTACGACCTGTCAAAGCCATAACCGCTGACACGGAGAGATGACAAAGCTTGTAATGAGCATGCTTCCCCGAAAAGATGGCAGAAAGAAGAGTCCAGCAGAAACACGACAGAGCCATGCCTTTAATCCTCGGCCGCCGTAGCCTACACCTTTGCCCACCTGTGCTGCGGATGTTAACTCCTAGCATCAATGCAACAATATGCTGCTGTTTTTCCATTGTAAGTCAATATGTCTCCCGTTCAATAGTGACAATGTATGAGTGCAAGAGACTACAGTGTATAGATTTTAACCTATAACAGAAAATGGGGAATGTTATTTGTTTTTAATATGAACTTCAGTTGGGAGTATACTGCTGTAAGCCATTGTAAGTGCAGCAATTCTGAGGATACAGCAATTCTGAGGGCCACCAGTAAAAAGAAGCACCCAGACCATTTGAATAATAGCTATCAAATAGGGCCCCTGATACCCACTCAAAATCCTTTAAAAAAAGACACATTCTCAGGGAGCATGAAGGCCACTGCCCTTTTGTGCTACTATAAAAGACTCAGAAGTGTACTCTATCTTTATTCTGCGAACACAGCGTTTTTATATCCAGCCCTTTTTTTTATGAGATCTCTGTCAAATATGACTCTCACAAGCGGGTTGACTTTGCTCAGCTTATCACAATCTCCATAGACAAATTATGTGTGTTTTGGGTAAAATGCCACTGTGAGAGGGCACATGGTTCCACTGATAGATATCACATTTAGACAGATAGCATTTACGGCCACAGTGGCTTTGCATAATGAGCTTCAGCTTTACTGGGCAAACATGAAAAACTGAAACCGCGGAAGGCACATGTGCTGCAAATAATCAGACAGGCACTGGCCCCCGAATGATAACACATCACGTCTCTGCAAATAAAGGGCGGACCAGGTGTCGGCACCACAGGCGCTTTTTTCTGGCATCTGATATTTGTATGTCTTAAACAAACTGCCTCCTGATGGTCCATAAGAAGGGTGTAAGATTACATGCAGACCTGAGTAGCATATCAGAGATGGTCATCTAGTGATTTTTTTCCCTCCCTCTCACTCTTTCACTCCCCTAGCCCCCTCAGTCTGGCAGCCAGAGAGTATCTGCACTCTCAGTGGCCTCTGCAGGTGGCTAATACTGGTCTAAAAAAGCAGGCAAGGGGACTGGGGGGCGGGGGGGGGGGCAGAGAGAGAGAGAGAGAGCAAAAAAACGTGAGAGTCAGAGAGAGAGAGAGGAGGACACACAGAGAGGAAGCGTGAGCGTGTCAAAGAGTGTGAGAGCAGAAAACAAGTGTGAAAGTGACAAAGTGGAGAGAAAGAAAGAAGGAAAGAGAAAAAGAGAAGAACAAGAGAGACAGCATGAGAGAGAGAGAGAGAGAGAGAGAGAGAGAGAGAGAGAGAAAACGAGAGAGTCAGAAAGGGCAGGAAGGGAGACAGAAAAAGAGAAGAAAGTGGACAAGTATTGTCCATATAAAGGGGTCCTCGAGTTACGAAACATACGTTCCTACGACAGTGACATAACCCGAAAGTTGAAACACTGCCTAAGTCACCTACCTATCCTAACACAGTTGTAAAATCATAATCTAGAACATTAAAACACAGCTAAGCCACAGAAAAAGGAAAAGGACATAAATACACTGCACTGTGGTAACAGAAAAATTTTTTAAAAATGAGTGTTAAAACAGTCCAGAATGGCGTGGGTAAGCGTAACGGGAGGCACCAACTCCCTCACTCGTGTGACGCGTTTCTGCATGTTCTGCGTATACTGTGTATTCTTCCGCCGTGCGCAATCAAACTAGTTATGGGAGTGAGCATCGTAAACTCGAAACGTTGTATGTCAAGATGGTTGTAGCCCGAGGACCCCTGTACAGAACTGTAAAAACACTGTTATGAATTCACTGTTTTCGTGATGTCACTATAAAAATCTACCAACGTAGCCCTGTCCATTTTAGCTTGGACGACTTTTTGAATGAGGCATGATAAGATGTCAGAAAAATGTTTTTTTCTTATCAGATATCAGAAAATAATGCACATATGAAAATCCCCTGCAGTATTGTGGTACAGTTATAAGCTTATGTGTCGTGCAGTTTGAGCTGTTTCATTCTAAACAGCAAAGAGGCTGGAAAACAGTCATGTAAAAATAAATTGTTTTAAAAACATGGACCTGCACCAACGGAATAAGCAGATGCCAGGAAAAATACAATAAAAGAAAAATGCAGAATATAGGCCCCGTAATTGGTGCTGAAGTGGTATAGAAATGCTCTTCACACCTGGCGATCTCGTTAAAAATGGTTCTTTGAATAACTGTTTATCTATTGTATAGAGAATGAAAAGTGGCTCCTCTTTGGAATCGCTCCAGACAACCTCTTTGGCACCTTTAATTTAAGAGTGTTTGAGCAGGAAGTGATGATAACCGCAGATAAACCAGGAAAGAGCAACCAGGCTCTATGCTGGGCTTGGGAAACTTGGTGATATTTGTCTGAATGATAATAAATTATATCACAGTACGTCACAGTGTGCTTTTCTGAGCATATTGTGGTATCGTGAGTGCTTATAGAACATTGACCAATTGCATGTTTCATTACAAACAGTAAAAATGTTATTTTTTAAGTAAAAAATGACAAAAAAAAAAAATCTGTATTTTTGAACACTACTAGCTCTATTTGTCTATTCCAGAGCCTCAGATGTCAGAAAAAATCCACATCGTGACGTAAGAATTACTCTACACTGAATTTAACTTTGTAACCCAACATCGTTGACTGTTCCCATAAATTACAGTGCCCTTAATTGAGAAAGTGATCCTAAATTAATTGTAAATGCGGACTTGATTAGATACACAATGTACACACTCCCTACACTCTGCAAATGCAACCAGAAAGCAAGCCTAAAGTGACCATTAGAGATTTCTGGGCACAGGTACAAGTAAGGCCCATCCGATCACTGGCCATTTGGCATGTTGGGTCTGGTCTGTGTTGAGCGTTGAACATGACTAGCAGTGGTCCAGCAAGAACACCAGGCAAGAGCAGGATGGAGGAGGAAGAGAGCTGTGTTCAAAGGGGCTCCGGTATCAGTGGGACAGCAAACGGGCTAATTTGCCACTGTATTATATTTCCCCATCATTTCAATTTCAAAGTGCCGCATTACCGAGAGGCAGGGATGAAAGAGGGTGGGGGAAAAAAAAAGAGATGGTGGGGGAACTGAAGTGCATTCCCACCACAGAAGCCTGCCATCAACATCCTTCAAGCCTGGCCCCTCATCTCCAGCAACATATCAGCAGAATTATGCAGCGTCTCTTCCCGCAAAACGAATTCAAACACGGCCCGCTCTCCCCCACCGCTCACACCCAGGGATGCCTTTGATATGGGCCAACAAATTACAAATTTTGTTTTTAATCAATATTTCATGCCCAAATACTTCATCCGATCTTTCATGCTCCACGGCTTCTTTCGTCACGCGCCGAAAAGAGCTTGCGAGGGGCCAGCAGATATGTTCAACAGGAAAACATTCAATACTCGTGCCTCTGTTTTGATCTTGTAACTAATCTACCTCCTTTTCCTCAGTGCAATAACGCTGCCCTGCCCAGCCAAGCCCGGCAACACGTAGGCAGGTTTGTCGGACCACTGCTTCATGTAACAAAATCATAAAGACCAATAAGAGAACAGGTTCAAGGTTTGTTACCCAGTAATGACATGGGCTACAATGAGTTATTCTCAGGTTACAGAAGTGTATAATAAAATTTTACACCAGTGGGTCTTGCACTGTTAAACATTGCTGTTTTGACTTTAAGTTAGTGCTCTTTAAGTTTTCCATTCTGTTAACCAATTATTCGAAGATCAGTGAACTCAAACTTTTAGGGCAACACACACACACACACACACACACACACACATTTTTTAAGTATCTCATTTAACTTTGTCTTCCTAAAACAAGTTTACAGCTCTTAATCAGCTACAAAGACAGGCTTGTTTAGAGACAACTAAGATGAATAAGCAGCAGCCGAAAGTTAAAAGTGAGATCTTTTTTATGCCAAAGGGACAAATCTATTACTAAAGCTGTGCAAAACAATCACCCCAATGTGTAGTTTATTTTATGTCTGTTCGGAAGAAGACTAAGAAAAATCAGAGCCTCTTTCAGAGAGAATATGAAGGTATTTTCTTTCAGAAGATTTTGGTTTTGGTTTCCGCCATTCCCCAAATCTCTAGTTCTGTTTTCAAAAACATTTCAGCGGAATATAGCTTGTGCTTTTTCCATGACGTGTCTTCTCCAAAAGTCAAAGAACAATCTCTTGACACTTATACAGCCTGTATTAGTCGAGCCTTACACAACCAACACGGATGAGAAAATCAGATGAGTCAAGCTAATAAGTCACTGTAAAAGCATACATGGCCTAGTGAAATTGAGCAAATAACTACATGTAGGGCAGGCCTGAACAGCATTTCATACACTTGAAATATTCATTGGTGCTTCCGAACAAAAGTACTGCCCTGTACACAATATTTACACTTCATCATTAAATCACATTTTAAGCATTCTTCATTGGTTTTAGCACAATATTCTAATTTTTTTGTTTGAATAAAAAACTTCTGCAAATGTACACATCTCTTTGTATGATGAACATCACAAAGATGCAGATAGATAACTGTGCTGTCAGATAAAGACACAGATGAGTCTGATTGAATTTCTACTTACCTCAACCGTGACAATGATACACACGTATGTTCTTCTCATTTTAATTGCCAGTTTACTGATTGGAGAGCCAAGTTCATACAGAGAGCTCAGGTCAATTCAATCAAAGCGAAATAGACGACTCCAATTCTCGTTCAGGATTGCCTTCTCAGTCAGTTACTGCACTGGTTTCAAATTAAATGTGTACAGATTAACGGCCATTCATATCTTCACAACTAAACCAATTTGCGACTTCATATCTCTGTTTGGCTCTGCCTCTCAGTATTGCAGTGACTACAAAACTGATTTCGAAAACTTTTTACCTGATTGTCATTCAACATTAAAACTACATTTCATGAAAAATGAACATGAATTGAGAACAAATGTATTTCACTATTTCTCTTCATTTAAGTGTTGTTTACTGTTTTTATATGTCTCGCCTACGTCTTCTGCTTCAGTTTTTCAAAGGAAAGGGACGGTGCAGGGCTGCGTTTTAGCCTTTGGCAAACGCTACCAGTTTATGATGATTTTTCCGTAGACTAGTAATGACATCCCTCATTTTTTCTGGTTTTGATAGAATGTTTTGGTGGAAACAGAGATAAACAAATCCCTGAACACTATCAGGCATTCACAGCAGAGTTCTAGAGAAAGAGTTACAAAACGAAAGCTTCTGAATACTATATAGGGGACCCAGAGCCTAAATAAAAAACAAATCTTATTTGTGTCAGCACTAACTAAATTCATTCTTAATTTTCAGTCGCATCCATCTGTCCTCACATCTAAGTGCTCTGCTGTACGTTGAGAGATATGAGAGTAAATCACAGAGTTAATGTAACATGCAAATTTTAACTTATCAATCAATTCATTCAATCAATTCACTTTACCAAACAGAAGAATAAACATGTACGCCATTAAGTAATAAACATGTACACCACAAAGTGCCAAACATTTGGCTAGCTATAGACTTCCTATGCTTCAGCAAAAACAAAATGACAGAGGCCCAGCAAGCACAAAACTTGATCAATGAGCACTGCTTCGGAACATTCAATTAAATCAGCACCCAACCCTTGATAATTGATCTCTCCTTTCCTGATGTTAATGAGCACCTCCTTGCCTTGCACAGGTCGGACATCGCTGCTCAATTGCTGACTCTGTTACAAAACACGCAAAACACAGTGATAAATTAAAAGCAAGTTGGACACTGCCAGAATCATTGTACACAGCTATCTCCAGGATATTCGATTAAAGAAATCAATAAATAAGACGATACTGTTCAGCTTTCTGCACAGTCATGAAGTGTTGCACAGTGAGCTGTTTGTGAGCACTACTTTAAAGTTCGCATATACAGGACGCAGGTCAGGATGTGTCTTAGTTGTAAATTCTTGGCTAAAATGACTATAGTCTCCTTAAGCGTGTTGTCATTTTCAGAACAAAACATTTTTGTGTGGGCCCCTCTCGTGTCGAAGAAACGCTTCTGACTCGTGAGACCTGTGGTGTCTGCATCAAGATGTTAGCACCAGATCCTTTAAGTCCTGTAAGTTGTGACGTGGGGCTTTCTTGCATGTCTAGTACATGCCACAGATGCTCTATCGAATTGAGATCTGGGACATTTTGAGACCAAGTTAACACCTTCGTCTCTTTGTCCTGTTCCTCAAACCATTCCTGAATTTTTTTTTACACTGTGGCAGTGCACATTATCCTGCTGAGAAAGGCCACTGCCATTATGCAGTACTGGTACCATAAAAGGGTGTACTGTGGTCTATGTAGGTGATGTAGGTCAAAGTGACATCCACATGATTGCAGGAGAGTTTCGCAGCAGAAAGAGGACCCAGAGTTTCCCAGCAGAACATTGGCCAGGGCATCACACTAGGGCATTAATGACTTCAGAGTTTTTCAGGTCGACTTATCCGTCAACAAAGTCGAAGTCGAGTCGACTAGTCATTTGATGACGTCACACAGACGCAGCGGAGGAACACAG
>JBBIGA010000038.1:18133918-18157765 GCA_037576975.1 Alestes dentex
ACACATATATATATATATATATATATATATAACCAACCACCATGTGTTGTGAGCGTCTCAGCCAAACACAGTTTTATATATGTGTATATATACATATATCAAAAATCAGTCATATTTAGCTACATTATTCAATATAGCTGTAATATACTGCCACGTTCCTATCACTAATAATCGCTTTCTAATACAGCTATAAGAACATAAACCTGTGTGTGTGTGTGTGTGTGTTGCGAGTGCTGTACATGCACTTGCTCCCTGCGGCCATCAACATCATTTCATGCAATCTAGGCATCTTTATGCAAACACAATTGCATCCAAACAGAAAAAGTGGAAACAGATTTAGGAGAAAAAGAGAGGAACAGCAGAAGAAAATGAGAGGAATTACGTTGAAAATTACGTATGACAAGGTGGAGAGATGGACAGAGAGCCAGCGGGAGTGAGCGATGAGAGCAATGAAACTGAGTGAAAGAGAGAGGGAGGAGGGCGAGAGAGACTGAAAGACAGGAAGATGGAGAGATAGAGAGGGAGGGAGGGAAAGAGGGAGGGAGGCAGAGACAGAAGGCCCGATAGAGACGGAGAAAGTATCTCCTCCCCAAGGCTTAGAGGCCGAGTGTGTGAGAGAACACGATGGCTGAGAGGGAGAACACTGTGGCTGCAGGGGCCGTGGCTGTCAGTCTCTCTCTCCGTGCCAAAGCACAGATCTTTCTAGACCTGACAGGACACTACAGCAGGCCGGAGAGCATGACCACGAGCCAGCTACTAGTTCATGCAGAGCAAAAACAATCCGGTGCAGCATCCTCAAACGTACTGCTTCACACAGAGATATACAGACACTCTACAGTATTTTATACCCACTTCCAAAAACACATTGCTGCAATATCTCTCTGCACTCTGCACTGCGCCCAAATGGACACACAGAGCATCGTACACGACATAAAGAATACCTGTTGGCTGTCAAAGGCTATTGATGCAATGCAAGCAGTTGGTCAACACATTTAGAGTTGGCAATATGACAGTATTTACCGTAACCATGATAAATAACGTCACATTACATCACAAAACGGTATGCAAAACAGTGAGCACAAATCACAGCACTCTCAATTTATGATTGAGATTTTTTTAATGTGGCAATACCAGAGGCAGGATTATGATGCAAAATACTACCAATGCAGAAATTGGGTAAAAACATTTACATGCCATTATGAATGAGCCTCTGAAATTCCATTAAAATTGGCCATTCACGCATGTACTGGCTGAATTTTTGATCGGCCATTAGTGGCTATTTTTCATGTAAGCCTAATGGAACTTTAGGAGAAAAAATTAGCCCAAATCCCAAAAATTAGCAAGCTTTCAAAGAATGTTTAGTGACGCAGCCTGGCAAATTCTGCGAAATTTGAACACTCATGTCACAAGATATTGGCTAGTAAATCGCTAGATTTTAACACTAATGTTATCCACTACAAGGTGCTACTCCTGAAATGTATGTGCCACGGTACGGTGCCTCCTAGAGATCAATTTGCAATAAATAATGTGTAATATCTGGCTATCTATTTGAACACAGAGCTAGCAGTTCCCTAAGCAGCAGTCTTGCAGAGTTAAAAAAAATCAACTTACAGCTTACAGGGAGTTCCACTTTGCATTTTGTAGCCTCCAGAAAAATGCGAACATGATCTAGTTATGTATTATGAACATAGATATTGCCTGCATTTCTAATGCCTTGAAGTATTGTGATGTTATCGTTTTGTAATTTTGTGTAGTTGCTCACCCAGGGATGCAAGTTTACCAAGCAATCTGAACAGCAGTAATGATATTCATATTTACTGAACTGGTAGCTATAATTGTGTTACAAATAAACATGGTTTATGAAAAGTGTATCAAAATAATACATATTGTGAAATGACCATGTATGCTAATGCTTTTAAACATTTTGGCATATTTTACCTGCAATGTTCATTTCAATAAAACTGAAAAATATTAACAATTTTTATTCATTTGTTAAAAAGATAGTAAGAAGACTCTTTGCAACCCGAATGTTAAATGAAGCATAACACTTTCCCAGACGCGTCTTGTTTGCTTTACTTTAAGTAGTTTGAACAGAACAACTCAAAAACCCTCCCGGACCACAGACTAAGCATTTTTTCGCTCTCCTTACGGGCAGCAGGTTTATTTCCACAGAACTTCCCAATTAAGTAGGAGGGGAAGTTTTCACTGGAGGCTCGCTCTTGCTCCGTGACCTCTCTTCAAGTTGAGCTGCCTGGAGATTTGAGCAACTTAATTTAGGTGGTGTCCCATCGGACCTGAAGGGCGATGTCAAACGTATTCACCATCTGCATTCGCACGGGCCTCTTATGAGCGGCCCCCTCTGTTTCTGAGTGCTGAGTCAAGGCCTGTTACTGCATGCTCAATCAGAACTAAAGCATATTTTTGCCTCTTCTGAACCAGATGTAAGCCTTTTTCCTGCTACAGAAACAATAATTGCTAGAAGCTGCCAAATTCACACAAAAACAGCTTATGTCAAGCAAGGTTTGTTTAACATTGTTTGTCTTTGTCCTTGGTTGGAAAGTGTCTGGTGCATGCAGTCACCCCACCCCCTCCTCAAAGAGTAGCTCCACGAAACATGGTGTGTACCCCCCAGAATTCTCTGGAAACAGCCATAACATGGTTCTTAATTAAGCTCAGAGTGAGAAAAGGAGGACAGAGAAAGAATGAATGAGGGACGAAGTTCCCATTTCTGCATCCTAATCTGAAGATTTCCATCACATCTCGCCTCGGCTCCTGATTAATGCAATCTCTTCATGAGCAGGACAGAAGACAAGAGATATCAGCTCAAAATGAGCCTGAAACTCCTATTAAATGCTAATCTCTTCCTGCCCGCGCCCCTCACAGCTCTGAGCCACTCAGAGGAAGGGAAGACTCACACCCAGAATAAATTGCAGCACACACCGAGAGCAATTCAAAGTTTAATAAGAAGTATATTAAGGCCTCATCTTCACTATTAAACATTATAAGTGAGTGCCTAATGCTGTTCGCCTTGCAAATTGAGTCTTGGCCATCCGAATTGAAAGTGTCTGATAAAGCAAATTATGAAAATTGTAATTCAGTTAATGTAATTCCAAAACAATCCGCATGTGCAGCAGTCGCTCCGAGAGCCTGAGAGAAAGCAATGAAGGTGGTCTGGCTGCCGACCCGGTATCAGCCAAGCTTTCAAGGGGACCAGACATACCTTAAAGTTGACATATTTAAAACTGAAGAAAAATCTGAATTTAAAGTGCCAAGTTCAAAAATTCAAGATGTCGGACCTTCCTCCTCACTTGTCACTACGGCAGTGCTTTGATGACATATTCCAAGAGAACTGGAGGCATGTTTTTTTGGCCCAGCTGAGTGAAGAGCTGAGACAGACAGAGCAAGTGGTCAGGAGGTTGGTTTGGTGCTCTGCGTTCTTGGAGCAAGTGATAAAGTGATGAAAGGGGAGTGAGAAGAAAGTTGTCCACGAGGCTCCCTGCACTCTCTACTATTAGATGTTCCATTGCCACACTGGGGAGCCACGCATATGCTTAAAGCTTCATAATGAGGGCCGGGAGTCTGACTATAATACCGTTACCATGGTAACAGAGTGCCGACTAAACCACTGCAGCACTGGGGCCAGACATGTGACGCATGGGAAGGGGGGTCCGCATACAGACCCGACCTCCTCTGTCCATGGACAGAGTCACATGGAGAGGAAAAGCAGAAGCCTTGGACTTTGACACTCTGAGACTATAAGGCACTTTCTATTGTACAGTCCCATCAACATCAAGGTTTGTCCAGAAACGGTGAGGCCATTTACAGCATCCGTATTAGACCTTAAATCTTAGCAGCGTGGCAGCCACTAGAGCGAGGGTGAGAGGGTGACCACTGCAGTGACCTTCTCTTTCTGAATCCACCACCACACTGAAGACTCAGGAACTGCTTCGACTTGTTAAACATCAGTTATGTGCGGATTTTATCCGAACGCGAGCACACCGCCAAGGAGCCCGGTCTCACGAGTTTTCGTAAAGCCATCACGATATACAGTGTAATCAAAATATGTGCTGCGATCACGCTTTAGGGCTTTTTTTTCGTGCTAGGACAACGCTTCACTTTTTCGTGCTAGGACAGTGCTTCAGTATCCTACGTATTTTATTGCGCACTGTGTAATATCGCCAGTATCAGCACTAACTGGTGACTGAGGGACAGTAGGAGAGAAATAATGAGTTGATTTCTCAACAGTTGAAACAGGTTGAAATGCCATGAGGCAGGGAAAGTCCCTAACCCTAACCCTAAACCTAAACCTAAACCTAAACCTAACCCTAACCCTCACCCTAACCCTCACCCTAACCCTAACCCTAACCCTAACTCTAACCCTACTAGTCAGCAGTTAGCACAGATACTGGCGGTGTTACACGCTGCGTATTAAAATACACAGGGTAGTGAAGTGTTGTCCTAACACGAAAAAGTGAAGCGTTGACCTAGCACAAAAAAAAAGCCCTAAAGCGTGATCGCAGCACGTATTTTGATTGCATTTTATATCGTGATGGCTGCACGAAAAGTCGTGAGATCGGGTTGTGCCAAGTGTGGTGTGGAAATAGAGTGTCAAAGACGGAAGTGAAGAACACATTCTCACATGAGCACACAGCAGCTGCCTGTGTTATAAAGCAGAATGACCAGGCTAATAAAAGAGGAGCTGTAATGTATTGAACAGGACATGCCGCTGTAACGTACTCTCAAGGAAAAAAAAGGTGGAAAGAAAACGAACCACAATGAGAAGGCTCAAAAACCAAAACAAACCAATTTCAGGGCAAACAGCTGAGAGGCAGGTTGAAAAAACCATGTGAGTTAAGCAGATCTGACATATTCAGACCACTGAAGAAAACAAAAAAAAACATATCCCAGAATTCATCACTAAAAACAGCTAACGCAAGACAATCCAGTTGAAAAAAAAGCAAGAACTGTCTGAGGCAGAAAATTTAATTTTTTTTGGATGATGTTTAATGTATACACCTTTAATGTTTAATATATACACTTTGCTCGATACATCTACCTTGAGATCTTTGTCTGAACCTGATTTTCTGAATGAGTGTCGGATTCGGGTCGGGTTCAAAATTTATGTTCAGGTTCTCACAGTCTACCTTACCCTTCTTGAATGCAACATCTTCTAGCTGCTTTAGTTTTTCTCCTTCCTTAATATTTCATCATCTTAAAACAGCTAAGCTGGGATGCTTGAGTCACACACTTGTGCTGTTTATATGATTTTAACACCGAGGTCCATGAGAATCGCACTTGTGAGAAGAACTACAAGTAAACAGCAGATAAATACAGATTAGAGCCCACAGAAAGGTGTTTCCACTTTATTTGCTCAGCCAAAAGGACCAGCGCTATCCTGTCAGGTTTTATTTGGCACTTCAGGTGATGGTGAGCCTGTTCATCTCAGTTTTGGACAGATTTTTTTAGACTCAAATGGGTTTTGGACTCAAAACTGTATGGTGTAGTTCAGGTCAGGTTAAGTTAGGACAAAATATTTGTTTGGTTGGGTGAAGACTCGAAACGCAGTATCTTGTGTTGGGTGTGGTTGGGTCAGACTCGGCCAGAAGATTCTAAGGCCATATTTGGGTCCAGACCAAAATTTCAGTTCCTATTCAAGCTCTGCTACCTTGTGTGGGTGGTATAGGTGTGGTATATATATTCTAGTGCCAACAGTGTAAGTACTTACAACCTGAGAAGCAATAGAAGCAAAAAATGAATAATTACATGCATATACTATCTTCTATTTAAAAGTCACCTTATTATAACTGTACCCTGCTATGTCCTTTATCACATGACTCTACCGTGATGATACATGATTAAATAATACATTTGCTCTGCACAGAACAACAAATATATTCAGTAATAAAACTATGGATGCTGTTTTTGTTTATGCTGTGTTATTTCCAGACTTAATAATGTAAACACACACAGGGTCAGATTAAAAAAAAACAACAAAAAAAAAAAACATGCAGGGATGTTTTGTCTTGTGTGTTAGCACAAAGGCGCCTAATAACAGAGGATCATTTGTGCTGACTTAAGAGTAAAAAAAAACAGACAGGAAGCAAAAATATGCCATCGCCATATTGTTCATGGCGTATCTATCAAGGTCAGTTCTATTAATCAACAGCGCAGCAACGCAATCACCGCAAGTTCCCTCCCGCAGTCGGATGCATGGATTTCTGCAGGCACTATGGCTGATCGCGTGAGCGGACAAATGAATCCTTCAAGACACTTCTAGGAGCCAGAACCAATCAGCTCGAACTCCACTCTAATCCAAAGTGAACTCTTTTCAGATCCTTCGTCCCAGCAAACGCTACAGACTTTCAGGCGGGTGCCATGAGAGTATTGCCTACTCATCACTCATTATTTCTCTATATAGCTGAGATTCAGCTGGGAAATTACCCCACTTAATCAAAATCAATCAGATGTCATGGCTGCGCATGAATTCCACACTAATGTTATGACTTATCCAAGCATTAGAGGACCACCATAATGATCCAGCTGAGCTTTAACACATTGATCCCCTTCTGCACTGCATTCCGGCATCATTTGCCTAAGCTTTGCCGTAATGAGCTGGATCTTCATGTCAACTAAAGGCAAGGCTAATAAATGGCAGCCAAATGTTCCTGTAGGGCAAAGATACTTCTTGAAGCTACCTTACGAATTTTGCGTAACTTAAGTATATATCTAAAAAAATTAAGAGGACTGGGTACGGTTAGGTCTGTTGCGATCATGAAATTGTATCGTCATATAAATAGGTGGGGAAACCCTAACTCAAGTAAAGATAGGAAATAATATTCTCGTAAAAATACTTAAAACTACAGTATCAAGCTCTCTACAGAACTGCAGCAGTATTTCTTAGTACATTTAACTCAATAAAGACTCATGGACTGAGGGTCAACAGGCTCTTCTCTTCCTGGATTCTTTCGGTCTAAAATAGAATGATGAACCTATAATCACAGAGTGGTGACCAATCACTAAGCCATATAGATGCCATCATAATACAAACTAAATACACAAAGGAAATTGGAATCTAAATGTGAATGACTAGAAAGTAACTGGAAAGTTACATTACTTACCTCATTAATATTCTTGCTGTAAATAAAATCATCTTTTTAAAAAAAATGGAAATCTGTCAAAGTCTTACTTGGATTTACATGTAACTGAATCATCTTTTACATTTGCACTGAGGCATCTCTCTTTATGGCATGTTGCTCAAAGTTTAGTTAAGCGTTTACATGACAGTTCAGGCATTATTCCATACCCAATCCCGTAATTTTGGCCTGTATTGGACTGATCCCGTTACTGTGTATCAGATCAGATCAGACAGGCACGCCCCTAGTTTTTACAGTCAAGAGAAAAAATAATCATAGAAATGTCTCAACAAATGAGATTTCTACTTTCCTTCACGTCAACCCATGGACATAAAATGCACACAGTGCACATTCCGTTTGTTGCAAGGCAAATGTACGACTGTGCAAGCTAACAACTGCGGAAACATGACTATGCAGTAATTGCAACAGGCCTAGGTGGGGTAAAATAACAGGTCTGAGACTACAGCTCCTCATGGGTGGGCTCTGTTGAGTTTTAAAATTGAACGGCATGACTTGGTTTTTAAGTTGAAGCTGGAGGATCAAGATGCTAACCGCTAGCCTCTTCACAATGCCGGTGTCATATGCTAAGCTGACTCTGCTGAATGTACTTGACAGGACTGAGACAGCTTCACTCTTCTTGGTTTAACTATATGCACACAGACTGACACAGCCGGTGCCTCGAGGCAGCTATAGCTTCTATGTGTGTGTAAGTGTGTGAGTGTGTGCGCGTGTGTGTTTTTCTACTTTATGCTCCTAAAACTGACACTTATAAGACTCAAGCAGAGGCTCACAGCATACGCCTTTTCAATAACTTAAATGGGCTGACAATCACGGCCTTTCCATCAGCATCAATGGGTACGATGTACTAACACTTCACATCTAGAACTAAACTTAAGAGAGGGATTAGCGGTGCCAGAAGATGCACAGGAGTTTTAGAAGCATGCAGCGTCCTGCAGTAAGCTTTGCCTACATCTTCACCATGCTATGTCTCTGGAGGCCATTCCATAAACACCAGTAGGGTAATCAGCGGCAGATTCCTGAGTGCTTGGGGATGTTAAACTCCTTCTTCCAGCACGGCAGGAGGAAAAAAAGACTAACAAGCTGATGAATATTTACAAGTGCTTACACCTAGATCCGGGCCGAAAACACAATTTTCATTCCCGTCTGACACAGTCCATCATCCATCAAGTGATTTGTTTCAACTGTAAACTGCCCCTGAGAGGAACCTGTTTACCCTGTCACATTCAATTAAAGGCACGCTTATTCAAGTAGGTTAGGATCAATTAATTAGCGGCAAAAAACCATTAGTTTCACGCAAACTACTCACCAAGTATAAACAATCATTCCCACAATTGCTCCATTAAACCAACTGAAATGTTTGCTTTTTTCTAGGCTAAAAACCTCCAGGCGAAGGGAGTCCATCAATAAACAAATTAATTATGTCAATTAAAAGGACTGACAAGTGAAAAACGATGACAAAGGGAGATGATCTTGATTTGGGGAGGGGGAGGGGGCGTTCAAGGCATGTGATCAATTTCGGTTAAGCGCAGCATTAACAGGCTCACGCAAGGCAATATGCACATGTTCACGGACCTCAAGGCCAAAGCGTCCTTGTTACCTGATGCTGAAAGAGCAATGAAGAGTGGTTTATAGATGTTGTGTGATTTCCCGCATTAATCTGTAACAGATTAATGATCCAATCTCATCTAATTGCTAATCAAACTGTTATGTTTAGAAACCTAACCCACAGGGAGGAAAGAAAAGGCATGAGCTTGGCTTTGAAAACAACAAAAAAAAATGGATTTCCATTAGTTAAAAGCTGGAACATTTTGTATGCCAAGTCGAACAGTCATATTGTAATTCTTCAGATTATTACCCACACGACACTTCAAAACAAAGCATGAGCAAAAGAGCATTCTAGCTTTCTAAAAAAAAAAAAAAAACGATGAAAAGAAAAGCATAGAAAAGAACAGAAAAGAAATTAACCAGTGGGAGCTATGTAGGGGGTTCACTAACAGGACATCAAAGTATGTTCTGATGTGCACCAGATAAGTCCTTCAGAGTGGTGGGAAATGGGCAAAAGAGGAGATGAAAACAGCCCTCGCTGAGCCAGCCAGTTAAGCAACGCAAAGGCCTCAAGAGGCGGCAGGCTTGCTTGTCGCCCAGGTTGGGTGGCCTCTGTAATTGGACGAAAGCTGTGGGGTAGAAGCCTGAGGCACTCGCATTACTCTGTCTGTGTGGACTGAAGACAAAGCTACTAAACACTGTGACTATAATGCCCAGTGCAGTTTAGATAATGGGATGTCTGAACACAATGCAGATAACAGGGCTGTCACGATTATGACCATTGAAAAGCCCTAGATTACTTGGGCTATTCGAGTTCAGAAACTTTGTGGAGTCGGCCTCAATTCTGATTCTGTGATAGGAATCAGAGTTGACTTCAATAGTCAAACCAACACAATAGTTTTAACCTGATTCCAAAAGTAGGAGATCAGGCAACATTTATAAGAAGAAAAAAAAAAACAAAGTACTAATGAACTACTAAGCACACACCACACCATTGTCATTGATTGTATGAAGGGCAAGGCATCTTGACATTTTAACTTCATGCTTATGCTACCCCCTCAGCTGCTTTTGTCAATTTATATTGATATGACCTATTTGGCCTTACAAAGGCAATTTGGAGGGCTAAAGCCTTCTAAATGATCTCAGCTGACTAGCAAGTGCTAGCTAAACTGAACCTGATTTTCCTCTTTCAGCTTCAGGTAGGTGCAAACTGGCAAGGTAAGACACTACAAAATGTACATTTTCTTCTGCACTGCCCAAACAAAAAGACAGTGTAGTCGTGCGTCAAGTTGTGAAAGGGTGATATTTTTAGACAGGCTTTCCAGAAAGTCTGATCAGACACAACATTAAAAGCACTGGCAGGGGAAGTGAATAATATTGATTATCTAGAGCAATGGCACCTGTCAGTGGTCAGGTTATTTTAGACAGATAGTCGGTTTTTGATAAATGGAAAAGGATTTGAGTGACTTTAGGAAGGACCAAATTGTGATGCGGAGACGACTAGGTCAGAGCATCTCCAGCTGCCGAGGGGTGTTGCCAGCATGCAGTAGTCAGTATTTACCAAAAGTGCTACAAAAAAGGACAACCATGGGTTGCCAATAGGGTCATCGGCGCCCAGTATTCAATGATGTGCCTGGGCATCTTGTTCGATCTCACAGAAGAACAACTCCTTAGAAGCAGTAGCACAAACTGCTGAAAAAGTTCATGCTGGCTATGATTGATAGGGTCAGAACACACAGTGCTTCACAGCTTGCTGTGTTTGGGGCTACGCAGAATGTCAGAATGCCCAGGCTGACACCAGTCCCCAGGCAATCACCATGTAATCATCAGAACTGGATCATGGAGCAGTGGAAGAGGATGGTCTGGTCTGATGAATCACATTACTTCTGCATCAGGTGGACAGTCAGGTGAGTGTGTGTCACTTACATGTGGAAGAGATACCTACATAAACACTGTTGCGGACCCTTTACAGCAACAGTGTTCCCTAGTGGCAGTGGCCTCTTTCAGTAGTATAATGCCCAATGCTACACAGCTAAAATTGTTCAGGAATGGTTTGAGGAACATGAGTTCAAGATGTTGATTTAGCCTTCAAATTCCCCAGATCTCAATCCTATCAAGTGACTGTGGGATGTGCTGGACAAACTAGTCTGATCCAAGGAGGCCCCACCTCGTAACATGCATAACCTACTGGTAATGTCTTGGTTCCAGAAATTACAGCACACCTTAAGAGGTCTTGCAGAGTCCATGCCTCAGTCGGTCAGAGCGGTTTTACTAGTAGTCAAATGCAGACTCAGAGTAGACATCCACTATAGTCTTAAAAAACAGAACACAAAGTAGTAGATAATATTAGATGAGTACAAATAGTTACTGCTCTCATAATCCAGTTCTAGCTGAACTGCTAAGAGACAGAGCAAGCTCGTAAAAGACTGCACGTATTTAAAACTATCTGCCTCTGGCAAGGAGAAATTTAGGAAATGCACTCCCGAGAGAACAGGCCCAAGTTACTATGCAACGTCCTTTTCCATAACTGATTATTCTGATATGGAACTATTTATGTGCTTAACGGATGCCCTGGAAGAACAAATGGTTGCAGCGATAAGCAGTCCCGCTAAACCTAATGACTGTGACACATTCGCATGCGCTGATAAACTATTCTACTGACACAGTGCGCGAGACATGCTTCTGGTTCAGTGGTGAGATTTTCTCACTAAAGCCAGAAACACAATGTTTTGGCCACAGCCCAAATGTGAAAACACAGACCTGATGTGACGGGGTGTTAATATGATAGGGACTTGCGAGAGAGGGAAGAGAGAAATAAACATAGAAAACTGAGCCGGGGGCACAAAAATCATTCAAAAGAGTAAAGCGGCCGGAGAATGGAATGAGGTCTTTTTTATATAATACATGATTTCAATGAAAACTCATCACTGTTTATGATTTTAAATGCATCAGGTGCACAGTCCAGTGCAAATGCTTGCTTGTTGATGTCAGGTAATAAAGAAATATCCAATTCCAGAGCCTTGTCTCTGATATTAATCCACTAAACTGGGTCCAGTGGTGGACTACAAAAGGATTCTGTTTGTCACTAAGTGACTAGCGCTTTGAGAAGAAAATGTTGGACCTGTGCTAATTGCTTTTCAGAGTCACCGTGGTAAAAACTGTGAGAAGCAACAAAAAAGGGGGCCGGACTGGAGTTCAAGCTATAAAACCTAATTATACCTCACAAAAGCAGCCTGTTCCATTTAGAATAAAGAAACCCAGAGCAATAACGGCTATGCCATTAACAATTAGTCTCCACTGCACCTAATTAGATGGAGGAGATAAAAAAAATCACAGGTTCTAAATTTAAACGGTGAGTCTCATATATTCCGTGGAGCTCGATACTCTCTGGTAATGACATCGAAAGACCCCCAGCACCCAGAGATTGCTAGAGATCGGTCACTGAATGGGTGCACGGGGGCTACATTTGCTTGCCAGCTTAATGGTAATAAACTCCCTTAGCCTGAGCTGGCCAGGGGTTATAAATGGCCGGTCCCCCTGAGGGTAAGCAGCCCTAAATGGTTATTCATTCCATTCTAGAGCGAATGGGCTGAGGCTAAATTGGGAAATGCATCTCCAATTAAACTTTGCTAATGCCCGCATGCTGTTTACTAAATTAAGCGAGTTCCAAGATCTTAGAATTGTCTCGGCTCATCTAGGGCTTGCAACTTAAAGGTGAGCATTCTGTTGGGATAATTAATAAGATCCATGCTATGAATCATTAAAAGGGTCTGCTGGTCTGGAGCCACCTGGCAGTTTTTTTTGGAGATACAGTGCACGCATGTATTAAATATCATCCTGCTCTCCACCTCTTCTTAACCAGGCTATGACTATTTCATGCATTATATAAATTACCTTAGACACTAATGATATATTTAGACTTGAGCACATTTGTCAAAAAGATGAACCTCTACAGCAATGAAAAGCATACAAGGCATGCTATATAAGAATGTATTAAACACAGTGCTTGACCAAAAGGTGTACGAAATGATACAAAAACTAAAATTATGCTTCATCAGTGTCACGGCTGCTTCAAAGAATGGACGTGAACAATCAGTATGTGAAAGAAAAGCTACACGTGTTTTGTGTGGTCTTGCGCTACTTGCAAATGAAAGTAAATGGAAAGTGCATCGGTCACTCAGGTATTACAGTAATCAAAACAATCACGAGGAAGCGAGCCGGCTGGCCAGAGCGAGTGCTCTGTACTGTCACTTAATCAATACAGCACAGACACCAATAAAGCCTCGTACGGGCGTTGCGCCCTGCTTAGCAAACAGTCATAAGACATGCCTGTGGTCCTTTTAAAGGCCAGCAAATTAAGCAGAGAGCTTCCACGCCCTTCCCTACTCAAAGCATAAAGCCCTCTTAATGTTATATTGAGGGCGTGTGTGGGTTTAGAACACACGCTCATTAAAATCTCGATTGGTCATGGAACCAGGGAATGTACGGTGACTGTATGGCATAAAGTTGTATTCGCACATCCCTTCACCATGCAACGCCCTGAGTGGCCATTTTCATTTGGCAGCCAGGGACAAGACCAGATTGTCTCTTCAACTTCTATTTAGCAGGCGGCCCCTTCAGGTTGTTTTCACTCAATTTATTGCAGGGGGGCCGAGGATGTTGCATTAGTGTCTGGCAGAGAGACACATGCCAACCCTCCTCGTCAGATGCGGATGTCCATATGGAATATTTGGAAAGGCTTCTGAACAAGGTCTGCCCTGGCCAACACCACCCGCTCCCGTTTGCTCCCATTTTCCCCTTTCCTGAGCATGGCTAGGTGTGAGAAGACGGCTCACATGCCCTTCCACTGGTGCATTTCAAGGGACTGAGTGAATGAGTGGGCACAGAAGGTGCGAATGGAGAGAGGCTCGGTCTCCCAGTCATAGCCTTGTCCTACAGTCGTGTGATGAATATGCCACCTGTTCTACTCTATTCTTTGTCAGACTTTGCCACTCTGCCCTTCATTATAAGACTCCCTTCAAAACCACTTAGCCAAAGACTGGGGGGAAAAAAATGAAAGCAGAGCTCAGGAAGAAACATTCTTTTTCAGCTAAGAGGGGAAAAAGGCCAATCCTAAAGCTCTTTCAAAGCACAAAGACATTCTTACCTGTGTTAATTTGAAGATCAGGTGCTTAAAGAGATTAGCTCGGTGATAAATATTTTGAATGTAATTACTGTGAAAATAAAAACTGTCATTATTACTACTCTTTTTTAAAACTTGCACGTATGGACCAAACAACAATAAATCATGGGTAGCCTTTCAGGATTTCAAAAACCTTTACTGGGAAAAAAACGAGTGGGTCCTTTTCACAGAAGCCACTACGCCATAAAGATTTCAGCCTGTTCAGGATGTCGCTCAGTTCAGTCAGGAAATTTACATTTTTACATTACATTTAATTTAATTTGAACAGTAATTTAAATTACACGTGAATGATGTATTGAATTTCATGCATTAATTTGATTATATTAACAGAAAATAATTCATGAAGCCAATTTCCATTTTACTGGCGGTTTCGGCACTAGGTGATCTATAGAAAGGTTCAGTCAATCAATTCATTTTAATTCATTAATGTTTAATCAAGTCTAAAAAAGTGACATGATTGTGATTGCCCTTAGCAGGCACGTCCTAATTCAAATTTGGGAAATTCTCTTTACTCTTTCATCCTATATACACGAACAGTGACAGCAACAACTTTCAAAGTGCAGTCAGCGGGTGGAATGTTTGTCCTTTAGAGGCGGACACTGTAGACAGTGAACCGGTCCCAACAGGGCCCATCCTAACGAGCGGCAACAAGCTCTGAAGCTGCTTGTTATACTCATCCCAAGCACGAACGACCAGCTCTGATATACCTGACACAGAGCACTGAGAGCAAGTCCCCAAAAATAGCCCTCAGGACAAAAGGGTGGCAGAAAGTTGTACGTCAGGTTTCTGCGTTGGCATCTGTAACAGCCTGCATGTCAGCCAGCTTACCCCTGGTTGCACAGCTATTAGAGCCTATTAATTAATAACTGTCAACACTTCAGGGCTATCTCCGAATCCTTTGTCACATTAACAAAACCCTTTACTAATCGACTCTTAACTGAGATGATCGCTGGAGATTGGCTAATTACCTTTTAATGTATGCACGCTGAAAAGACATTAAAAGTGGCGCAAGCCAGTGACAAGGATCAAGAGACAGATGTGCCGTGTTAAAATACTGTGGCCTTCCTAATTAAACACCAAAAACTCAACAAGATTCCCTTCACTCTGGAGGAGTTCAAAGTCAAAAACGTCCGGAAGACCCTAAATAATACTAATAATCCGTTTAACAGAGCACGCCTGTATTACCATAGACCACCATACTGACAAAAAATAATGAGAACAATAATGATGATACTAATAATTACAAACCAGTGTCCGGTACAGGAGAAAATGAACCATAGTTATACGCAAGTACAGCGGTTTGAAAGCAAGTGGTATAAACTAAATCCTGGCTGTTCCTGGCCTTTCTTGAACACACACACACACACATACACACACACACACTCACAAACGCACCCATGTCTTCCACACATACCCTCCTCCCATGCCCCACCATGCACCCAACACACACACGCCGCAAAACAGGGGCGACCCCGGCCGCAAACCCGGCTGGAATATAATAGATAATTTGGGCAGTAAATGGCAGGTATTATAGGAGTCATCTCCACTTGGAGGCATATGATTTAGAAAGACACTCTGGTAATAGCTTTGCAAATTTCCTCTGCCATTTGACATCGGCTCACCACACTGGAACGTGGGGGGAAAAGGTTAGAAGTCAATGACTATCCATCAAAACATCAATCTCCCTTTATTCTCCTCTCAGCTCTTAAATACCAGACACAGACAGAAAGCGCTGTTGTGTTTCCCCGCTCCCTCCCCAGACTCAGTCTGGCAGGTCAGGATGGTGCCAGCTGCAGTGGAAAGAGAAGTTTGCCCTTTTCCGCCGTTCAGAGACCAGTTTTGTACTCAGTTTTATTGCTGTTAGGGTTGCAGGCAGGTTAGGAAGAGCTGGATGTTGACTGTCAAAGTACGGACTTTTTTTAATTTTGTGACATGAACACCACGGTTATCATCCATTTAAGCTATCATCACGGCTTTAAGAGTACGGTTTTAATTTCCTAAAAAAACAACAGGGTTTTATTTAGCTTCGTTTTTTTAGTACTGTGGTAAATCATTTGTCAGAAACCAGGGCATAGGCTTGTCACAGTTATTACATGATCGCCTGACCCCAATTATTTGAGATCATCACAATTAAAGCTAACTGTATTTTACATCGGATTCAAGCAAATGCATGTAAATCAAATGAAGCAGAAAACATAAAAACGCACATTTTTACTTTTATTGCATTTACAGATTTAGTTCAATATCATAATAATGGTACAATAATGCTGTTGCACTCATTTTTTATTGTCTATTTTTTTTTTTATTGTTGCACTGAACATGCCAATGACAAAAGAATTTCTCTCTTCCTTGTCCAATGTTATCTTAACCCTGATTAGTCTTGACCAGTGTCCTGATAAATGACTGATGAATGACTCTCAATAAATGGTGCTATTTTTCGGTTACTAGCCCTCTCGGAGACAGACAGGAGCACTCATGCCTCTCCAGGTCTGCTGTGCTTCGGGGATGCACAGAGCATTTGTTGTCACACTCAGATTGACTTGACCCAAAACTCCAGCAACTTAACATCTCCTCCTTCTCCCTTCTTGCTTTCTCCCCATCTGTTCCCTCTCATCGTTCTCCCTTCAGAAGGTTCCCTCACCTATTACTCATTCTGAACCTTTAATAAGTGAAATGCAAAAGATTGATTGGACCATCTTTTATTGTGTCAAAAACATATTTCCTCTTAACAGCACAGGGACAGCTCTGGTGCATTATTAAGTCTGTCAAAACATCACTAGAATCCAAAGGGACACTTATCTGTGCCAAGCAAAGGAGCAGGAGAGGAAATTATGACGCATAAGCCTGGCATGCAGAACGCTAAGGAAGAGGCCTACTGACCAAGAAAGCACTACAGAGGGGCCAAGAGGACCCCCATGACCCAATGACCAGTGTTGCACAACTGATTATAGTCATAATCAATGAAGCATGGAAAGCCACTTGGCCCTAGAAAAATCCTCAATGTACTTTTAAAAGTAAAAATTCATAAAAAGCTTGATGTTTTATTTCATACATTCATCAAATGACTGAGGGAATCAAAATGAAAGATATAAACAATGAACAATGAATATATTTCTTAAAAGAATTGTAATTGAATCAAATTATTACAGGGTCAGAGAAGAGGAAGACATGCATCAAGACTCTTTTCAGTCTTGGCCCCCCAGTGGTGGAACAAACCCTCTTGCAATCAGATCTGCAGAATCCCTCGCGTCTTCAAGTGCCATCTGAAGACCCACCTCTTCAAGGAGCACCTTGGTGACTAACCACTCCCCTTGCTTATCTCTTATACGTTATTTTCTTCATATTTAACAAACCTCTGGCCCTTACCCTGTTTGTCCTTTCTTGTGTTTTAACTGTTTGTCATTACTTTTTGAACCTGACTTTTTTTTATACTGACAGGGTTTGTTGAGGTGTGTAACTGGCAGTAACCTGGTAAAAAGCAGGTGTTGATTCTAGTATAGCTTCACAGGTATGAAGAACAGAAGCTCTGATGTACGTCACTCTGGATAAGAGCGTCTGCTAAATGCCATAAACGTAAACGTCGGAGATTTAAATATCCATCACTAACAAAAAGTATGGAATCACTTTTTTTTTTTTATATATTAGTAAGCTGCAATTTTATATACAATAACTTGCGATGCAATTTTCCGTTCTCTAAACTACAATCATGGTTACTTTTAAAGGTTTTATAAGGTTTATTTATTTTTTCAACTTATGCTAGAGACTTCACTTAATAACTAAGGCATCATGAATATTAATTTTATTACGGATCCAATCAGTGATTAGCTCTGTTTATTATTTCATTTTACAGTGTCCTACTAAGTTAACGCAATTACACAGTTTACAAGGCAAAATATTTCTTTTGTTGGGACCCCGCTAACTGTTTATTAATTGAATTTAACATACCGAAAAACAAATAAAACAAGCAACAATTATGGAACCTTTTTATTTTAATCAGTAAATAAGCAAATAAAAGGTATAATACCGAATGTAATCAACTTTTGCTTCTAACTGTACAAAAACCTGTGAAGTTGCATAATATAGTTTCAGGACTATGTTATATATATACATGTGTGTGTGTGTGTGTGTGTGTGTGTGTGTGTGTGTGTGTGTGTGTGTGTGTGTGTGTGTGCGCGTGTGTGTGTCATAGGTGAATATGTCTTGTTTTTAGATGTTTATTATTCACTGGGCACGATCTGAGAGAAATCAAATACAATATGCCTCTCATATCCGATTATGTGAAAGGCTGTACTTAAGAGTGATATTTAAGGTATGCTGAGTTTCTGTGCTCTGTTTGTAAAAGAAAAATGAACGAACAAATCCAATATCTCTGCGACTAAATTTATCATCATGTCACCTCAGTAACAGAATACAGATCATTCTGGGCACCGTCATCTAAGGCTATCAGTCCAACAAAATCCAGCGACGACAGACTAATGTTCTGATTCTCAAGCTCCATCTCTTCCTATCATCTCCACGCTGACTGCTGTGATGAAGACAAAGGACATTCATGGCTGACAAACCTGACAATTTCCACTTAGTAAAAATCAATGCCACTACAGTGGCCGGGACAAAAACAGAGGGCTAATGTGACAGACCTGTCATTAATAAGCCTCTTCTGGCACGTGAGCTGATGTTAAGCCCACGCTTTAAGTGGACAGTCAGATTGGTTTGGGCTCTTTCAGACGTCAACTTTATCAGGCGGGAGAGACCAATTAACCTGCCTCTCTGCATAAAGCGGATTCTCCAGGACGTGAAACAAAGAGAGTCCGAGGCAATTAAGCATGCGCCTGTGTGCCTATTGCCAGATAAGCTACACATTTTAACAGACAGTACAAAGGAAGGCAGTCGCCGTGCACTGACACCATACACAGGCTGAGACTGAGACACAATTACTCAAAACAGCAGCTCCGCACTAACAGAATGCAACCAGAGAGATAGCGCCACTGCATTTCAAAAGCAAGGACAGGAGCCTACGTCCCTGAACCTGGAGCTTTTCTCTTTTTTTTTTGCTGCGTTTTATGAGTAAGGATTTGAAGAAGTAGCCAAGCTTGTCGTGAGGATTCTTAAATGCCAGCACCCCGCTTAATCAGGGCCTAGCAGTTACCATAGCTGACAGCTTAAGTGGGGAAAATGACACCAAGCTATTCTAGTGTAGACTAGCGCATTATATCGCCCAAGCAGAGATCCCTTAGAAATAAATGCAGCAAACAGTTTGCCCTTTAAAAAAATTTTAGAAAACAAAGACAGAAAAGAGACAAAATACAGAACTTCCTTCATACCTTAAGGAATGGGGTGTTTGTATTTGAATTCAGCGTGTAACATTAAAACAGAAAATTCCCATTTTAGTACTGGATTTCAGTATTTACTGAAGTAGTTACTTTGGCAATAGTGGCCACAACATAACTGGGGTCCAGGTGGACTGGCACTCTAAATGCTCCATTCAAAGAACATGGACATGTGATCTGTCTCAAGGCTGGTACGGGGGGACATAGAAACCCACTGGCCATCCCAAGCATGCTGCTGAGGGCAGAAAGCATGTCCTGCTGAAGCTGGGATCAGGTGTGTTCTCCAAAAGCAATAAAGCACACTACACTGCCCAAACCACTAAAATAACGCAATCTGCACCCGGCTCCAGAGTAAATGTGAGGACAAGCAATGACCCAGTTTAGCTCAGCTATCCTAACGAGATTTTAAAGTCAGCATTGCATGTGTCTCGCATCTGAAAATGTAATCCATATGTTCCCTCCTCTTTACTGAGAACAAATCTGAAGACATTTTTCAAATGAATAATGAGAAAAATCAGAACCAAAAGTATCAGCATTTGACTGAATAAAGTGTTGTGTGACCATCACATTTGTAATTGTTTTCTGATATTCATCTCAGGTAAAACGCCACAAAAATGATTCACTTTTGACCTATCGGTATGCGTTCTGGACCATTTTTCCTCATCAGCTGAACGGGTAAACAGTTCAAACGATCAATAAATGATGGTTACCATTATAATCAATGGTCAGAGCAGCAATAATGTGATGAAGCAAGGATTCTGCATAACAGTTGGAGTCATTCCATCCTTCACATCAACCAAAATGTTCTGTGTGATGCATACGTCCATCTGCATGTCTTTAATAATGCCTGGTTGTGGTAAATTGTGGATTTCTTAACAAGAATAGACATTAATATGGTTCTGTAAAGATATATCTGCCGGGCCAGTAAGGCGATACTGATAACACAGCAGTACATCCCAGCACCGATATGCAAGATCTTGTTTCTGACTTGAAAAGGCCAAGGAGTCTATGGAGTTTTAACCAATAAATAAGTTAAAGCAGACATGTGATTGGGGAACTAGAGAGCAGTCAAGAGTTTTTTTGTTTTGAAGTCTCGAGAGTCCACCGAGGGAGAACTGATTCCCAGAAAAGAGTTTCTCTACCCTTTACTGGGGATCAAATTACCACATTTTAGTTACGACTTCTTCTGAGACAGCTCAGCTCTGTTAAGTGTGCTCTCATCTCATCAAAGAAAGCCCTTTTTCTGCCGTCTTGTTTGACACGAGCATGTGATGGTCTCATACTGACAGTTGCGCCAGTGCTTTGGCGGTCAGGAGCCGGCAGCTACGATCTATCCTGAGCTCTGAGGTGGCCTGGGACAGAGGTGCGTCTTTCGAGCTTTTATCACTGCCACCTCTCCTCAGTCTGTGAGCTGTGAAGCGCTGCATTGGGGACGTGGCGCCGCTTCCAAATGGCTCTTAAAACAAAGGGCCCATGATGCAGTTAATTCATCAAGCTGGACTCTCAGGAGAGAGCAGCCCAAGAGAAGCTCCCTCCCCCTCAGTGCCTGTCCTCATCTGCACCACACTTCTTGCAGAAAAGCATCATGGGCCACTCAAGGCCAGCTCATTATCATTTTATAGAAATGATATGAGGCACCTATTTTGGTTAAAAAGGCATCTGGAACCTCAGGAGCACCAATTTTCATTGCAATCCAAGGATTCGGGATGGTGTCACAAAATAAAGTCGAAGTCAAAGCAAGTAATTAGATTTTTTTTCATTAATACAGTTGTGCAGTTGTGCCTCAGTTAGGTAATAATATAGCAGCCTCAATGAATGCGAACACTTGGGCCAGTCTATTTCTTCCTCTTTTTTTCTTTCTTTCTCATAAACCACTATAAAGTAGTTACTTGTCAAAGTATTTTAAATTCTAAAGGAAAATCCAAAGCAAGAGAACACAGCAGCATTTAACACTCCTCTGCAATACAGATTTATACTGCTCCATGCTCCTCCACGACAGAATGAGCACCATCTGTCCCATTATCATCTGTGCTAAAAAGTCCAAATTCCTATTTAGAATATCCAAAGGCATAATGCCTTTTTTTCTGAATGCAGCCTTGTTCACTTGGGAGGATGACATCTACACAAGATGCACTTTCATCACATGCATTCAGTGGTTTCATGCCGAAGTGAATGCATTTCAAATTAGCACCGATAAATAATTAAATCCATGCAAACTCGATACATTTTAAACAAAGACCATGAATCTTAAAGAACCGACTGCTTTTGCGTATTGGCTCCCTTGTATTCAAGCAAGGCGACATAATGGGATCAATGGCATTACCAATTGCATTATGTACTCGCTAAAGTCACTATTTAGACACATGGCTGGATATGAATTGGCGGTATAATCATTAGCAGGTAATTTGGAGGAAATTTCACACACAGAGCATATAATATTCCCTAGCAGGATGCACAGTATTCATATCCCACTAATTATACCAGTGTAACAGAATGACATTATGCTATCATTTTTCTCACAATGTGAAATACTATAGTATGATTAACATCTTGCCATCCTCTCTCTCTCTCTCTCTCTCTCTCTCTCTCTCATTTGTATCCCATATTACTGAAAAATAAGCTCATTTTCAAACTGAAAAATCCCTGAAGGCTTTGCAGCACCTCTCACATCGCAGAGTCAAATGAACTTTATAACACAATACATTCCATGAGACAGCTGATTCACACCTCAAATATAACCACAAGGCCTAGAATCCTATGCATTACACGTTCCACACCAAACATTAAATCATCTGAAGAGTCACTAAATTACTGAACACAGGGTAGGGGACATGGCAAAAATATATCAGCATATAGTATCACAAAATATTGTGTTCAGAATAAACAAAATGCCACAGGAAAAAAATGTCTTAATACAGTAAGAACATGAATTTATCCTATTTTATAAATATTGTGGAGTGAGGCACACTATAATTACAAATTAATCGAGTGGCTTTTAATATTTCAGTAGTGAGCAATTAAAAAAAAAAAACGTGAAATTTTCCGGCTAATAAAGGTACTCCAACGGTGAACACATTGTAAATGCATCTCCTAAAAAGAGTACTGAATGTATTGTTAGTAAATATTAAATGAGTGACATGCAAATGATCATAAAATGATGTGCTGGAAGTGGTAACGCTGAACACTGGTAAGCTCAAATATTTTGATTAGTAACTAAATGTGTTAAGAACAAGAATGCAATATGTGGCAAAAGTAGGAATTTCCAACAGAATTCATGTCACTAATTTAAGCTGTAAACTGTAATTATATTGGGCATGCCTAATAAAAAATGTATAATTTTTTGAAAAATCGAATTGACCGATTTTGTAACATAAATAGTAACATAAATTCAGCTTAACTTCCATATAAACAATAGCTGTATACATTTTTTACTACTGCCGATAGGACACAAAGCAACCATATACGAAAACGCGTCTTGGGATGGTAAAATACCCCTGTACTCAGAGACGGGAGGTTTGAATGTAGCCAATCTGAGAGCGTTATTCATTTCTCCTTGCCAGTGATTGGCTGCTGCCCTGTGGAGCTATCTAGAGTTTACATTTTTTTTAGGGGGGTTTATTAAGGCTTAGTTTAAGATGAAATGAAAGTGTTTTGGGAGCATATCTGGGGACATATATAGGGTTTACACTATAAAACTAGGCATTTGTTGGGCTTTTTTTTTTTTTTTACCACGTCACAAATTCATGGTTTTTCACAATACGCGGGTGCTCTTGAAACGTAACCCCCACAAATTTCGGGGGTCGACTGTATACTTGTACATTTGTATATTTGTAACGATTAATCTGTTTAACATGAAGATCAGTATTCAGAAAATGTACAGAGAAATGTGTATTATGATAATAACATATTATCGCCTACCCGTACACTGAACAAAACAGTTTGCCTTTGGACATGAAGCTCAGTGAATTACTGCTGTGTTTTATTTATTTCATTTATTTATTTATTTATTTGTTTTAGTCTTCATACTATTTGTATCGATGGCCTCTAATTCTGCAGTAAATAACCTGCCTACTTGTCACGCTGAAATAATTGCAAAGGTCTCCAAATC
The DNA here is from genome assembly GCA_037576975.1 of Alestes dentex. Lineage (NCBI taxonomy): Eukaryota > Metazoa > Chordata > Actinopteri > Characiformes > Alestidae > Alestes > Alestes dentex. Next base: position 18,157,235 of record JBBIGA010000038.1, read on the forward strand.
GAGCAACAGCAGCATTCGGAGCTCACAAGCCCTGTCTCCCGCAGGGATTGATGGGCCCCCACGCCCATTAATATTCAAGGTGAAGTCCCTCAGAGTTTCAGCCGCTTATGCAAACCCTGCCCACAAGCTCAAGGCTTGTATAGCTCTCCCTCTATCTCATTCACTCACACCCCCCCCCGCCCTGCGTGTCTCACCACTCCTCTCAGACTCTCTCTCTTTCTCTCTCTCTCTTTCTGTATTCCTCCCACCATCTTCCTTCGCCTCTCAACCGCTCTTCATCGCCACTTGTTTACTGATGCTCTGTTAATGCTCTTCTCTGGCCCTCACCATTCATATCCTTTATGTTAACAGAGCCGTACTTGGCTAAAGTGAATGCCGAAGGCCAGCTGAAAAGACACGTGTCCGTTTACACCCTGCGTTACGAGGCTTTGAGTTAAAGATGGCAATGATTCAACTTAGCGGTGGTGGAGGCCCGACAAATCAAATATAAAAATATATATACATATATATATATCTTGATATTTGTTATAT
>JBBIGA010000038.1:18171099-18215122 GCA_037576975.1 Alestes dentex
GAGAGAGAGAGAGAGAGAGAGAGAGAGAGAGAGAGAGAGAGAGAGAGACAGACAGACAGACAGACAGAGAAGGAGGGAGAGGAAGAAAAGATGAGAGAGAATGTATATGTGTGAAGGAATGAATGAGTGAGTCTGTGAGAGAGAGAGACGTTCTAAGAGCCCGCTCTTGCTTCAGTTTATAGAATGCATCACAGCCCTGGTATCTCCCCCAGGACTCCTGTCAACCATTGCAAAACTGGGACAGGGAATGGTTGAGCAGAGAGAGAGAAACAGAAAGAGAGAGAGAGAGAAAGAAAGAAAGAGAGAGAGAGAGAGAGAGAGAGAGAGAGAGAGAGAGAGAGAAAGAAATAAACAGAGAGAGAGAGAGAGAGAGAGAGAGAGAGAGAATGAAAACAAGAGGCAGCACTTCCACTATTACTGAATATACTTTTAGTCACTCAGTACATGTGATGTTGTCAAACTCCAGTTTGTCAAAATCAGGAATGAACATTCACTCCTTCACATTGAGTTCTGCTGAGGATTCTGGGAATTTTTCAGAATATACAACACATCTGCCCACCCAAGGTTCAAGATTACGCTTACACCATCACACCCTTACAGACTACAGAAGAAACAAATCACATCACAATAAATATTTACGGTAAACAACAAAATTCTAATGACCATTTATCAAATGCTCTTCATGGATAGACTTATGCGGTTCGAGGTTCAAAAAAAGGAAAAATCCTCCACCAGAGTGTGTTTCATCTGACGCCTAAAGGCGAGATTTAAAGAGCCCATATCCTGCATTTTTTATGAATTTTATTTTTATCCCAGATCCACATGCGACGTTTGTGTGGGATTATGTCTCAAAAACATAGCTCATTCTTATGTTACCATTATTCGCTATATTTCCATCCATTAGAATTAAACAGTCTGTTTTTATTACTATGCTGTTAAGACCGATTTATGCAAATGACCTGTGTTTTGACTGGCTGTGCCATACTGTGCCTCCAAAAAGCAGTCTGTACTGAAAAGCTCCTGATGTAAGTGATGCACGTTGTGTACGTGGACGTGTGTATATGTGTCAGTTCTTGTGGCATCACAACACCAATGCATTCACAATAAGCTGTTTTTACAGCTTGGTTTCCATATACAGACTGCACAGACTAGAGAGTGAACAGTACATTTTGAAACATGTTGACCTGTGTTGACACACTACATTAAACTCTTTTATGACAAAAAAAATGTGAAAATGTGCTTTACTTGTGATACCCTTCACCATCTTGTTGCTGTTGATCTGCATTCAAGTGAAAAAAATCAACATCAGTGATGTTGCACACACATTACAAGCATTGTCAAAACAACATGATACCATTCAGCCACAGTGAATTAGGGTTCTGATCTATTTAAGGCCTTGTGTGAAGTTCATGTCTGTCATGGACGGAGCACTATAAAAGGCAAAAGGTAGAACAGCCATTTTATACACATATCATGGCAGTAACAGTGGTGCAGTGTTCCATGAATACTTTTTCAGCAGCTGAAATGAGGCAGAGACAGATAGCATAAGCACTGAAGCACTGCAGAACATTGACTATAAAGAGTTCACCTTATGTGCGGTTATATAACACATGTTCACACATTTTTCACACTGTAGACTAAACATTCTGTACACAAGACGATGCTATCAGTCTCCCCACTGGCGTGCACTTTGGTTTTTGGTGTCAAATCGTCTTTTTGGCTGTTACAGTAGAAATGTACTGTTAGTCTTCGGTGGAGATCAGGTGAATTTTGCTTCAGCTTTGACTCTGCAAGCAGTGAACAGGCGGCTCCGACAAACGCAAGGTGTTTAACAGCTAAAGGAGGCGAGCGGATTCCGAGAGGCCTGTATTGTAATGGTTGTGGCCAGTGCATGGAGGGAGGAAATATTGGATAAGTGCGAATTAGATGAGTCAGAGCAAGAAAAGGTCACAAGAAAAGTGGGGGCTGTGGACGGAGTGAAGCCCTAACCTCAGTGGTCGGAGGAGTTTGAGGGGGGGGCAGAGGTTATGAGAGAACAGGCAGAAGAAGAAGCTGGACCACAGCCATCTCCGCTCCATCTGGCGTCACAGTCCTAGCTGTGATTTTTTTTTTTTTTGCTTTTTCTTCTCCAATTATTTTTTAATTGGCATGGAAGTGCAGGATAAGGTCAAGCCGAGAATGTTCCAGTGGTCTTTTCCTGCTGCAACCGTAACGGTGCTATGAAGGAACAAGGCGGGATGGGATGTTCGTTGGGGGGGTGGGGGGGTGGACATTATCTCAATGAAGCCATGATCGATTTGGCAAGTGTAAGCCAATGGACACCAGATAGCATCTCTTTTAATTGAGATATTAGATTCTGCGAGTATATTGTACGCTCATCTAATTTAAGAAGCAGCACCGTCTCCCCAGTTAACTCATCATAGATGTGATCAATTGTGAGCCCCCTTGTTCTCCAACTTGTGACCTGGCAGCAAATCAGAAAGCCAAGGCCTGGACTTTGAGAAAGGAGTGAAAGCATAAGACAAGACACTACAGGCAACTATAATATAGAAGTCCTGCCAACTATACATATATATGTGATATCAGGTTTTGTACCAAAAATGACCTGAAATACTGTATATTTTATAATACCAGTAACACATTTAGCAAAATCCTAGAATCGGCAGGATGCAAACATATGTATATTTGAGTAGATAACATCTCATTTGCACATGTACATATAATACTTTTTTGGAGAATATTAGCAAACCACTGGACCAAATGAACTGTAATATCTATTATTTTTTTAAAAAATGCATATGTAGTGTTTTGCCTTATTAGCAAAAATAACAATAATTACACTGATTTTACTTACAGGACAATTTTCTAAATGTCAAAGCTTGTCTGTGGCCCCAGATTATGTTGATGTCTTGGGCTGATTCTGAAGGGGTTGGGCGGATTGCTGCCTTTCTTTTTTTTTTTTTTTTTAATTTTCATGTCAGTGCATACATACCTCCTTTTCTACATATTTTCTTGCCGGGTTTCCTGGCACATTCCTTGGATATTCTTTTGACTGCAAAATGAATAGAAGACTAAAAAATAACATGGAGCTCCGTTACATACAGTAGGAGCATGCAACAGAACTGAGTGACTGAGACGAGGAGGAAAAGAGGTTAACATGAAGAGCTGCTCTCACTGCCTTCAAATCATCATCATCATCATCATCATCCTCATTTTCATTATCATCGTTATTACTTTAAACGAGCTTCTTCCTCTATGATCCTATTTCATTGTGCCAGCACACAAAATGGACACATTATGAACTGCTGGCAGAAAAAAAGGCGTGAAGGGGGAGTCAAGAAGGAACCAGCTTCACCTAAAATGGACGTGCTATGGCACATAGATATGTGCTTGTGCAAGGGATGGTAAGGGAGATTAGGAGACATGTACAGCCACACTCACACCCACGCTTACGCACACACGCACACCCACACACCCACACTCCAGCTCCTTCCCACTCAGCCACACACACACACACACACACATACAGACACACACATATAAAAGCAGAGGCATGCACACTGACATGCAGAGGTCATGCTTTTCTAGGTTCACTCGCTACACTCAGCACGGAGGAGATACCAAAACAGAGAGATGATGAGACAGGATCGATCCGTCTGTCCACAAAACTCACCATCCTCCGTGGGCACATAGATGTTTAAGAAAAGGCAGTCCTCACTCTGGTCCTGTACATAGGACGACACCACCTCCAAGCTGTTGGTGAACCATACCGGAAGCATGACGTCCGGCAATCTACCCTCTAAAATGGTCTGGGGGCAGACCGGGCCAAACTGAGTGGCATTCCGGACGTCCGGCCAGGTCACGGGCGGCTCGGGGGGCTGGAAGCGCCTCTCCCCGATAGGGGGCGCCGCATAGGGCACGCCCAGAAACTGGATGACGGGTCCTAGGATCTCATTGTTGAGTTCTTTTTTGAAGCCCCTTAGCTTGCCGTAGACCGTGGTGACCACTGGGTCCATCTCGTCCAGCTTCTGTGAGGCAGCTGGCAAGGCCTGCAGGGCCAGGCCCAGCAGCCAAAGTAGGGATGACAGGTCAAGGCCAGTGCTGAGGTCGGGCCGCGGTCGCACGGCTCGCCTCCGAGCCCACTGAAGGAGCATGGTTCCTCTTCGGCCGCACCAGCTAGCGGCGCGCTAATCCCCCCCCACCCGCTGACAGCCTGCAGTGACAGCAACAGCGGTGCTAGTTTATAATATCCACTTGTGGAAAGGGTGCAATCAAAGCCAATGTGGCCGGACCTTCAGAACGCAAGGCCGTCAAAACGATCAGCGGCTCTTCGCATCGCAAGTATTCCCTCGTCCATTTGCTACACGCAGCCAGGCGACATCTTCACCCCGCGAGATGCGCTATTCATCAGGTTGCAGCCTATCGACAGCACGAATCTCCATCCTGGAGCGGTGACCATTTGAGGCGGGATGTCCGCAGATAAATCACGCCCGGGTGCTGCCTCGAGTCTATATCCTGCAGGAAATAAAAAAAAGAATTCATTACGATCAAAGCTAGAGGCCAATGGGGAGAGCAACTTTATTGACCAGTACAGTCCTGCATGCACACTCTGAAGCAGAATGTTCTAGAATTAAAGCTTACTGACGTAAAACAGCATCTATCAAAGCCAATCGGTAAGGTTAAGAAAATCTCTGCACTTTCTTGAAACGATGCAGCTTCAAAAGAGCCAGAGATGATATCATCTTTGGTAAAAGTGATACAGTCTGACTGGCATTAAGGGAACAGTACACAAGGCTGCACACTAAACTCTATTTGGTTGAAAAGAGACAATGCAGAGGAGGAACAGTCGGTCAGCTTATTAGCAAGGACAAAAACAAACGAAGTCTATAGAGGCTGACATTAATTAGGATCATACTATGAACAAACAACATCAGAAATAGCTTAATAAAAAAAACAGCACTTTTTTTTAAAATGCCTTCTTACACAACAAAATAATGAGGGCACTTTTCCTGTATATTATACAACATGATACTACTGTTTCTGTTCCAATACTGACACTGATTGACTACTTTGGATAGTAGGGTACCGCCGTTTGGGGTTAATTTTGTGAAAACTATTACATAAAATGTGCTGGATTTTTACAGATAGCGTGTATTTTCCTTCCATTATCAAACCATGCCTTAACAGAAAACAAATGAATAATGTGGCATCAATAACTGCAGATGGTGGTGAGATAATAGTTCTGAAAGAAAACTGAAATCCATGGTCTATGGAAATCCATGGTCTATGGTTCATCCCGTGGTGCATGCATTATGAACCCAATATTTTTTTCATGTTCAGTGATCAACTCATCAAGATTAACTTATGGTACAAAACTCCAATCAGACAGCAATTTGACATTTCAAATCACACAGCATAAAAGATGAATAAAGAAACAAACATTGTGAAGGCAAAACATTGTGAAGAACTAGTACAGGCACATTGCACTACGATTACAATGTTTGTTTTTTTTTAAACAAACTGTGAGGTTTGCTTCAGTTACAGCACTGATTCATGAGAAATTAAAAAGCTAGTCCCTCTAACAGTTTCTGAAGCACACACAAGTGAGCAATTGGATGATGTGCTGAAAGATGCTGCTGGTGTATGGAACTGAGGAATCATTATTCTTCTAGCCGTTATACCTCTAGCAGATGGGCATGCAGATGCAGCAACGACTACATTTACGCACGGCCTTCATTTAGCACGGTCAATAAATACATTTCCACTAGTCCCACAGCAACACAATGGGGTTTAAGTTCTCCAACAAAGGGCTGCTTGTGTTGAATATTACTGTAAAGTCGCAAACAGTCCGGAAATCGCTTTCCTCACAGTTTCACATTCGGTCTCTGACACAGAGGAGTCGGCATTTCCGAGCAGCATACAGTAGAAGCTATGTCTGAACAGAGATGGCTGAATAGCAGTAAATCCAGGAATCTGCTCTTTGGCCCCAAAATAACAGAGCCTTCCAAAAGATCTTGTGATAATACTGGTCAGAAATATTTGAGGGTTGGTCAAAACATTTCCGCAATTTTTGTATTTTTGTTGGAAACGATGAAGGCGGGAAGAGTAGTAACTGGCCGTGTCTGAGAGTGTCATGTGACTAGTTCTGTCTGGCAGCACAAAGGAAGGTGACTATGTAGAAAAGTGATGTGTTTTGTTCTTGAAATTCTGAATTAATAGAATTTAAAAAGTGAGAAAACTTTTTGAATGTCCCTCGTATGTCACCCTGTGCAAATCACTATGTAGCTTCGTGTTGGCACCTGACCAGAGTGGGAAAATCCCAGTAGTTGTGCTGGCATGGTCAAAGTAATTTCTCAGCGTCTTTAGGGGTTCAGAAACCCCTTCCCCAGGGGTGTGGAACTCCAGTCCTGGAGGGTCGTGGTCCAGCACGTTTTGGTGATTTCCCTGCTCAGAAACTCCTGGTTCACCTCGCCAGTTAACTGTCAGGTTTAGTGAATGTGTTTGAGTAGGAGAACCATCAAACTGTGCTGGACACCGACTCTCCAGGACCGGAGTTTGACACCCCTGCCCTACCCCTCCCCCCTACCCCAAATATTTAGAACAGATGTCTCGTAGGTGACATAACCGTACTGGTGGTAAGCTTTCTCCTGCAAGCACGCTGAGCTGTTAAATGTTGTTGCATTGGCGGAAGCTTGAAAAGATGCAATGGCTGGCATCACATGACTTGGAGGAAGCAATGTTGGTGGTATGTTGTGACGAGGGGAGTCCTAGATAGTGAAGAGTACTGAAGTGTCTTCTCTTTGACTGGAATCTGAAGCAATTATGGCTACGATTTTAAGAAATCAACTACTAGACATCAGATTTAAGAGAAAGAACATTTAAGCTTGAATACTTACTAATCATTGTACGTTCACAACATATCTGCCTCCCAGGATGAATTTATGTGCTCTACTTCAAGTTAATCTTACGAAGTTGTCAGATGCTTAAGTGCGTCGCACTCAGTAGAAAGAGCCTTGAAATTATCACCTGATTTATCTGCATCTGTCTATGACCATACAATCACATTTTGGCCCAGTCCTGGCTTCCGTCATCTCACTTAATATTTCAAAACCAACCATCTATTGACAGGAACGGACAAATGATATGCAACCAAACAAATGCAAACGAGTCTGTGCTCTCGAATAATTAGGCAAACAAATAAACAAGAGGCATGAAATGAAAAATCCACTGCATTGATTGTGTACTGTGTTGCTAATGAGACTATAAAACTGCTGGGAGTGTTTTTACAATAGAGAAGCATAAAAACTGCACCCAGGCCCCACCAAAAGGCTTTTTTTGTCGTGTCTGGCAGCCGAGCCAAATGTTTGGGCCGCGGCTGTGCAAATAAAAAAATATTTTTGGCAATGCTGTCTTTATAATGAGAAAAAGTGTGTCACAGATAATATGGAGGGGGAGTACAGGTGGAGAGAGACAGAGAGAGAGAGAGAGAGAGAGAGAGAGAGAGAGAGAGCTATAGCTCAGTGTCTGAGAGAAAGCACTAAGGTCTCAGCTTTTAGTGAACAAATTCTTCAGGTATAGAAAATGAGGCTTTGTGCTCATTGCACTGCTTTACGTACAGTATGACAGAAACAGAAAATTTAAAAATCAAGTATTCCCTACAATTATTCATAGCCGTCTAACAATTTTTCTAAAGTATTATGCTGAAAGGCATCAGAGAGGCAGGTACTTTCAGCTGCTCATTACATTTCCTACAGCTGTTCATTATAAGTGATGCCAACCACATGTGTTATATTAAACAGCCAGCAATATCTAAACAGAACATTTAAAGCAAACTGAATGGAACACTGACAGCCTGACATTCTTATGAGCTTCTATTTGACCAAGACTCCAGCCTCACTCAGGCAGAACTACTAGCTGTTCAAGCCTACATGTAGAAACCTACTGATGGAGATTTAAAAACCAGACAGAAATTCCATCATCAGGATGAATTATCATGGAACACCACACTTGCTAGGTTAGTTTAGGCTTATCAGTTTCACTTCCACTCACTAGTTGCTCAGACTCAAGGGAGAAAACTTTTTTGTCTTTCCCAAATGGGTCCATCCCCATTGCTCTATGCTCATTACACACATCGAAGATTTGGCTGAAGCACAATGTGAAAAGATAAAATAAGTGACATTTGTAAGCTTTTTCTTTCACCCTGCTAAACAAGGTGGGCTACAATGGAGTGCTGTGGCAGGTATGATGGACGTACAGAAGGCTTTAAAGTCCACTCTCACCTCCCACTGACTGCTTTTGTCTAGACCTCAATATGGCAAACCATGTAAAAGAACACGATAATGGAAGCTGAGGGAGTTGGGGGCCAGAATGAGACAAGGGCTCTTTTTTGGGGGTTAAAAATATTTGGTGACCCCACTAAAATCATTTCTCCTTCCTTTGTAGGTCCTCAACAAAGGTATTTGTGTACATCTGGACAAATATCAAGAAAGGTTTTATCTTAGCTTAGGTTATGTTTAACCTTGTGCCAAAAACATGCTTTCTTTTTAACAATCAATCAAGAGCCCGCGCCTCAGTAAGAGGCTAACCCAACAGAAACTCATGATTAATATTAGCCTACCCAGTAGCACTTACATCCACTCATCAGAAGGACTTCTCTGTGTTAGGAATGTGTCTTTGTGCCACTACTCTCTCAGCCCCCCACCGCAGGACCACGTATGGTGGCACGACTCCAGGTTAAGAATCCCTGGACTTGGGGACAGTGTAGCTTCAAGGTATATTGGAGGGGCAAGTGACTGTGGGGTATATTTATTTTGAACAAACTCAGTGGATTAGCCATGATGCTTTTCATGAAATCAGCCTTGCAACATTTTACTAGGTGGTGCTGTCACAGAACAGCCAGGATGCATTTCACTGTTTGTTTGGCAGCTTCTCTCTCTCACTGCAAGCCTTGCAGTCTCTGGGCTTCAATGCATTTACAGCCTGGCACACTGAACCCTAGTTTTAGTGGCAAAATTTCCATTAAAATTCACACATATCCACATTAATATGGACATCCTAATGCTTCCCCTCCTCCATGCAATTTTAGCACATTATGGGCCCACATTCCACTTGGTGGTTAAGCTGTTATCTGAACGTCAGTCATTCATTTTGCTCACTGGCAAAGAGAGAGAGAGTGCGAAAGAGAAAAGGTAAAAATTACAGTGGTTCCTTAAATAACATCAATATGCCACAGTGCTATTTTCTAAAATAAGAGGTTCCCCCTCCAGCATACCATATATATGTGGAATCTGCACACTAAAAAGGAAGAATTACTGAGAAGAGAGTTCAAATCACAGAACTTTTAATGAAGTTCTGAATATTCGCTCTGTAGGAGCTGGAGGAAGGTCTTTGATTAGATGCTAGTGCAGCGTGGAAAACAAACGACCTATTATTTTAGTGCGGGCTGTCAGAAGCACAGAACATAGGGGGGCAAAGGCGGGTTATTGCGGCAGTCAGTCAAAAAGCCCCAACAGTCCATCACTGTGTGCTTTAGGTCCATGCAAGCTTCAGCACTGACCTTAATGATCTCATTCCACCTCCAATAAGGCTTTGGGGAAATTTAAAGGCGCCGGCTTATATGCCTATTTTCGCCGATGTGCTTAGCTTGCAGGTCAGGCCAGCGCTGGAGGAGGAATGAGATTTGGGGGGGGGGAGTCTGTGACTCGAACCGCAGAGCGTCGGGGCAATTCAGAGGCAGGCATGGAAAGCCTCCTCTCAGGCCTCATTAAAAATGGACCATCGTTTGTCTGAAGAGATATATTCATTGTATCATCAGACGTCTGTAAAAGCTGTCACTCATGCTTTGGAGACTGGAGTAATGAGATGTGACGTTGGTTGAGAGCGAGTGTGCATGTGTCTATGGGGTGCGGGGCCAAAGTGAGAAGAGTGGTATGAGATGCCTTTATAGTACATACATAAAAATGAATGATTAATCCCACTCAATGTATATCTGGTCATGATCAATGTTTTTCCAGTTATGACGACCACGTTGTAGGTTCAACAATGGTGTAGAAAAAAAGTTCTTTTAAAAGTGCTTTCTAGAACATTTACTCCTGCTTGCGTTCAGTCAGTTCCCATCTGTAAGTACAAGTAGAGGTAAGCCACAATCAAACATTTTTTCCTAAAAAGTTTGAACGGACAAAAAAAGCCAGTAGCGTCAAATGCTGTCGAAAACTATTAGGAAACATAAGATTCATTCAGTGTCATTAAATGCATTAAATGAAATGCATTCCAAAATAATTTATCATAACTGTGCTTTACCTAGAGCCTTACATACAAACAGGTGTAGCAGTGCAAACTGCTATGGCAACTCCTTTAATGTTGTTAAAGTAGCACTGAACAACTGCTATCTTGTTTTCACTTGGGTAGGTAAATGTACTTGAGAATTGTGTCTTTTTATGTGGCCATTTCAACTCCAATATGGACATGGATGGACAACTGGTATCAGGCTACTAGCTAGCATTGCCAGATCAGTGCTTGACGTCATAAATACTCTACAGAATGAATGGGCACAATTTCCCACAGAAACACTCCACAACATCTTATGGAAGCTGTTATAGCTGCAAAGGGGGGCAACTCCATATTAAGGTCTATGTATTTGAATGCAATGCAATGTCATGAAAGTCCCTGTTGATGTAATAGTCAGGCATTCCAAAACTTTTTTCCTATAAAGTGGAGCTGGCTAACAAAGAGCAAACCAAGTTAGTCTGTAATTTTGGTCAATTTTACCTAGGTACCAAGACAACTTTAGCCAGACACAACAATGGGTTTATGGATATTTCTGAATTTACACAGTGTGTATGACTAAATGAAACAGATACTGCCTTCAAGTCTGACAGTGTAATGTGTATGACATCTAGCACGCGCCATCGCAGTTAGGGCTTTTTGTTTCTCTCTTCATTTATTCTTAGTTGTATAAGGTAAAATAAAGTGGCCCCTTATAGTCACGTATGAACACACCGTGAAATTCTTTCTCTGCATTTAACCCATTCACCAAGTGAAGCAGTGGACTGCCACCAATGGGGGGCACCCGGGGAGCAGTGTGTAGGGATGGTACTTTGCTCAAGTGTACCTCAGTCGTGCCACTAGCAGTGCTGGGATTCAAATCCACAGCCTTCTGATTGCAGGGGCAACTCCCTAACCACCAGCTGCCCCTAAACTGTTTGGTTCCACTAGGGCTCAAACCCAGGACCTTCTGCATACAAAGCAGATGTGATAACCACTATACTGTGGAACCAGATACTGCAGTCCCTTCTCTGTGTCCCACATTAAGTTCAGAAGAAACGATACACAGAATTTTAGTCATCTGTTGCAGTGCATGGATGAAATTGGTATCTTTTCTATTGTTCATGCACGTATACTCCTTCACTTCACGTTCACAGACGTGGTTTCACTCCAGAGTTCTTACTTTGCAGCCTGTTGTGATCAGTGCTTAGCCATTAGCATTCCTGATATCGATCTGCTTCACGTAGAAGTGCTGTTAAAAACTAAACAGATGATGTGAGGATGTGATGTGAGGCATGTGTTAGCGAATACGTTATTGTTCATCAATAATTTACAGCCAACAGACTCACTCACATAAGCATATGTACCATATACTGATTAGTGCTGCTTTCATAATGCTGGGTACAGAAGGTTCCCTCTTCGGCCTCCCTATGCTCTGTCCAGCACCCCAGAGTGAACCACACATAATGATTTCTCTAAAGCTCTTCGGCATCACAGAAAAAATACATGACATTACAAAAATACATGAAATGTATTTATTATTAATGTTGGTTTTTACATCATCGTATCATATCATTTCACCTGAATCATGATACATAACTGCTGACCATGTACAGCCCTAATGTCTTGGCTAATCATCCAATTTCAGAATAAAAGAAAAATGGTCTATAGTGGACTTTTTTTGGCCAAACCATAGCTTTAAGGTAAGGAAGGCTATAGGAATCAAGACAGCTGAGTGAGGTCTCATCTCAAGCCATGGACACACAAGCGAGCGTGTTTGCAGATTAATTAGTTCATTCCCAGCACCTGCTCCAGCCCATGCTTCCAGCAATCAAGTGAAGGGCAAGCACAAGCTGCACAAAACATTTGACAGAGGACCCACAGGCAGAAGCTCAGATCTCTGGGTATGGTCCAGTCTTTGACCGTTCACCTTTCTCTTCATTCCAACCCATCTCCAAAAACAGCCAGCCCACACGCCAACCAAACACATTCCATGCGACCACTCTGTTTGATGTAGAAGTGCTTTCCCGTTCTTGTTATCTCTCTCTCTCGCTTTCACTCTCACACCTTTATCCATGAGCTTGACTACCTCTAGGACATGCATGCAAAAAGTAAAAGGTACAAAAAGCAAAAAATGTGTTTGCCTGTGTGGGAAGGCACTCATTTTGTTCTCTTCATTTCACCTGGCTGCCATCTTGTGACATTTGCCCAACAAGGTCATCACTGAAGCTGCATGTTGGCGTGGAAACCAAACGGGCTCCATCGACAGCCTGAGCACTCCACCGATTCGCAGGCCTCAGGAGAGAACACACCTCCCACTCGCTCTCCGCAGGGCTTCGAGACCAGGCCTGAACGCAGCGTGCGTGGGAATGTCATTATCATACGTTCAGAAAATAATAAACTGCACAATTAGATTACACTTCCCGCTAATGCAAATGGGGAAGGAGCCCCAGCTCTTCCAAACTCCCGAGCTTGTACCGCAAACCGGGCCCTTTTTAACCCACCAGTGCAAGCCATTCAAGTAACGAGGAGGGCCAATTAAATGATTTTACATCAGTCAGTATGAGCCAGTCGCTAAAGTGACTGGAAGATGCTTAAACATCGTAGGAGTCAGAACTTTAAGCTATGGAGAAAGCAAAATGGGTACACTGTTCTCGTGTTGGTTCACCCAAACTGTACAAAAGGTCTGGATGGTCAGTCTGAAGTCCACATTGTAATTCAAGCTTTCAGCATTTTCTGTGGCACAGCAGAGCCTAATTGATTAATTTGTGTGATTAAGCTGTGTACAACAAAATTTCCAATGCCTCTTCATCGCATCATAAAACATAAATATTGGATTAGCCTCTGGTTAATGACGATGCACAGTGGTTCAGTGGTGATGATGCCATTTGTTAGCTGGCAAATGTCTTGTCACTGTCCATGTGCAAGCAACGTAAGAAATACAGCAGCGCCCGACTATGTCTAGATAGAAAAACAAGGCAGAAAATCATGCTAACAGCAAGAAGAATTTGCAAACACATCAGCAAAGCATGCCACATATAAAGGTTATATTGTGCCTCTGAGGATGGTCAGGCATGCCTGTATAAGAAAATAAACTAGAAAGTAAAGGACACAATCCAGCAATTCTTCTCTCTCTCTCTCTCTCTGATTTTATGAGCGGCAGGACAACCATCGATCCACAGAGCCCTCACATTCTTCCTCCAATCGAGAGGTGGGAAGTGGAATTCTGACTGTGCTAATGACAGGAGATTGGCGATGAAGGGGGTGGGGGTTTGAAAGGGGGGGGGGGAGAAGACAAGTCCATTAAGACAGTTTAGCTTCGTCTGGCACTCCTGGCCCCCAGAACACCATGTGCCCAATGTCTTTTTCCCTTAAAAGGTGAGAAAAAAAACATTTGTCTCCAAAGAGCTGAGAATAATGGGTGTAAACAAAAGTGACGGCCAGTCCATTCAAATGGAAGTGCTCCAACAGAAGCAGAAAAGTCAAGTCGTTACAGGTCGCTGCACTTGGGCAACAAAAAGTAACCCACATGAGAAGAGGTCCCACACTCACACTGTGCCTCAGTCAAGATCAACAGCTTGTCGTTCGTCTTTACTTTAAACAAAGATTTTTACATCATTTTTCTCGTCTCGGCGCGCTGATTAACGTCAGCCATAAAGGTTTGTTAGGAAATATTTTAAGTCAAGCTTTGCTTTTCGGCACATTGCCCACATAAATCATGCTTTTCTCTGCTGGATCAGAGTAACTGGGCTCTTAAATGGCGCTCAGGCTTTCAGGTGAGCAAAAAGCACTGCGAAGAACTTCATGTTGCAAAGGCTACCGGAGTAGCGGACTGTCGGCGGATTCTTTTCATGTCTTGAAAATGCGCGACAAGTGAGCATGTGGTTTTCAGCATAGTGGTAGGTGCACATTCTTCCAAATACAGCGTTTCGATAGCGTGATCCCACTTAAGCCCTCCTCTCTTCTACACCATTACCTCAGCCCATCTGCCAGAGCCAAGCTAAATTGAAGATCTGTCCTCTCACATCATTTGACCTGCTCACCTTATTAAGCTAATCCCACACACACACAAACAGCAACATGGTGGCGAGCTTTAATTTTCACGTAGCAGTAGGGCACGACCGCCTTTAAACAAATGGAAGCATGCAGCTGTAGATAACGCCATGTAGACCTAAAGAACAGGTGAACGATCAAAGGTGCAACAAGCAGCCCACCCACCCGGCCTTTCATCATAAAGCGTGCAGAGCAAATCTTAAGCACCAATGACATAAGAATGGAAAACATGAGCACACTTCAAAGAGCAACCTCTGTTGTTCTTCCCTAAGCCTGCTGCGCACAGCCACGTCAAGCGACGCACAAATGATTACAGCAAAATAATCACTTTCTCTCGGCAGGGAAGGCAGAAATGATGCAGGAGACTCGCAAACAGAGGCCCTTGACTAGGACTGGGCATGTAAAGAGGCAGTTGGTAAAAATGCCCCTCACTGAGAGCGCACTGAAAACGACAAATAAGCTCAACTCTCATTTAACTACTGTAAACTGTCTACAGTTCTGTTCTCGTGGATGTAGGAGTTCCATCCAAACGCACAAGGTGGCCCTTTAAATCATGTAAATATGCTGCAGCCTGCATGACGGGGCAAACATGACTGTTTTTGCGACAGTCTAAAGAACTCTTATTGGTCACTGCTTGGCGAAAATCTGGGGTGGTACATAGTAGGGGTGGGCAAAAATATATCACGATACTTCAAGAAAAAAGAGAAAGAAAAAAACACAGTACAGCTACATGTTTTCATAATACAACATTAAGTTGGTTAGTGTACTTGAAGCACTGACGATATGCTCAGAAAAAAATATTGTGATGATTTCGTGATTTGGTTTACCATGTTAATGATAAATATCCCCAAAGTTATGTCATATGCAAAGGTATTTCATGGTCTGCAAATAATAATTATTTAACTACGTATAAAGGTGGCACATGTTTTGTACATGCTTTTGTGGCAAGTCGACCATGGCAACCGGTGCGAACATTTGTGTGCATGCCTGCTGCCTTGCTTCTTGTAGGAAATAACTAGCTGTGTGGTTTTGCGATTTTTGGCCCCAACATTTGGAGACTGTCAGTTAGGGCTGCCCAATTTACAATAAAAGAAGGGCATTCTGGCAGTAATTTATTTACTGGATATTGGAATGTTCTTACACGTAGGTATATTGTGTGCCCACAAGTGCAAAATGAACTTAATTAGAAAGACGTAACGGATTTAGGTTCCCTTGGGCTTTAAGCTAATGTTTAATTAGTCTTGGGGATGGAGCTTTTTTATTCATTGTGTTTGGGATTATCAGATCCATGCCATCAACATCACATCAGGATTCATTTACATATATACTAGGGCTATTACATGAGATCAGAAGTCAAATTCAAGGTTTTTCTATTTCAAATGTTAAATACATGAACGGGATAGATGACTCAGTTTTACATCTGCAACGTGCAGGTGCTCATCAGATGGTTGTACAAATAAACTTCTCATTTGGACGCTTGTTCAAAGGTCTATCCACCTCATGGATAAAGGAAGGAAGGAAGTGCAGAAAATATGTGCACTGATTTTTCTTTGCTGTTTTAAAACACAAATCACACACAAGCACTACATTATTTTAACCTCAATTTTGTTTCGTACATTAACATGTACTAAGGTGTACGCCACTTTTTGTGAACGCGTGTCTCATGCAGAATTCTGAGGTTCTCTAAATATCACTTTTTCCACTGTCTGATTGCAATTTACAAGCAGGAAAATGTGCCATTTTCCAATGACACTCAAACACAGTAGTTTATCACAGTGGAGTGATAAACAAGTGCCTTAAAAAGAACTACTTTGAGTCACGGCATGATTGTCAAAAACAGTACAAAAGCCTGTCCTGATGTACCTATGAAAATGTTTTATCCATTAAATCCTCGTACCAGTGGTATCCTGCAGTTACTGTACAAAAAAAAACGAGGCTGAGGTGAAAAGATGGTCACACAGCTTGCTGAGAAGGAAATTAGCAACAGGTGCCAGGCACAGGTAGCTGCAGTAGCTTTAGCCACTGTACTTTGCTTCATATTTGATGATCTGACCTCAAACGAGAAAGTATTTGTTCCCATTCTCACTACTCAGTTTGTGAATATTACAGAATACCTGAACCGCTGAAAATGTTTGCAAATATCACAAATGTCAACATACAATTCTAACTAAAGTCTCAACGTCCAAACGTTCTCCACAAGAGAGAGCTAACAGCACTACAATCATTTTTGGCCGTGCCCGAAAGAACTGCTATGAAAAAATTTGTTGACGGAGGCGGAGAAACAGATTAAAGAAAACAAAGGATTTTTAATGATGGGTTGGAAAACCGGGCAAAACACAAGAAAATATTTGTCAGTGGCAGGGAGGGAGGGGAGCAAACAAAACCAAATAAAACGTATTGATGGGAAGTGACAGAAGAAAATAATTAATTGTTGATGAGGAGAGGACAGACCAAAAGAGGTGCTCATATCAACCATTTTGCGTGTTGTTGAGGGTTTTTTTGGGGAGGTGTGGGGTCTCAGGTAACCCCCATTACCCTACATATATTGCAGCGTGGCAACAGCCATAAGTGGGCAGCTGGTGGCCCGGGGGTTAGGGCGTTCGCCCTGTGATCAGAAAGTTGTGGGTTCGATTCCCAAGACCTCTGAGGTTCCCTTGAGCAAGGTACCGTCCCCACACGCTGCTCCCCGGGTGCTGTGCTCCTGGCTGCCCGCTGCTTCACTTGATGAATGAGTTAAATGCAGAGGAAGAATTTCTTGCTGTTCACGTATGACAGAACGGTCACTTTAATTTACTTTTTAAGTGTAACTAACTGCTCTGGAACATTCTAGGAGCTGCAGAAAAGGTCGCTTTAAAAACATTTGAATGGGCAGAGTCTACACTCGCATGTGCATTTTTAAGTGGATTGGATGAGTTCACCTCCCACCCCTGGCGCTGGAGCACAGTGTGGCCAACAAACATACTTGGAATATCTGCGCTTACTAAGTCCCTCTGAAACATCTACATACCAAAAACGGTGAGGAAGCTCCAAGCAACTGACCCAAAAAAATCATGTCACTCTATCTATCATATCTATCTTATGTCTTTCAGAGAAAAGAGAGCATTCGGAGTCTATGGGGAGTCGTACCGTCAGAGAAGAAAGATGAAAAGCAGTCACAGCATAGATTTAACATACTAAAAAGGCTTTAGGTCTGCAATGCAGTGTCTAAACATCAATAAATAATGCTGTGAAGATTGCAGCATTTAATCTGCCACAATCTATCAAGGTCATGGCAGAGACAGTTCTCCACAAACCTATGTGTTCTGCATTAGTACATAGTGATATTCGCACCTCATTCCAATGGCTTAGTCTAACATACTGTCACTGGTCAATCACTTATTCAGTAAAACTGAACAAAAAAATGCTACTGAAGTAGTCGGAAGGTGCCGTTTGCTTTAGCTCGGTCTGGGACATTACTTAACCATAAAGGCTCAAAGAAGCCTCAGAGGGCCTCAGGGTTAACATCAAAGGATCAACTTGCTACGAACTAGTTGATGCCAGGGTCATGACTTAACTGTCAAATGTAGATTCGGTACTAAGTGAGAGGCTGGAAAGATGTAGCTTCAACACTTCATAGCATTAAAGTACATCCGGACTACTTGTAATCACTAAGATGTACATCAAGATCTCTTGCAACAGACATACTCCACACCGATCTTTAACTGTGATGGATGATGATGATGAAATTAGGGCTATATTTGATAATAATAACCATGTACCTGCAAGGGCAACCAAAAGTTGATGCTGCCAGCTCTGCAACACAGACTCAAGTGTGGCGGTATTATTAGTATATAACTGATTTTCCCGTGCCCTGAGATTGCAAGCACGCTTTCAGTTGATTTTATTCCTGAGAACATTTTTTTTTTTTTGCTTTTTAGCTTGTATTTCCGGATAAAGCACTTTTATCTGCTTAAAAACCATGATCCCTCCTCTGTTGCTCTTAACGTTTGTAACTTTGTAACTTTGTACTATCCGGTTTCTGATGTAGCAATGCAAATTTCCTGCTTGTGGGTCTCCTGAAGGTTTATCTCATCTTATGTTCATTTACAGGACTTCAACAGCATGGCAACCTGTGCAGCAGAGTGATCAGGATCCTATTTTTATGTAACATACTATGAAAACATTTGTATAAATAAGTATAAGTTGAAGCAAAGTAGATAAATATAATTATGCAATAAAACAGAACTGTAAATTAGTTCAAATTAGTACCTTGTTATCATTATTATTATTATTGGAAAATCTATATTATCTCCATTTAGGCGTTAAAGAAAAACATATATTAATCTTTTCTTACTCTTACAGAATATTCAAACGTTAAAATGAAAATATCTGGTGGCTGTAGCCCAAGATGAAAGCACTACAGGGTGCTGCTTCTGGGCCTGGGCGAACACAGAGTCGACCATGAATTCCAAAGCGTACTGTAGAATACTCGAGCAGAATGCGAGGCCATCTGTCCAAAAGCTGTAGCTCAAGTGAAAATGGATCTTACTGTAGGACTATGATCCAAATGAAGCACAAATAAGGGGGAAAAAAGATCGTTCTGGAATGGTACAGTCAATACCCAGACTTTAGATTAGATGCTTCCAGGGGTAGAAGTGGGCTGTGCGTGTATGAAAGCCCTCAAGGATCAGACACTTATTAGCTTTTATGGAAAAGTAGGCCAAAATCTTTCCCAGCAAAAAGGAGACAGACAGTTCTAATAAACACTCACATGGTTTTGCAAACCGTGGCAAAACCAGGGGTGCACCTAAGTTTCCTGCTCTAAACCACTACAGCTCATCTTTAAACCACAAACCAACATCATATAACACGCATACAAAAGACTGCAACAAATTAAGTGACCCTGAATACTGCAAATGAGCGATGTGAAGAAATGTGATCTAGTTGCTCCTTAATCCACTTCTTAATTATTGAGCACTGCCTTATGTTCTACTGCACAGCACAAAGAACCCAGACGTTACCCTGCTATGCTGCAGAGATTTGAATTAATCGTCATCCAACTGATATGTCAGTGAGGTGAGAGTTTGGATAATGGACATTTTCTTACCAAGTATGAAACTTCAGCAGCATTAGATCTTTTATGCATGGCCCAGGAAAGACAAATGAGTCAGATAATAAACATACGTCTAACTTTTTGACTTGAAAAGGAATGCACAATGATTCCCAAGACGCAGCTGTCGTTTTGCTGTTGAATGCTGCACTGCACTGCTTCTGCCACACAGATTCCTGCACGGAATGGTCGCGAGATGTCAAGCGAGACCGTCAAAAAGGGGGGAAAACAAATAGGCCTAAGAGAAGGATTTCGTAATTTATGAACAGGCTGAGCCAATGCAGCTGAGTCAATGCTTCCATTATTTATGAACTAGCTCCCTCCCCTGTACAGATTCGGTACCTGGACTTCAGACCTATAGGGTGAATAAACAGCCCCTCATTGTAATTCACTCCTTGCAAGTCACTCGACATAAAAACCTTTCGGCTGGAGATGCAAGCCTCCTATGACTAGGGATGTCACTGCAATGCTCTTTAGTGATAAATAAATGATTACTCGCCTGCCTCTGTGCTCCATCTAAAGTAAACTAATGTGCTTCTCTTTCCCTCCTCCCCTGCAGAGTGTCTCCAGCCTACAGAACAGGTAAGAACAACTCAAATTAACAACGGCTTGCTACATGTGGACCATTGCAAAGCCCAGAAACCAGGTGTCAGGCCACTGTGCACCCAAAGGCATGCCAAAAAGAAACGCTCCACATTGTCTAAGACTGCACACAAGCTGAAGCCTCTCCAGTCAATCAAACAAACCATGGTCGCATACTCAGATTTACCAGGCGTGAGGAAAAAAGCCACCACATAGCTGGAATAACAGATGGCATTTCAAGTCACTTTTTTACAGGCCATCTTTCGGATTACTAAGTCACGATATGTACTCAAGACCTACTCGAGATCTTCAGCAGCGAGCTATCATGCAGAAGCCCACTTTGCAACCTTCAGCTCAAATATTCTTCATCTTCCCGGAACAAGAAACACCAACGGCATCATCAGCATCAACACTACAAACATCTGCCAGCTTTTTAATCCAAGCTTTCCCATCTAAAAAAAATAATAAAAACCCCCTCTTGAGGCAACGTAGCCTTCATTATCAGTCAATTAATATTAGCTCGAGTAATATGGTCAGATTAATCCTAATTAAGGCTGCCGAAACGAGATCCACCTTAATCAAAGGAGAAAAGAGAGTTCAGATACAATTTGCAGGGGAATACATTAGCCCACATCTCTTAAACACACTTGACTATTGGCAGTGGGTCTCTCGGAGGGCTGCAGGTTTTTTATTAAATGGCTGATTATTCCAACTCCTCACCACGAGAGGAACCAACAAAGACATCATTACAGCTCCCATTTCCACAGTCAGGAGTGGGGAGCAAAGAGCAGGCAGCAGGGCTTCAGTGGGCAAATGCACCCCCCAAAAAGAGGAGGCAGCCTCCAAGAGGATAACAGGTCGTGGTGTATGGAGGAGAAAAAGGGGGAAAATTCAGTGGAGAATGTCTGTCTTATCGACCATGTCCTTGCCTACAGCCTGTTCTAACCCAATCCATTTAAGTGGAAATTCCTCAGACCACATCAGCAGCAGCAGCAGCTCCCACTGTCAGGCTCCCGCTAAAAGAGAGGGGGGGACAAGTTCACAGACGCCCACTCCTCTGTCCATAGTTTCTTATTATCTAATAAAACCTAACACTAGTACTACTGAGGCCATAGAGACACGACAACCCCCTTAAAAGCGAAAAAAATTAGAATTACGTGAGAAAAAAAATATATATAGCCTCCATAATTACCACGCAGCTCGGTTCCGAGGCGCTCGCTCAGACACTTTGCCTCTTCATCTCTCCCAAATTTTCACACATTTTCTAGCCGGTCTGAAGCAGCAGCAGCACAGGAAAGAATCCGAGAAAAAGAAGTCCAGTCAAGGCAGAAAAAAACCCACTTCGCTCAAGTGCTCAACATGAATGGCTCCAACTATTTGGTGGAGTCACCTAAAAGGAGATGATCCTCCACACGCAGTTTATTAGAAATTAATCCACCGCGCGTCTCCTCCAGACACAACGACGTCCAAACACGTCCACTGCTACCTCACAGCCATGGAGAGAGAGGGGGGAAAAACCTTGTCCAAGAGACGGGAGCGTTTATCGTTAAGGCTTTTTTATCCGTTCCTCACGACTCGGAGCGCAGTCTTGATGAAATGCAGATATCTCCACTTGTCCTCAGCTCGGGAAGGATGAAGCGCTCCTGAGAGCGTCAAACGTGGAGCGCAGACACGCCTAGTGGCGCAGAGAGGAACTGCACCGTCTCCCAGCCTGATTTCTTTTAAAGAGACACTCAGTACACCAACCAATTCCAACACAGTACAGATAGATCCAAGTTTTGGGTTAAGGCGAAGGTTACATTTAGAATGAGCCTGATTAGAAATATCTGTAGGCAATGTAAATTGTATATTTAAGAGATTTAATTGAGCATCCAAGCAGCTACAGTGTGCTCTCTGAATAAAGTGTTGGAGCTATATCTGATTTCAGAGGGGCCTAATTCACGTGGAAATATTATCCAAGGCTTTTGCATTGACCACTAAACGATCTGTTTACTTTGTTCTCCAGAAAGCAGTAAACAGAGGTGGGCCACAACTAATGCTTACTCAGCTGTACATTTGCACACATTTGTATTTTTCTGAGTATTGGTCATTAGTCAAATGCTAATATGTGGTACATGGCAAGATTTCATTGAATGCATAAATTAATTACATTAATTTATGTATGTGTGTATATATATATATATATATATATATATATATATATATATATAGATACATATAATAGAATCTATAATATATACAGTGCCTTCATCCTTGTTGCCGTTTGTCCTGTTTTGTTGCATTACAACCTGGAATTAAAACTGATCTTTTTTTTGTAATGTACTTATAGTCCAAATTGTTGAGGAGGACTTTGTGCACTAAAAACAAGTAAAACCATTGAAAAAGTTGCAAGTGCACATGCATTCATCCCATTTGCTGTGAAACTCCTAAACCCCTAAATAACGCTCTGGTCTGACCAGTTATCTTCAGAAGTCGTGTGATTAGTTGATTATGGTCCACCTGTGTGCAGTCAAAGTGTCACATGATCTGTCACACGATGTCTGCATAAATAGGTCTGTTCTGAAAGGCACCTGACTCAGCAACACTGCTATGCAAGCAACATGAAGACTAGGTGGCACCTCAGACAGGCCTGAAGCAAATTTGTATAGATCACGGTTTGGTTATAAAAAAATATGTCAAACTTTGAGCTTCCCAGCACTACACCCCAGACCAGGCAAGGGGGGCATTAATCAGAGATGCAACAAAGACACCAAAGATAAACCTGAAGGAGCTTTAGAGGTCCACAGCAGAGAAGGGAGTATCTGTCAATAGGACCTCTTTAAGCCATACACTCCACAGAGTGGGGCTTAATGGAAGAGTGGCTAGAATGGACACTCCCCAAACACATGGAAGAAGTTTGATCAATACTTTCCTTTACCCCAATAACTCCGTTCTTATAGTGAAGCAAGGCGGGAGCTGAGTAATGGGTAAAAATCCCAGTGGTGCTAAGCTAATAGAGAAATACCCACAAGACACTGTAGACTGTAAATGCAGCAAAAGGTGGCTCTACAAAGTACTGACTTTGGGGGAGTGAATGCCTGTGCACTTGTTTTTCTATTTTTCTTAATCATTGTTTGATCACAAATGAAAATATATTTTGCACCTTCAAAGTGGTTGGCATGTTGTGTAAATCAAATGGTGCTTAACTCCCGAATCTGTTTTAATTCCAGCTTGTAATGTGACAAAACAGGACAAACACAAAGGAGGATGAGTATTTTCCCAAGGCACGGTATACTAAATCCTTCTTGGGTTTCATTTTGTTCTGTTCTGCTGGTGACAGCACAAGGATATCTTTATTGTCATTGTACAAGCATGTTGCTTGGATCTGTCCCATAGAGGCCTAGTTAAAAAAATTACAAAGTATAAGCAAATGTTTAATAAATATCAAATAGTAATATACAAATACAAATAACCTGTACACAAGTGAAACTATGCACTAGGATAAATAAATCTACACACTTGAATAACTGTAAAAAAAAAAAAAAAAAAAAAAATCTTAATAAAAAAATAAAAGCAAATTATGTTAAACATTCATAGCCTTACAACCTCATCAGAGTAAGAATCCTGATTTGGGATCAGTTTACAATGTTTAAATTGCACTGACTGATGAGACTTGGTCTTAGATCAGTGTTCTTTGCCTGATAAATATGTTTTGCTGTTGGTAAGACACATTGCAAACTTAATTTCTTTTTTCGTTTCTGCAGGGAACTACATATTTGAGCAATTATTTTCTTCCGCTTCTGCTCAAGTCATTATTTCATAACAATGCGTTTACTGGTTTTTGGCGCCTCTACCCACCTCTGCTACCAAGGCCCCCTTAACTATTACCTTTGTAGTTCCCTGTGCAACTCTTGGATGTGTGCCTAATACAAGAGGGTGAAATTTATCTGAAATAATGATTAAAATAGCATCATTCAGTGCCCAAGGACTTGGTTTGGCTCTTTTTCCATCTTTTAAAAGCTCAATTCAGTGTATCAGCTATAATGTTAATTCTTAACTCAGGTTTAGGCATCTTCCAAAGCAATCAAAATAATTGATTTTTGTAGCAGGGTTGTTGCAAAACACTACATCATTTTATCTCCCCGGAATATCTATTAATATGCATTTTGGTCAGTCATGTAATGTACTCAGCATTGTTGAGCTGGGAAGCCCCCTTTGTTAAGCCCTGCCCCATTGTTTATTGTTGCCTTTACGATAAGCTTTCGGATCTGACATGTCACCTGTGGAGTTCTGAATGGTAAAGGATGAACGTCTGGAACGTCCCATGAGCATCTTTGGTTTGCTTTCACAAAATGTTTCTAGATAGAACACATGTCTGCTCAATTCCACATTTTGGATAAAACAATGTAGCTCTTGCAAACACTTTTTTCAACTAAAATCAACTAAATATGCAATTTGACCCAAGGTTTGTTCAGATTTATACATATGACTGTGCAACATGATCTCCCAGCAGTCTAGCAGTGCTACAAGGACAGAGGCTGAGCCCTACATGTAACTTGCCAAAAACTGGTTTTAGAACTAGTCACTGAGGAAGGCTGGTCTTTAAACTAGTGATTTAGGAAGTCACTGAGGAAGGCTCATTGAGTTTACGCTCGTGAAAGAACACACAGTGCATCGCCGCTTGCTGTGTTTGGGGCTGCATAGGTCAGAGTGCCCATGCTGACCCCTGTCCAACGTCAAAAAATACATACAACGGCCATGTGAGCATCGGAACTGGACAACTGAGACCTCTTTTAGCAGGATAATGCACCAAGCCACACCGCAATTATTGTTCAGGAATGTTTTTTAGGATGTGATGGAGAAGCTAGTGCGATACATGGAGGCCCCACCTTGCAACTTATAGGGCTTAAAGGATCTGCTGCTAATGTCTTGGTGCAGAGACCACAGCACACCTGCAGTGGTCTTGTTAAGTCTGAGATGTTTTGGTGGCACAAGGGGAACCGACACAATATTAGGCAGGTGGTTTTAAAGTTATGGCTCATCGGTGTACATGTCATTCCCATTGATTTTGGTGTGAATTTTTGAGTTCTTCACTGTCTACTCCAAAATACGAACCCCAGTATTTCAGGTTTGACATTGACAGAAGAGGTTTTTCTGCATTTCCTAGTTCATGGCTTAGCGTTTAAAAAAACAAAAAAACAAAAAAACATGACAATAACAAGGTAAGGCAGGGCAATGTCCATTGTGAAGTTGTCAGAGACTCTATTGTCATAATAAGGATCTCCATAAAGTTATAATGAGGGCTGAGCTTTGGCTTTGCATTGCGTGGGTATGTGCAGATAGAGCTCTCTATCTGTGCAGTTTGGACATATAACTGCTGAGCTGACTGTACCATGCCACAGCTTGTCTCCATCACTTGAAATGGAGCGATTTACTGAATACTGTCCTTGTGTCCTTCCTAGAGAGTCATTTGAAAGGGAATAAAATGATGCCCGTAGCGAAATGGGTCTTCCTAGCTCTGTATTATCCAGCCTTATGTCATGTCATTAATGTTGCTCATATTAATTACCACTGACACACTTTTTCCTTCTCCACTGCTGGGCACTAGCAAATCAGCCATTGAAAGTTTTTAATGCACCTTTCAATTTAATGCACTTTAGTCATTAAGAGTGAAACATGGAGCTGACCTTTGCTATGCTTCATTCCTCCCACTAAATTTAAAAGCTGTATTTTTCCAACGGATCCACAGATCCAAGCTAGTCATTTAGCCAATCATCAAGCCTCCTAATGACTGTTAAGAGCTTCTGAACAATGTCAATTGTACCACTCATTCACTTCACTTTTGAGAATCCGTGCCTTGGGGACCACAGCCTAAAACCCCATGTCCTATCTTTACAGACACCACTATATCGACCGTGATGATTGCTCTGAAACGGCGAGTGATAGCCCAAACGTTCTATCGTTGAGACATCATTGGTGCAATTGTATGTAATAGTGCGTATTGGGACGCGTAAAGGGAAGCTTTTGAGAACCTGTTGCCATGCCAGTCACTCTCCCATATGTCGCGCTCGCCGTCACTCTTAGATGGCGTACCGTTCTGCAAATTGTTCATTTTTCCAGGCACAATGTAGGACAAACATGCAGCCAGATGTTTGGGGAGCCACACAGAGGCTTAGGATGAAAGGCTACAACACATGCCGCCATGGCCCCGAGCGGAAGACGCCGTGCCAAGCGAGGCGCTGGTGTAATAAACGCTTCCCCTCCGGCAGGCTCCGAGGAGTCGGCCTGCGCTGCGCTCCCAGGGGCCATGGCAGAGGCGCAGCTCCTTCCTCCCCCTTTCCTCCCTCCCTGCTCTCTGCCCGCCACATGTGTTTCCTTCCAGTTGGGGGGGAGGGGGGGGGGTCTATAAATATCGAACCCTGTGCATATTTGGCCACTTCACATTATGTGGGGGACCTTTGAAAGTTCTTCACGCTCTCATTTCTTTAGATTCAGGTTCTTTAGGGAACCAGAAGTGGTTTGTCCAAATGACCAGTCCCAAAATACACTGCAAACATGATCTTGATGAGTGAAATCTGTTTAAAAATGGTCAGATTATACTGGCAGACAATTTCAAACATTACATAAAACACAAGAGGGTTTAACTTTTGATTATTAATTGGTATAAATGAGGTCATCACAGCCTAATCATTCAGTTTATAACACAGAAAAAAGACAACAGAAAATGAATGTCCAGTGAAACTGACAGGTATAATTCTGCCAGACAGAGGTGACAGATCAGCAGCCAGTAAGATCCGAGGTTGAACAGTATAGATGGATTTCAGCTCATTATTTAGTAAGCAACAAGTCAATGTTGCAATTGTTATTCTTGTTCTTTAAGATTACCTAATTAATAACAACAAATAAACATTTTTAAATGATTCATAAGCCTTTACAAGGATAGTCTTACTGAAGTGACATCATTATATTGGATGCATTCAAGATGCTATTGGATGCCAAGAAATCATTTTGTTGCTGTGTATCAAGTTAGTACACGAAAAATAACCATAATTGTCTGCTTGAAAAACTGACCAGATCTGTTTCATGGGAAACGCATCTGCGATTTTTGTTGGCAGATCACCGGTGCACGGTTGGCAGCTTAGCTGCTGATAGAATGACAACCAAACGCATTTTTAAACTTCAAGCAATGGGAAAGATCATAATGCATGAATGGTACTGATCTGTAGTGAAAAGATGAATTTCTATCTTATTATTTCGGTCTATTAGAGATATGTTTCAAAAGTATATCCCACAAAATTACCAGGAAAAAGAACAATTACAATCATCAGATACTTACTGTGAAGTCCAATGTGGCTAACCTGTTCTGAAGCCAGAATAAAAAAAATTAATATGAGCATTCAGTTCCTCAAAGAGCATCCTGGAGATGCAGGGTGCTCAGTAATGGCTGCGGTAGAAAGCCACCCCAGGGCAAAGACACCAGTGATGCACAGGCAGGGTGATTAGTAAATGGGTCAGGTTATAATCCATAACTGCATTAATCAAAATGAAAATGCCTCCATTTGTGATTGCACTCGCCTCCAGCACCACACAAAGCTAGTCTTGGCCGGCCACATTTGTTATGAGTGTTCGGGTGGGATCAGGTGAGCCAGGATGCAAGTTTTGTCATTCTGGAATCAGCTTCCCCACGCAACTAATGGCACTCTAACAAACTCTGGGTCTGACCCATTCACTGTGCAAATTCATTTCAGTTCTTGGTTAAGGCTTGATTTTCAGGATCCTTTTTCAGGATAGGAAGATGATTGAAGAAAGTTAATATGTTTCACGACTAAGTAAAATTTGACATGAAAAACCTGAAGCTTTAATGCTACAGCATTTTAGTCACATTTTTTACTAACCTATAACCAGTGCTTGAAGTGGGAAAAAATAAGTGCAGGAACTCGGGCCACAGTCGCTGCGTCGGATCAGTTTCAGTAAGTGCCGGAACGCAGAAAAAAGTGGCGGAACCCAAAAGACGAAAATACAGAAGTTCCGGAACTGCGTTCCGCTGCGTTCCGGCCCACTTCAAGCACTGCCTATAACAAAACAAATACTTACCGAACATTTTATCAGCACTCTTAAAGCAATGTTCGAAATCAGCACGTTTTAGAACATCTTTCAACCCTGGCGTGTTAATATTTGTATTCGTATAAATCCACAGTTTATGTTTCAGTACATTTACTGATGCTAATAAGCACAAAAACAGGAAAAAAAAAACAAAATAAATAAATAAACAAACAAAAAACTTTTATTCACTGACTTTATTCACTACATGTTGAGTATCCTACACAAAAAAAAAATCAATAAATTCACCTGTAATCCGAATCTGCAGAAAAATTCATTAGCTGACAAAATATTAACATAGAGCCTTCGTCAGTTGCAAATGAAAGGGTGAGGTAAAGGCAGCTCTGTCCTTCGTGATGGATCAGTCTGCCTGTGCTCTTTTTGTTCCGTTGTCCTCATCTGCCTTTGGCTGAGTGTGCATTTGCTGTGTGATAAATCACGTTAAAGACGGTGGTGTATCTGCAAAGGGATGTGTGTTCAGCCATGTCAGATGTGAATAAGGAAATGATAAACACATTGAGAGGATCTGCCACATTTAACACATGAAAATGCAGCTTATTAAACAAACGAAAGCCACGCCGCACTGGTTCGCTGAGATACGGCGAATTCCGGGTCTGAACAAAATGCAAAAGGATGAGACGCAGGACCTCATTCATCAAATGTGTGTCCAAGAATAATATTTGCTCAAAGTGACCATGCACTCATTTGTATGCACAAAATTAGTTTGGAGTTTTCTACGTATGATCCAGTTTCACAGTGGCTCCTGCCTGAAACACAAAAGGTAAACGTGCAGTATAAAATGTGAACGAAGCTAAGAGAGTACACTGTCTATGAGGTAGAGCATCTAAAAATTACACATATAAAAGGAATTCATAGTTGAATCGCCCCTGGTCAAATGATGTGTATAGTTGATTTTTTTAAGTGAAAATGTGAAAATAAATATTCATCCCACATCCACTACAGAGAACAAACAAGCAAGCGAGCAGGATGTGTTGAAATGTCGGAAGCCAAAAAACGGGCGAGCATAAGGATCTGAGTGACCTTGACAGGGACCAAACTGTGATGGATAGACAACTGGTTCAGAGTATCTCCAAAACAACAGGTCTTGTGGGGTGTTTCCAGTATGCAGTGGTCCAAAGACGTGGTCCAAAGAAGGACAACCACTCAATCAGTGACAGGAACATGGATGTCCAAGTTGTCTGTGGACCAAAGGCTTGCCCTTCTGGTCTAATTGCACAGAACAGCAACTGTAGCACAAATTGCTGAAAGTTACTGTTTCCACTGTGTCACAGGAAGACAGCCTCAACAAACTTCTGAAACTACAACCAGTGCAGCATCACTGAGTGATAGGAGAAGTAGATCTGACAGAGCCAACCCATGGACAGTTGAGCCATTCGTGAGCTTTACAGAATCTGAGTCCAAGACTATAGTGAGCAAGTCAGTGGTGGCAGAGGCAAGGAAAAACTCCCTAAAGCTGGAGAAGGAAACCTCTGGAGGAACCAAGACTCAAGAGGAACCCATCTTCCTCTGGATAAGAAGAGTTTCTTGGCAGGACGGCAAGTGCAAATAAAGTACAAATAAACAAATAAATTGAGAAACTTGGATTTTCTCTTTGCTAGACCTTAGTGCACAGTTTCTATGATACAATACAAAAGTGAAATTTCCACCAAGTTCCTTTCATCTTAATTTTGCATTCTAGTCAGAAAGCATCGCTTCCTTCCAAAAGAATATGGTTAGAGGCAGACATGCTCTGGCAAAGTGACTCATACTGATGTCTAGGGGAGTGAGACGTCAAATTCAGATCTGATGCCAAGGGAGGCAGCAGCCCATTGTTTCTGGAGAGAGGGGCAATCATTTGATATCATCAAACTGTAATGAATCTGTGAGAGGAAAGAGCTGGGGCTGAAATTAAAAGCCTCCTCCAGCACCATAAAGCAGATTCTGATCCACAGCCCACTGGCCCTTGGCTAAACTCTGATCCTGAATCTGTGACAAATGCATGGGGATATTTGGAAAACTCAACACTTGCCCCAGAACTTTAAATCACAAATCATACCCATTGGGGGAAAGCAGCATAAGAAAAGCTAAGGATGAACCATACAGCATCACTGATTAGACCCAGTTCGTTAGACCTTAGCACAGAGTCAGCTTGTAAGCACAGCAGGATTGCATATATGGAAATGAAACATGTCCAACTAAGTTTCCATTAGTGTTCCAATGCATTCCAAAATACTGCATGCAGTGTATTTTCAATTTTTATGTATTAGTTTTAAGTTATGTTTTACAGGGAAACCCTAGCACCTTCTAGGCTTTATGAATATTCTAATATTATGATGTGGAAAAAGTTCAACAAGTACTGCAATAGTACTGTTATCTCCGTTTGTACGATGAATGGTTCCTTAAACCATCCAAAAGACTTTTCTCTGTAGAAAAAGATAAAGTAGATATTGCTAAGTGATCTGTCCAGTTGGTTTGGAGCTGGATTGAAGGCCTCAAGTATCAGATTAAACGGCATCATAATTAAAAAGTTATAGAAGAATCTACCAATCCCATTTTGATTTCCAGTGGGTGGGACCAAACCAGTGAGGAAACTGTAGGCCTTCAGGGAGTCCTAGATACATCACTGACTATGAATACGAACAACAGACTTAACAATGGGTTTCTGTCAGATGGAAAACAGCTGGACCTTTTACTGAAGGATTCACACTACGTACAATACACACAATGTAACTATATATCTTCAAATTAAATGCAGAATATCTTTTATGAATGCATTTTCAGATGTTCAATATAGTGTTTAATCAAGAATGATGAAAAATAATGTTCTTGTGCAATGACATTAGATTAGCACTAACTTACTACTAAAAACATGTAGGCATGATGGCAGCGAGTAGCACTGTGATTTTTTTTTTTTTTTCTTTTACTGTGTTTTGATATTTATAGCCCTAACTGAAGGCCTAGTTGTAAAAGTCATGGTTTGCCACTGCCTGAAGGAATGGGCGTTCTGTTTGTAATTTTCACCCTAACCAAGCGGCACAAATAATAGTTGATAGAACTGTTGATGCAAAGATGATGCAAACGTGTACAGAAATTTCACTGAAACCCTGATGCAGTTATGGCAGGAGAGGAGTCACTAAACCCCACACCTTATTACTGACTGCTGCCTGGACGCTCCACAAACGAAGAGCCTTTTCCAATTACATCAGGCCAGTGAAAGGGCTGAGGCTGCCCAGCACATATTGACCTCCCTCTAAATCTTGTTTATACTGTGCCACAGGGTCAACAACTGTGACAGCAGCAGAAGCCCACCGCACAAAACCACCGCGTTCTGTCCAAAGTAGCCCCTGGTGTACTACACATACACACATGCTCACTTAAAAATGCTGGAAGTCCTTCCCCCATGTGCAGGTAACTTTAGAACATACTGTAAAAAGAGCAGGTTGTTAATAGCATTGCTTCCGTGTTGCATCAGAGAGAAAAAAAAAATCATTTTATAAACATTCTTATTCACATTAAGGATTCCATCTGTAGGTTTGTGTTCTGCAAAGTTTTCAAGGTCAGATGACATTCAGAAATAAATAAAATAGGTCCCATACCACAGCCTGTCTCCACTTTTGAAGCACCTGTTTGACTTGGGTTCACCCAGCTCTTCCAAAATGCTTTCAGCTCAATGATTCCGTTCATAAATGCCTTCTCTGCTCCAGAGGAGTCTTTATTCTTATTCTCTGCCGAGTGGCTGCGAACCAGCCCCCACTGTTTGTGACAGCAGGCATTCTTACTTGTAGTCATCACTGTTGCATGGCTAACCTGACCTTTGCACCATAAACAAGAACCCCACCATGTAAGTTATGAATAATATAAATAAAGGGTGGGTTTTAGTGACACTGCGAGATTTGAGTCAGGGACAGACAGGGTGCATATTAACTCAATGACCCCGTGTTACCACTGAATGATGATGTTGCTTCCGCTGGCTGGACCAGGCCCTGCCGAGCAGACGAGTTGAATGTATGCATGCGGTGGGAGTGAGGAGCAAGCAGGTGGAGCTCCATGCATTTTCCGAGTGGATAAATAAAGTGCGGCCCACAGTGTGACAGGAAGCAGGGCGGCGCTGCTGTTTCTCTTAATTCACGCAAGGTCAAGCTGATCCGGGCGGAATTCTGAGCAGGCGCCTCTTTTTTTTAAAAATGGCAGCGGCATTGAAATAACATGCAGTGTCCTTGCAGGACAGGGTGTACGATGTCTTCACTTGACAGCCACTAATCTGTATTCCTAAACGCTCGAGACTTGATCAGCCTGGGTTATAGAGCTGGAAGCTTAATATCCTCTCTGATGTAGAAAAATAAAGAATCTCTTACTTAGCTTTTGACAACAGAGGGGAGAAAAGTGCTCAGCCAGGAACTCTGCAAGTTTTTCCCCCGCCATCTGCCGGATCGAGGCTCCGGAGATGAAGGAAGAAGCCTTGGTGAAAAACATGGCTGAATTTGTCAACCCCATACTGCTCTGAGCAGCCCTCGGGTAGCATAATAGGTTTAGGCCCGGTGAAAAATCAACACACGGCAGATATATAAATGTGAGTACAAGAGATCTAAATGGATTTTGCCTTGAGAAATATGCCTTTTAGCACAAGATCCCTTGCCCTGTTTTGAAATCTGATCAACATCTAACATCCTCCTTTTCCTATAATGAGATAGGGAGAGCCAGGAAGAACAAGCCAAGCATGTCGTTCTATTAGATTTCCAACCCTTTTATTGATGTAATTGCTTGGTAAAAAGGAGAAATACACAGCCGCTACAATGCATAAGAGCTCTGATCCTTCCCCATCATAGAATTTATAGGTAGATTCATGTCCGTAATGGAAGTGTATCTCATAAAACTTGTCCATAATCGGAAAGAGATACATGTAGATTATCAAAGGCTTGATCTGGCTCATCCTACCCATCTCTCAGGAGGATACCAGGATCTTATTACTGAATTTTATGGACTCTCTACCTTCACTCAACAACCAATTAAGCCTCAGCCACCAGCCTACTTTACATCACTTCCAGGCTTTGCGGAGAGGGGCTGTTTTACTCTTCAAAGAATCTTTTCTACCTTTTTAAATGTTGGGCATTGTGACCCCCTCTGCACGATCCTGACGTTTTATCTTAATGATAGTGGTAGATCTCACTCTTAGAGCACAACAGGCAGTCTGGCATGTAATGAGCCTATTAAGTAGCACAAAGCTCCGAATCATTTGGCAGTGAGAGATGACAACAAGAGAGCAGCCTGACAAAGCACAGACATTATTAGACGGGACACAAGCCTGTAGTGAGAGGAGAAGGAGACAGCCATGAGTGGAAGTATGAGTATGAAAATTGTCACCCTGTTATGAAGAGCCTTCAGTCCGCCGTTGCCATAGATACTCCAAGGCCCCCTTTTTCCCATTTGGAGAACACTGCTGATGCGACGCATTACACCCTCCAAGTCAGGTGAACACAGCAGAAAATCAATGGCGGAAAAGAGGTTGAACTGCCTGCTACACAGAGTAAAAGTGGAGCTTTGGGAAGGGGTAAGGGCAAAAGAGAGTGGGATGAAAAAATGTAACTGCCATTTAACTGAGAAGAGAGAGTCACAGTATTTGGAAACTGAATAGAGAACACAGTCTGTATAGAGTGGCCTTTTTCAACCGGCATTCTATCTTTGATGGTAGGGGGAGAGAGAGAGAGAGAGAGAGAGAGAGAGAAAGAGAGAGAGAGAGAGAAAGAAATACAGAGAAAGAGATAAAATAGAGAGATAGAGGGAACGCTCTAGACAGAAAGCCCTTGGCTACATGTGCCAGCTCACATATGGTTACTCTACATTGTGGAAAGACATGTACAGTAATTGCAGCAATTCAAGACCTCAAAGGAAATAGCTGCAAAAATGCAATGGAAGAGTGCTCTCACTCTCTCTTTCTCTCTCTCTCTCTCTCTCTCTCTCTCTCTCTCTCCCTCTCTCTCTCTCTCTCTCTCTCTCTCTCTCTCTAAATCTAAGCGGCACCCCTAGCCACTGATTAAATCTGGAAGAGTGAAGAACTGAATATATTCCATTCTAAAGGTAATTAATATTAACTCAGTCCCTATTCTACTGGCCTTCATTAAAAGCCCAAATGAGAAGCATGCGTGTTGATTGCACACCCAAACACAACACACTGCAGGCAGCAGGCATTACAGGAAAATAAACTTAAGTGGAAAAATGGCCAATAAACTACACGAGACACAGCAGAACAAAACTAACTGGAAAATAAAAACCTCTGGGGAATGTCTGGCGAAAATTGCTTAGCATATAATTCCTATAAGAATCTTTTATATTAAGAATAGTGTTTTCTATAAAAAAACATATGGGGCAACATTATTGGCACCAATAACAACCAATGAATTTTGCATTTTTAGAGAAAAAAATCTTTCTTCTTAATGCTCCTAGTCATCAGGACCTGTATTATTATCTAAAGGCATTTCCTGGGGTGTAAATATAAGGTTACAGAAATATCCTTTTGTCATCCATTAACGTGTAAAAAGAGCTGTCAAATCAAAGCTGTCAAATGAGGTTGTAGGTCTGGTTATAAAAAATGTTGTCAGTTGAAATTATCATTAAGCACAAAAAGGGTGATAATTAAACATGGGAAAGACATGGAACAGCAACGATTTTTTTTTTTCTTTTTCTGAAAGAGGATGCGTGAGCATAGAAACCGTAAATGTGAGGAAGATTTGAGGAAGATGACAGGAGAGACAAAGAGGAACACAAAGAAGATAGTTTCAGAACGGCACGGTTTGGTTGAATCATGAGGTTTTCAAATTTCAGAATCTACTTTAAGACACCCGCTAGACATATGTGATGTTCTGAAGAAGGCAATCCTCAAGCAAAAACAAAAGAATGTCAAGGAACTGGAAATGTTCTGCATGAAGGCATTGTCTAAGACCCCATCTACCTAAACATTGTTGCAGACCAAGTACACCCTACCTGACAGCAATGTTCTCTAACAGCAGTGGCCTCAGGAGGATTATGAGCCCACATTGCCACTATTGTTCAGAATGGTTCAAGGAACATGACAAAGAATTCAAGGTGCTGGCCTCTAAATTCCACAGAGCTCAACGGACAAAGTGGTCTGATACATGGACACCCCACCCCTCAGCTTACAGGACTTAGTATATCAGTTGTTTATTTGAATTGCATTACTTCCGAGCAAGAATTAAGATAAGCCAGTCGTTGGAGGCTATGAGTCAAGTGTAAGCTCTACTCAGTGTACATTGGGAAAGGAGGCTGATAATTAGGCTCATTCCCAATCTTTTTATGCAAACAACTGGCTCTGGATAAATGTCATTATTGTGATACAGTCTCACAGTTTATCATTCTGTAAATCTATATCTGATGCTTTGAACTTCTCGGACCAAATCATCAGAACATTGGGAATCAAAATATGGCTCCATAATAGGAGTAACGATATGTAAACTCCATTTGATCTACCACAATGGAGGGAGGGACGCTACCACAGTTTATCAGAGGACTGAAAATGAAAGGTGCAGCCTGAGGTAGTGTCAAAAACAATGATAATTTATTGTCAAAATGAGTCCAGGTGCAGCAAAAACAGTAAAAGCTGCTGGCAAAAAAGAAAAGAAAAAGGCTACAACAAAACATAGGCTACAAAAACAGAAATATAAATACAGTGTATTGTTGAAATCAAAGCTCAATCCAAACATAAATCATTTCCAACAGAACAGACCTAAACAGCCTTAAGAGAAATAGTCTTCGACATAGGAAGCTTCTCTCAAGTGCCCTTCTCCATTGGTTTATATGCATCAGTAATAACAATTAACAAAGGTAAAAGGGACATATTACCAGTTATGACCCAGTTAATAGAGTGATGTGAGCATTTTTCTTCACCCTTTTGAAATGGCATTCTCTTTCCATAGGTTGTTTTCACATTTAACCCCCATTAAAAAAGCCCTTTTAAAAAAAGAACTAATAACAACGAAGGCTGAAAAAAAGACTGTACTTGAAAAGGCACCGCTTGTTATTGCTTGTTAACTCGTCTCAGCTGAGCTTTTCTCATGCACATCTTTAATTAGAACTGAGACCGCTTTGTTGGGTGAAATTTTGGACATTTCTGAAGCAACACAATTGTCGCCAAAGGAGTTGCAATGGCTGTGTTCCTGCTTTTTTCCTTTAAAGTAATATCAACCAAAGCATCAATGGAACAAAGTCATGTAAGTATGAGGAAAAAAAAAAAAAGACAAAGGTGTCTAGCCATAAGTGGGTGCCTTTGCTATAGAGCTAATAGGAAATGTATCCACTGTCTGTGGACTAGTTACTGAATAGCAGTAGAGGATGACGTTAAGTCACAGTATGAGGATTATAAAGGGCTCTCTTGTGGTAATGTTATTTATGTTTGCTTTTATGCATTTGACAGATGCTCTTATCCAGAGCGACTTTGAATTATGTGCAGAGCGACTTTGAATTATGACTGCATAAATGGAGTAATTATATGTATTTAAAGCTAAAAGGCCAAAATCTCTATTTTATCTGGAAGGTGACGCTACCACAGTTTAATAGATGACTGAGAATGAAAAGTGCAGGCTGAAATAGTGTCAAAAAAGTGAATCCAGGTGCAGTAACAATAACCTTTGCTATAAAAAAAAAATGATAGCACCAGAAAAATGAACACATATTGTTCAAATCAAAGCATAACCCAATCATAAATCATTTCTAACAGAACAGACCTAAACAGCCTTAAGAAATACAGTTTTTAACAGGAAGCCTCTCTCAAGTGCCCTTCCACAATGGCTTACTTGCATCAGTAATAACAATTAACAAAGGTAAGTGTTCACACTGTATGATGTGGTGTGTTCACGTATGACAGAATGGTCACTTTCACTTCACTTATCTTAAAAGGGACATACTTTCATGTATTATTTGTAACTCTCCAACACACCCACACATCCACACACACACACATCCACACACACACACACACAAATGTACAATACCATCTTCACTGGGATGGAACATGCCTCTACTGCCACAGGTCTCATCTCATGCGCTGAAATCATTTCCATCAAACACAAAATAGTGTAATAGATGTTATTTACATGGGCATGATGTACAGTTCTGTGCATAAGTCTTGTGCCACCCCTCGTTTGTTCATAAAATTTCTTTCAAAGAGCCAGACTTTCTTTTTTGCAATGTAGTCTTAAAGAATCGTTCTCCAGGCTTCCTATAACATATAGAATCCCACAGGAGCACAACAGAAGAATGCGAATTATGAGGTTTCTATATTAAATACTGCTATTTAATAATGTGTGGCTGGCAAACATTCATGATTTTATGAATAATATCTGATGCAAAACAAAGTTAAAGGAAAAAAAAAACCACACACTTCAAGCTGTTTGTTGTCAAGCAGATGGCAAAAAAAAAACACATCAGCAGGCAGGTCTTTTTTTTTTTTTTTCTTTTCTAATGTTTTTTAGATACTGATATGAAAAATCACCAGGCTGTGAGAGAGTGAGAGATAACTGGATACTGTGTTTTCTTTTCATACAGTAAAGAAAATATCATGTGCAAATAGTGATCCAAAGTGCATCCCGGCCTATAGTCTAGACATAGTTATTTCATAGAATTGCGCATTTTATATGGAGATTTATGAAATTATATCTCCTCCATGGATATGTTTTGTTCAAATATGACCTGGCCATTTGCCTTTGGGTTGTACTCTTGTAATAAAAAGTAAGCAAAACTAAGAGTGCACACTTTAATATGTGATGAATTCTGGATTCTTAGATGGAAAGACCAGTGGGAAATGGAGTAAAAACGATGTATCTTGTCAAACTAATGCAAACAAAGACGCAGAAGTGCAAAATGTTTGGAAAACCTTTGAATAAACTATGTTTAAGGATATAGAGTGAGCTCCGTTTTCAAGTTAATTCAATAAAAGCAGTGCAGTAACTTACAGCTGAGTTGACTGTCGATTGTTTACAGTGTAATCATGGCAAAATAATACAAACTTATCTAAAGCAGCCAGAGGAATAGAATACACAGTGTACAAATTCAATAAAGCCACAGGTCAAACTGAGGCAGATACTACACAGACCCCATCAAATATGGTTTACTGTGTACTGTATTCTGAGCTGTCCAGTTACAGAGAGAGTGAATAGAGAATGTCTACACAACGTTGGTACGTTTTCTTCGTGTTTTTATTTATTTATCTTTGTATTTTCATCCATAATAGAATGTATTCTCCCTAGAATTTCAGAAATCGATTTCTATCATATGAGAGTGAGAAACAAAAACAAATAGGAATGTGAAATAGATACATTAATGAGTGCCGGCCAAAACAAAGGAAATGAGACATGCCAGTGATTACAAATAAAAAAAGAGAGAGTAAACACCAAAAACATCAGGAGGTTCTCTTTAAATAAAATTTACTGACATAAAGAGAACAGTCATTTTATATTTTTGGTCTTTAAATGGCGGTCAGGTTGCCTCTCTTCCAAACTGCGTTTTTATGTGGGGAACAACCCTTACCAAGCACTTTCAGGTGATGGCAGTGTCATTACATATTTGCACATATGTTGAATGTTTATCACACTTACAAGGCCCAGTGCTGACTATTTATTAAGCCCACCTAAATTATTTACTGCTGCTACAGCAATTCCACCCATTACTTCATACATGGAATACATTAAGGATGAAGAATGGTGCACTGAGGCACAGTGAATATTCCCATAATAGATGAGCATAATGCCTCTCATTCTAAAACAGTCATGCAGGAACCCTTTCCTGATGTTGCAATTAAAAACAATTTGTGCAGAATAAAGGCAGTTTGTCATCATGAAAAGTAAATTATGGATATATCTGAAAAATACCCACTAAATACACGGCTCACAGTTTATCAAATCACAAAAATTTGAATAGCACGCCCTGTGCAATGGATGAAATGAGCAACGGATGAACAATCATGGCAAATTGCAATCACCATAAAGTCACTGGACTACAATGCGAGAGCAAGAAAGCAGCAAGAAAGGGAAAAAAAAATCTCTCTTATTCACATACCGTGATAATTAACAACAGTCCATTCGAACAGCCTTGAAGCAGTTCGACTCGCTTTTTAATTTTCTTTACTTTTCAGCACCCTTCTGCAACTGTGATTATTGGAAAACAAAAAGATCAATCGAATTTTGATAACCAGTGCGCCTCTCATTAGACATGCGACATAAATGTTCTTTTAAAAATGACTCTTTTAATTAACAATTTACTTATGATGGCTCTAAAAGTGGGAAATACCGGGAAGTGATTCCACCACACAAAGTTTAAAGCCAGCCGTGCATATAATAAGGTTTTCAACTATTCCACTGGAGCTTCTAAAATTAGTTCAGTTTCGGATTTGTTATTCAAATCAAGTAGGTGTTTGTCATTTTAACCATATTCTCACAGTGAAATGAAGCAACATTCCTCTAGGACAATGGTGGAACACAAAGATCAAAAACCAGATCATCACAAGACTACACAGGTGCGAGCAGGACAGGACTAAAGAGAGAGTGCAACAAAAAAAAAAGAAAAATAAATAAAGCAACAGCACACTGATTTACAGGAAAAGACAAAATACAGTGCAGTCAACAGAAGTTGCAACAACACAATAGTGTGAGTGAATACAGCATTATGTTATACTGTATTCTAGAAGCAGTCGTTAAGTGTGCAAAAATGGAAACGAATACGAAGACTGAAGTAGACAGCAATTAAGAATTGTGCAAAAAATTATAAGTAGCAGCCACAAGATTAGACTAAATTTACAGTCTATACGAAAAGAGGAGGGAAATTGGCCTTTTCAAATATCTCAGGCAGATGTGTGTAATACTTTAAATAAGTAAACCCACAGAAAGCTCCTGGACCAAACAATATCGCAGGTCATGCTCTCAGAGCATGCATTCAGGAACTGGCAGATGTCTTCACAGACATCTTTAACCTTTCGCCGCTCCTGTCTGCAGTCCTTACTTGCTTCAAGGAGACCACCATCATCTCTGTCGCAAAGAAACCAAATGTGAGCTGCATTAATGGCTATCGACAAGTAGCACTTACTTTCATTGTCATGAAGTGCTTTGATCATATAGTTAAAGCTCACATCATATCCTCACTACCTGTGACACTTGACCCACTATAGCTCACATATAAGACATGCAATAGCACTTACACTGCAAACTGCTCTTTCTCACCCAGAAAAAACATGTACATGCAAAGGCTGTTCACTGACTACAGCTCCGCTTTCAACACCATAATTCCATCCAGACCTGTCATGAAGCTTCATGATCTGTGCATCAGTGCCTCCCTGTGAAAACTGGATCCTGAACCTCCTGACAGAGAGTGGTATGAACTGGCAATGTCACCTCCTCCACACTGATGCTCAGCGCCGTGCCCCCCAGGGATGTGTGCTCAGCCCCCTGCTGTATACCCTGTTCACCCTTGGCTGTGTCTGGTCATACAGTTGTGGGTAAACCATCATTAAATATGCAGACGACACAACTGTCATCGGCTGCATATCAGACGAATCTGCCTACAGAGCGGAGGTGAGAGCCCTGTCGTCCTGGTGTTGGGACAACAGCCTGCTGCTCCGCGCCAGCAAGACTAAGGTGTTCATTGTGGATTATAGGAGGCTTCAGGGAGCAGGGCACGCCCCATCCGCATAGAGGGAACAGAGGTGGTGAGAGTCAGCAGGTTCAGATTCTTGGGGATCAGCTTCAGTAAAGATCTAATCTGATCACACCATATAGGTGTGATCACGAAAGTATCAAGACACTGGATCTTCTTTCTAACTCCAGAATGCTAACTTCTACCAGTGTACCACTGGCTGTATCACAACCTGGTACGGCAGCTCTGGACCACAAAACTCTACTGAGGATGGTCAGATCAGCACAGTGCATGGTCAGGACAGAACTGCCAGCCATCCAGGACCTCTACAGACAACACTGTAGAAGGAAGACACAGTGGATCCTCTCTGATCCCGGTCACCCCAGCCACAGATTCCTTATACTCCTGCCATTAGGCAGACAGGACAGGAGCATCCAGACCCAAACCAGCAGGTTCAGGGACAGTTTCTACCCAAAAACCATCAGACTACTGAACTGCTGAATTCTGAACATTCTGCACATCCCGTCTTGGACCCTGTTGTTTCTACATTCATTTTAAAACTAGAGTCATTTAGAAACTATACTCACTTTAAAACTACAGTCACTTACCTTCTGTGCATACTCAGGAACATATGTATATGTACACGCTACGGTCTCACGCTACAGACATATTATAAATACTTTCAAAAGTTAACATTGTCTATGCAACTTATTATTTTACTACAAGAATACTTTTACTATTTCGCTACTTTTCTTCTACTTGTGTTAACTGTTTTTACTGAGTGAGTCCAATAGTTTCATTACTGGTAAGGATGTTCCACTTTACAGTGGCAAGGGGTAAGTTTTCTTTGTTTATGGTGAATGACTGGCGCCTTTTGCTTTCTCATTAATCTTCATTCGTTTTGACTAAATTCTTTTTGAAAGATCACAAAAGCAAAGAACACGGAAGAGAAATCGTGATAAGGATGTATCTTTGTGCTCTCTAGGCATGCTCTGCTCAGTCATTTGGACATTAGAAGCCTAACTGGGTGTCACGCATGATTAAAACCACTGCAGTTGTTCATGCCTTAATAGGTTTTTTTTACTCTCCAACTTTCTCATTTATTTCTTTCCCTTTTAACTGAAACAATAATAAATTCTGAATCTCCTGAATTATCCTCTTTTTGTCCTCTTTTTATCCCAGCATCGTTCACCGCATGTGCTTTGTGGGACTGTGAGAGATTATAATGTCAGCCGTTAGAACCTGAGGAGAAACCCACCCTTATTAAATGACCTTTCTACACTAAATAATGCATACTGCACAATCTCAGTTAAAAGGATTAGGATTTAGATGTCTGAGTGCAGGACGTATCTGGCCTGCTTTTTTCATGCAGTGTTATCCCGGATAAGCTCTTAGAAAGGAAACAAGCACAGCAGTGATGTGATAACTCTTCCCAGCCCAGCCTCCCCAGCTCTCCCATCAGACAAGAATTTGGAGCCTGGGATGACAGGGCAGAAGAAACGGATGCGAGGGTAATTGATGGTGCATGCTCACACTTTTACGCTGTGGAAGGTAAACATTGCTGCTATGTATAACCAAGGGGGAAAGCGAGCCAATGGGTGAGCCAACATTTGAAGCCTTATTGGAGACCCAGGGCATGCACTCTCCTGATCTACTGACTGTAAGATCCATCGACTGAAAGCAGAGTCTGCCAGGTACAGATGTGCCAAGCACAAGATGGATGTTCAAAAGTAGGAGGGTGCTATAACCAACCTTCTCAAATGGTAATTGTGCATGCAGTAGGAGTTCTACAAATCCTACTTGGTATTATAGGACCCAAAACAGATGAGGTCGAGGCTTGGAAGGATCATGGTCTTGCGAGGCTCCTACACATTCAAGCCCTAGCAATAATACAAAAATAGATAGATAGACAGACGGATGGATAGATGGA
This sequence comes from Alestes dentex, assembly GCA_037576975.1. Classification (NCBI taxonomy): domain Eukaryota; kingdom Metazoa; phylum Chordata; class Actinopteri; order Characiformes; family Alestidae; genus Alestes; species Alestes dentex. Next base: position 18,213,729 of record JBBIGA010000038.1, read on the forward strand.
TGGATTGAGGGATAGATAGATAGATAGATAGATAGATAGATAGATAGATAGATAGATAGATAGATAGACAGATTGATTGATTGATTGATTGATTGATTGATTTGCCATATTAATGTGCAACATCCAATTGTTTGTACACTGTTTCCATTTAAGTGCCATCCGGATACAGGGATTTTCCCTGTAGACACCAACTCGTGTTGGAATAAAAAGCATTTTTGACCGTAACTTCTTATTATATTTAGTCTATTAGTGTGTGCATCCATATTTAACACCTATGAACCAACTGATGGTTCCTAAGACATTCTAAACTATAAACTTAATCTCTGTTCTCTCTAAAGCGAGCGTTGGCGGGAGGGGGAAAAAAAGTCAATCAGAAAAGCGAGATCCTAAAGACTGATTAAAAGAGCAGTTATGTTGGTGAACACGTGTTCTTATTTAAGTAATATTAATATATTCAGGACATGTATTTAACCCTTATTTCTGCTCAGAAAACTAATTGGCCAAGAAATTATCGGATATCTGATGCATGGCTCATCATTGTTTCAGTGACTCTTTCTCATCATGTATTTTTATTGTACTTTCTTATATTAGAGTATTAGAAAGGGTATACATTGTGGCATTTGGTTCCTTAAATAACTTTTTAATGGATGGTTCCTTAAGGAACCACTTTTCGAAATGAGGTGTGTGAGTGTGAAGAAACTTTTTACAGTTTAAAGAACGACAATGTTATGTAAAGGTTCTAGAAAAAACCCTTTTCGGTTAAGAACCTATACATTATATGTTAAACCTATAAGGGCAGGAATGACTTTGGTCAGGCAGGAATTTGGTCTTTGATCAGATTTTTGGATGAGATGCATTTGTTTTTTTGTAACTGTGATCATTAAAATGTCCAGTTAGTCAGTTTACCTCCATTCGCATTTAACTGTGTTTTACATTCAATTTCCCACCTTTTATGAAGGCTTAGCTCTGCCCACACAGCATCTCCATTTCCTCTGTGCTGATGACCACATTCACACAAATGGTGCATGTTCTCTTTAATCTCACTGGGTAATGCAGCTCTGAGGTCTCAAACTGTTTTTTTTTTCTCTAAATTAGCTTTTCTCCCAAAAATCTCAGCTCCTAGGACAACTATTTTTATGAAAATTTACAGGATAATTCCTTCCCATATTCTGAAGTATTTTGCAGAAGGATTTTGCTTAGAGCTAAATTTAGGAGCGAATTTGTTCTAAGAAATAACCAGTTTTTTATAAGACAGTGCTGTTTTTTTTAATAAAGCAATAAAACAGTGAGACTCCACTAATTTGTTCTTTAAAATCCTCTCTCTGGAATCTGTCTACACCACAAAATGATTTTTAATTCAAACATCATCCAAAGGAGTTTTGCATATATATATA
>JBBIGA010000038.1:18215222-18247920 GCA_037576975.1 Alestes dentex
CATATTTAAGTAGATAACTTCTCATTTGCATATCTAAATGTCACTAAGTGATTTTTCTAACTGTCCATAGTTATATCTGTTGTTTTATTTTTCTAAAATGACCCCATTCACCTGTTATGTCTCCCCTTAAAAGGTTCTTCACACTCACAAAATTTACCAAAAACGGGTCTCCTGAACATTTGTGTGTTTTCACTGCTCCCAACACAAATGATCCAGCTAATCAGCTTGTTAGCAGCTCTTTGCTGAGCTGTTGTGGGTGTGTTAAAGTAGGGAAAGCACTAAACTGTGCAGGACAGCGTGCCTCCAGGAGCACAGTCAGGAAACATTGCTTTAGAGAACTAAAATTGTTCGCTTTGGCATTGCTCAAAGAACTCTTTGAGGCAAGTTTTTTTCTTTCTTTCCACAAGTGTAATGCAAGATGCTGTAAAAGACAAGAGACAACTATTTGAAATCCTTTCCGAACTTTTTAAGTAATTAATTTAAAAGGCCTCCCGTTTCCTTTGATCTGTCGCAGTGAATGAAAAAACATTATTTTAGAGAAAACATTTTAATTTTGAAAATTCAAGTCTTTTCATCTGAAAAGAACAAATGAATGCCGATTGTTCCATGGAGACACGGCGCACAGCAGCAATATGTATATCTGCCAATTTTCTCTTTGTTTTCTCTCCAGCCAACCTCAGATCCAATTATGTGCAAGCAAAAAAAGGAAAAAATCTTAGAGGGATCAAGCACTGTTTCTTGCTTCCATCTTTCTTGATCGTTCTTCATCTGCATCCATGTACAGTACAACGAAGAGCAGCAGACAGGGGCACTGGAATTAGCTCAGCTCCTTTACTCATGAGCATAAAACGATGCACGTTCCACACATTCTCTGAAAAATTTAAATTAAACTGGCACTGGAGTGGCACACCTAAAGTCATTTCAGTACCCTAAATTAGGGAACATAACTGTGTTTTATTCCTTTGCATGTTACATTTTTTCCATGTTCTCTTTAAGTTGCACTGACACATTCTGTCTTTTATTTTTCTATTATAAAAGTAGGAGTGTTTGAAACAGTCCAAAGTTACTAGATCATGTAAGCTAAATTTTGAGCAACAAAGAGAACTACATGGGTGAGGACAGCAATAACTCAGACAAGCATAAAGGATGTGTCTAAAATGACTTGCACTATGTGGAAATTAGTGCACTAGTGTAGGAATTAAAACACAGGCTCCCGCACCCAAACTTTTAATGTGGCTAACGAAGAGCCATTGGCGGATCAGCCATGTATGAAGAATTCTATAATGGACAAATAGTGCACTATGTGGGTGCAGAAGGTTGTGAGTCATTTTGGATTCAAAGTTCATCCAGACAAATGGATTATTAACAGCTTAGTTGTTTAAGAGATAGAAAAAGACAGTATCAGATTTGTATCAGTATCAGCAGATTTTAGATGTTGCGGTATTAGTATCGGTATCAGAAATAAAAATGTGGTATTGTGCCACCCCTATTAAAAAATATATTATCTAAAGGTATAAATACAGGGTAAATGGAAATGTTTATGCTTATACAAACCATTGTTGCACCTTTAAGGGCACATTTACATTGTTCATGCCTTTCTAAATAAACATGTGACTGTGTATTTTTGCACCAGTACCCTATTTATTCTGACAGTGACTCTCTAAGTTTACTTAGCTGGAAGCCACTGGGAACTTGGACTGTTAATTAGTCAAGCCTTCATATCCCAAAGCACAGATTTTGCCCTTTTGCCGGACCCCTGCATCCTTATGCTCTTTATGTTCTTCATTTGAATCCCCTTTAGCTGCTGCTACCACAGCACCTAATCATCCTGGTGTCCATAGCAATCAAAGAAAATAAACTAAACTGAGTTAATAGAACAATAGAATATATAATAACATTCATAATGTGATATAGTAACAAGTTGCTTGGCGAAGACCTGATTGGGAACACAAATTAAATACCAATCCATGACCCCGGTGCAATTCCTTTTACAATACATACGTAGTCTGTACGTAGTATAATCTGTCAATAATACAAAGGTTTGACACAAACTAGATAGCCTTTACATTAGAAGCCAAAGTGCATTACCATCACATCCAGTTCTGGATTCTACACTGTCAGAAAAAAAGCAGATACAGATACATTTTTTGAAATTCAAAGCAAAAAAATGCATAAATGTGCACTCAAAAGGTACAACATTGTGCTTGAGGTCAAACTGCGTACCTTAAATTAGTTTTTCCCATGAGAAAGTACTTTTTTCATGACCATTGAAAAAAAAAGTAGAGTAAAAAAGCCTGGAGTAAAGACAAAGTGTATGGAATCAGTGAAGCTTACAGAACAGAACTGCAGTGGAATATGCTGCAGTCATGTTCCATCTGAATTCCTATGCCTCACTGTAAACTTAACCCAACGTCTGACGTACAATGTCTTCCTAGTGTTGTTTTAAATGTTCCCTTAAAGTCTATTTTAGGCAGCGATACACGAACAGCCCAGTGTGTGGACCTCAGGGCAAGGCAGAATTTCTTCCACATGACAGTGAGACGGCCTGCTGGGTTAACGATTACTGGAGTCAGCCTCACCGTAGTGTAGCCGGACCTCCATTGTTAGGAGAATTTGATATACTAAGGCAGCCTCTAACTGAGCGGATTCCCCTCGTCACAGCCTCAACATTACGGTTTGATTGCTGTCTGACTGCTGTACCATCAGTAAACACAGAATCGATGGTGTCTTGGGCCCAGGGATCTGACTTCATAGTTGCCGTGTTCTGCTCCAGTCCCATTTGTGATTGTTGCGCAAGGCTTGTAATGGTCAGCGAGGGGCCAGCTGCCGACCGGTTGCATGAAGCAAAAGTCGAAATGACTCACTTAGTCCTGCTCTGCTCGAGCGTGAGGCACAATAACACATTGCCGGCGAGGTGCAGCGTCAATTACTGTCAGAGCGGGAATAAATGAATGACAACATCAGTGCTATTTATGCTCCCCAGCAGCCTTCTGAGCCACTGGCTCAGAATGACAAGACATTAATTCATCACCCATGGCAATGATGTTAGGAAGATACCAACCCCTCTATTTTCTTTTTTAACCCACGCAACCCTCTATTCCCTCCTCATATGGCCAAAGACGACTGTCTTCCAAAGCATGCATTTTTAACAGGTGCTTTGTGGCGTGGGATGCATGATTTATGTGTGCCATTTGTGAGCTTGACGGCTCCTCTTGAAGCACGAGTGGTGCAGCTCCATTAGTGACAAGAAGGCCTGGACTGCACTGAGGGAAGCACCGCAGAATAGGAGATCACATCAAAACTGTTGCTATTATTGCAGCACTATCAAAATGACCATATCAGAAAACGTCCAACACCCCATCAACTGAACTTTTCCTCACAGGCCAGAAATGAACCACAGTCTATTCTTTTCATTACATTTCATAGAGGTTGTTCGCACTCGCATCTCATTTACAAAACCATGTGCTGAATTTTTGGGGAGTGAAGAATAGTTCTTCTATGACAGGGATGTGCGACTCTGAACCTAGAGAGTCAGAGTCCAGTACAGAAGAGTTCTCTTCTCAAACACAACAAACAAACCTGGAAACGAACTGAGGAACTGAATCAGATTTGTTTGAGCATGGAAATCAAATTTTTGCTGGACACATCAGTTCCAAGCATTCTTTTTGGGACCTTTATTTTAGAGTGTCTCAGAAACCAACACTGAGGACAGCAACGTTTTTCCCACCACCACTTACACAAGGAGAAGTAAAGCACCTGATGCCCAACAGGGGTCTGTGGACAACCCTAAACTTGTTCAGCCCAGATCTCTCGGGCGCAGTCCTTCTAGCATGTCTCTTCATGTAAGAGAATCAGTATTAACATTGGGAAGCTTCTTGTGTGCATCTATCTTGAACCTCACACTGCTTCTCGGGGGATCTGTTTCAGTAATGCTTTAGGTGTCAGTGATCAGGGATTCAACTCCAGAAAAAGCAGCTTGTGACTGCTTCTCTCATCCTATTCCTAGCTCACATTTGCCTCTCCACTTTATTAAAGTTCCATTTCCAGCGACAACACACTATCTGTTTTAAGGTCAGACGAGTGACACTGATGATAACTGGATATGAAACATTTACCAGTTTATGCCAACTTGCCTTGGAAACCCATTTCAGCTGGAACTCTGTCAGACTCTTGTCTTTTGGAGAACTTGCTGAACTCAGGAGTGCTGATGAAGTTCTCCTGTTGAGTTTGGGCTCCACATTCTGAGATTGAATGTGATGTCCCAAAGCCTGCCATGTGCACTTCCCTCTCACCTTCCACCACTTAGCTGCACTCTAGACAAACACTGCCACCCAGCTCAGATCTCAATTGGGAATTATTGATCAGTCCCAGGCAGTGTCAAAGCCCTCTGCTGAATGAGGGTAAATGCTTTTTCTGTCTGCAACCCCTCTCATTTGTTGTTCACAGTGCTAACACAATTGAGAGGTATTAACAGCCATTAATGCAGTAAGATGGTGTCATGCTCCCATCACTGTCTTATAATCTCTCTTATAATCTCTTATAGTCTCTGACTCCACCGCTCCTCCTCTGGCAAAAAAACAAAAAAACCCTTATTGACAAAAAACGAATAAGCTTTCGCTATTTAAGCACATTCAGGGTCTATTCACATCACTACCAGACCCCTGCAGCAAACTATGGATTTGGTTTTTCAAATCAAACAGCCCTTGCATGTCAGGTGGAGATTCTTCAGTACGTGCTCTAATAAACATCAAACTAATATGAAGATCACCTGACAGTCCTTCATGTCTCACTCATGCATGTTTGCTTTCTCTCTCTCTCTCTCTCTCTCTCTCTCTCTTTCCTGAGTTTTTTTGACCCAAGGCTAGCAATGTTTTGCACCAAATTCTTCCAGTCAATTAGATGAAGTCTACCCTTTGCTGATTTGTTAGCTTAGCGGGGGCTTTGTAATAGCTTGTGGTTAGCCACGGGTCGTGACGTGGATACCAAATAAGCGACTGCGGTGGTTCGTGTTTTGAAGGATAGCACCACACACACAATAGGAGACCACATTTCCCGATATAGTGTACAGTGTAGTGGCCATGAAGACAACATAGTACATGGTACAATTTTAGAAGTTCTGTTTGTTTAGCGCTCATTGCACATATGTTTGACTAGGAAGGCATGATCGGGAACTGATACAGTTTGTGATATTGGGAGTCAATCACAGGAATGCAATATTCTTGCATCTTTTAAGGTACTTTCTTAAAGTGAACCCGGGAATCCTGCTGGAGTAGCTGTATTGCTGATGTATGAAGCATGAACATCCTTCCATTATCTGATATGCTTATCCTGAACCATGGTTGTGGGGGTGCTGGAGTCTTTCCCAGCAGTCTTCGGGTGAAAGACAGAGAATCACCCTAAACAGGCTGCCAGTCCGTCACAGAGCAGACAGACAGAAAAACCCATTCACATCTATGGTCAATTTAGCAGAAACAGGGAGAGCATGCAAACTCCACATAGAAAGGACACTCCAGGTTGGGAACTGAACTCAGGACCTTCTTGCTATAAGGCAACAGTGCTATCCACTGCACTATCCAAGCATGAAAGTGTTTCTTTTCTAAATGCTATTTGAAGAGCACTGACATGTGTTGCCATTAATTCACGTGTTTAGCTGAATTTTATTCTTAAGTACTTAAGTAGACCAAGAATATATAGCATATAGTAGACCAAGAATATAATAGAGCTTACAACCCCCAGTTTGTGGTCCTGATAGACTTTTTGTGGTCCTGTGCTGAGGATGATTTGAATACCAGTAAGAATTCTAGAGACAGAGTCCTACTGGATTATTACCAAATGTATTTAAACTGTCTACACTATAGTAGATGTGAGTCATTGTCATACAAAGCATTTAACATCTCATACAGCAAATCTGAATATGACTCCCTCCCAGCAAGACAAACTTCATCTGTTAGGAGTTTAGCAAAAGAACAGATGGTTGTGGATTCAAGTTATTACTGACACACTCACCACACTGCACAGATTGCTAGGGGGGGAAAATAAGTCAAAACACTTACTAAAATGCAAATCATCTGTTGTTTCTTTTTTGTTTAAATCTTTAATCCATAACCACAGTGCAACACAGTTTGTTGCTCAAATGCATCCAGTTGATTTGTGATAGACTTAATGATTGCCTAAAGCGTGGGTAGGATACTTGCCTCTGGACCAAGAGGTCAAGGGTTCGAATCCTACCTTCAGCATACCACCACTGGGTTCCTGAGCATGACCCTTAACCCCAAGTTGCTCCAGGGAGACTGTCCCCTGTAGTTGAATGGAATGGAAGTTGCTTTGGATAAAGGCATCTGCTAAATACTGTAAATGTAAAATGTAAATGTAAATCAGGTGTGGGACAGTGGAGGAAACACATTGTGCAACACTGAGGTAGTCATAGCAAGCACTGCTTGATACAATCAGTGATGTTCTTACCCTGCCGCTGAAAAAGAGAAGCTTCTGCAATAATGCCGATGAGATGTCACAGAGTCTTTAACAAAGATAGCAGCATCTTAAGCGGTAGAGAGATGTGATTTACCTACTCGATGTACTCTTATTATCTCATAAAAAGCCTTGTGCATCCAATGAGCGTTTAATTCAAAGGCTTGTTTCACCTGTTACAGTTTGGTGACTTTCCCGTCATGCCATCTAATGGTGCGTTCAGGTAGCCTTCGTCAATATATAAAGCTGGAAAATTGTCAGTTGTTAGTGTTTAATTGTTCGTTGGCATTTGAGCTGGAATAAAAGAAAGAAAAACTGGGAGGAAACACTTTCTGGGAAAGCTCGACACTTGAAAGGAGAGGCTGGGTTATTACTTCTGGATAGCAAACTCTATTCCAGCTCATCCCACCTATGCTGAAGGTATCAAATGGTGCACCGTCACAAAGAATGGTGTTCCGCTGTTCCACAGCCCAGTGCTGGGGGGGCTTAATACACCTCTTGCTGACACTTGGCATTGTCCATAGTGACCTTAGACTTGTGTAGCTGCCCTAAAGCTTCCCATTCTATTGGTTTTTCTATGGGATGTTATGTGTGCACACTTGAAGGCCTGTGTCAGCAGTAAGTTCACCTTACGTATGACATTTGAAATACACCACAAGTGGTAAACTTGGTTTACATGAAACTAGCCCAAGTTTGCCAGTTGTATCTGCGACTTTGCTATCTGAGTGCACTTTCCTGGTAAACATCACAAATGAAAGAGAAGCCAACAGATGCAACATACCCAGGTTATTAACTGATGAGTGGAATCAGGTCTGGCTCAACAGGGAACTCGTCCAACTGGGCTGGCCAATTTTGATTTATTCAGTTAAAAAATGCTTGAGATATCCGGTCCTCCACCTCTGAGAAGTCTTACTTTGGGCAAATGTCTTTCAGGTTAATTAATCATGCATCATTACAAATATTATTAAACAATGGTAAATCAGTAAAGAGACCACAATGTTTGTAAGGAATATTTGAGCATAGTTAGGTGTTTTAACCCTTTGAGGAGTACGATCACAAATACGTGAGAGTAAAGAGTCCCATATTATGATGCAACAGTCGCACCCAGGGACTTTGTTTCAGGTACCAATGAAACTCTAGAACATCAGTATGCAGTTCTAGTACATTTTTATGCAATTCAGAGGAGATAACTCACACAACAGGGCATGGCTTTGTTCTAAGGAACTCACGCCCCCCAAAGGGTTAAGCCTTGCATCATCACTTTCTGGCATGCATAGTGTGGTGAATCTTTGCATTTCTTTTCGGCGAAAAACAAACGAATAAATACTTTTATGTTGAGAACAATTTCCTTGATCATCCAATCTGATCTAATGATACTCAGAGCAAGTCTCTAGCGGTGAGTCATTTTATTTGACCGACCTTGAGGAGAAGGGCCAGACCTATTTTCTATATCTTTCTCACGTTCGCTCTTTTCCTCTCTCATTTTGTCTGGCACAAGGGTCGAGAATGTCTGCTTAGAGAAGGAAAAAAAAAATGTGGAAATGCAATCGTTTCTCTTCCACAAAAAAAAAGCCCTCCACTAAGTTTCGAGCCTAATTTGGTTTCCTCACGTGTGTCTGCTGTTTCAGGATCTGAGTGGCCTGCCAAGAGCCGTGTTTCAAAATGCAAATCTCCTCCCTCCCCCCACTATCATTTGCTGACACACTTGCGCACAAAAAGCAGCGAAACCTTTTTACAATGAGCCTGTAGTTGGAGTGATATAAGAGGCCTTGAGCAGTGGCGAATAATCGCATTATTGTCTGAAAACTCGTCTGCTTCCAAAACAGCCTACCTGGTAATCTATCAGAAGGGGAGTTGAGTGATGCACAATGAGGAAAAACAAACAAATCCTCTATCCTCGCCTCTAGTTTCTAATGCAAAGTACGACACCAGGAATGTAATTCATATGTTTAATGAGATCATACTTTGGTACGAAATTTTGTGAGAACCAGACATTAATGCTGTGCAGTGCCAGAAATGTTGGCAGGGTGCAGGGCAACACTGGGCTGTTATAAAGCAGGCAAACAGCCACATTCAGTATTCAACTCATTACCGGTTACAGGTGCTGCCTTTTCCTAAAAGGAGCACAACTGTGACGCCCTTTGGCATCATGTGTAGAACATTTTTAATTATAAGGCAGCAAAAAAATAGCACCTAGAAAAACTGTCGGGAATGTAACAGTTTAAAGAGATCAAAGGTTAAAAAAACACTCAAATTTTGAAGACAGCTATGAATGCCAATCCTTTATTTGGCTTGTTTGCTAATGAATTTGTGTATGTAGAAAAAACAAATGTTGTTATTCAAGTATACTAAAACAACATTCACTCTACATGCTTCCAAACGAAGGTCGATCTCTTCGAAACGCTGTGACAACACTGAAGCCATTCATTCACACAAAACAGGCAACATGCCAGACTAAACTGGCACACAGGCACGGATTGCGAGGCAAAATAAAAAATCTGCGGAGATATACTAATTATCTAACCCTGGCAGAAGAGATGCAGCACTCTCATTGCATCGCAGTATAGTGGCAGTGCAGAAATTGTTTACTGTCATGTGTTTCATGTCATGGACAGAGGTGGATATTTGTATTCGTTCGGGCCCTGAGACAGGGGTCTCAGAAGTCTGGATGCAGCAGAGAGCTGTAGGAGTGAATCATCACACACCCCCAGGGCAACAACAGCAGTGGCTGCACGCTCTGGCTTGAGCTACTCACCAAATTTCGGCATGAGGCGAGCAAACAAACTTAAGAAAGCTGTCAGGCCCGGCTCACGTCGGGCTCAGGGACCACATGAAAGGTGCCGCAGAGGTGAGGCGATGACTGAAAGAGCCAGACACAAAGCTCACGAACCAGTGGAGGCTAGGTAATGCCCTCCGAGCTCCAGCTATAAAGCATTCTCATCTTCTCTCAACCTTGAGATGCGGGGGACAACGCTTTTTTGAAGCGCGCGCTACTCTACTCCTCCACTTTTAAAGGAGTTCGCAGTGCTTTCAGCAGCGCCTCATGCATATATTCTATTGATTAGCGATGTCTGTTTTGCGACTGGAGTGACCCGACACGAGATGATGTTTTTGTATTTATTTTAGTTCTCAGCAATGTGTCCTATCCTCGTCCAGACTCCATAATAGCTTCCCGCTTTGCTCGGGTGCTTGTAGAAAGGACTGAGCTCTACATAGACTTGGGTTAGAAATCAATAGTACAGACTTCTCATGCTGTTTTTTTTTTTTTTTTCAGTCCATCCTGAGAAATAGTGCCGTAGACTGCATAAAAGCTTTTACTAGGCCTGTTTAGCTTTTCTCCATCAATGTGCATTGTATTAGTGGTGTGTACTGGGACATTGAGCTCAAATAAAGCCTAGACACAGATAGAATGAACAGAATAGCAAATGCAGACAGACGCACACCCACACAAAGAGTGGGCACTGCTATTTACTGTGAGACTGCAAGTCCAATGATGTGATGTCTCTGTGAGTTAAATTGTGACCCACAGACTCTGTATCTCAAGCTAAGCTATTTTCCTTGGCTTTGGCTTTTTGCCCTCTGGTGGAAAGCTCAATGGCCCTTCCAAACAGATAATGCTTGGGAATGACCACTGAAACAAACAAAGTTACGTCAGAGTCTGACTCTGATGTCTGTAAAAAAACAAAAAAAACCCTTAAAAAAGGGGTTGCTGTTGTCAAGCTTTTAAGTAACTGACTATACACCAGGCACGCTTAACTGGAGAAACACTATATAGACAAAAGTATTGGGATGCTTGACCAGGACAGGGACTTTACTTACACAGACAGGGTCTTTAATGAAATTGCATTCAAATACTTTGAATACCTTCACCCTTTGCAGTTATAACAGCTTCCACTCTTCTTGGAAGGCTTTCCACAAGATTTTGGAGAGTTTCTGTGCCTATTCATTTTGTAGAGCGCAACTTCAGTTCCAGTTTATTCCAATGGTGTTGAGGTCAGGGCTCTGTGTGGGCCAGTCAAGCTCTTCTGCACTGAACTCCTCCAGCAATGTCTTTATGGAGCTTGCTTTGTGCACTGGGGTACGGTCATGCTGGAATAGAAAAGGTTCTTCCCCAAACTGTGTCCACATGGAAGCATGGCATTGTCCAGAATGTCTTGGTATGATGAAGCATTAAGATTGCCCTTCACTAGAAGTAAAAGGCCTAGCTCAAACCCTGAGAAACAAGTGTGTCCCAATACTTTTGTCCACATAGTGTGCATAGAACTAGTGTGCAAAACATGGCAGAGGAGAGCCAGACAGGCTATTACCACCACTGAGGTGTGGAGCAGCTGGCTAACTCATTTAAAAGGCCCTTCACATTGTCAGTATGTAGAAGAGGATGCTACCTGTTTGGCTTAGCCGTCATCGCACCCTCTAATGCAATAATCGGCAGGGCAGCAAATTAAAGTAGCGCTCCTGTGGAAGGAGATCATGTTTGGCACTGGGTGGCCATGTTCTCAGTGCATTTGGCCAAGCTCCAGGGTCATTTTTGTAAGGACGAGTAAGCTGTAGGGCGATGCCGCACTATTATTGCTAATTTTTTCCCCATTCGTGTGCCACTATCCTTATTCCATATTTCCTATACTAGGATTGACTAGTAGTTCGTATTCAGAAAACAGTGTACTGTTTTCAGAGCAGAGTCTTAAGACACAATAGAAAACATATAGGGCTGTCCCACATTTACAGTCCCACAACACAGCACACAATCCCACATACATATCGCAATCAGTAATCCACAAGTGATTAATCTTAGCAGAGTAGCCCATTGACCTGCGCAATTTAGAGTTATTTCTTCTCCAAGACAGATATAATTAACAAGCCCAGGACAGACACCCAGGCCACGGACCAGATCTTTTGAGAGCAATGGCATTTACTTAACAATGGATGTAACCTTGGACCACTAAGTTATCAACGAAATATAAACGTGACTATCCATTCAATGAGGCAGATGAACTGATTATGAAAACCTATCAGTGAACATTTAGAAAGAAAGAGAGAAGAGAAGAGAAGAAAGGAGAAGAGAAGAGAAGAGAAGAGAAGAGAAGAGGAGAGGAGAGGAGAGGAGAGGAGAGAAGAGAAGAGAAGAGAAGAGGAGAGGAGAGGAGAGGAGAGGAGAGGAGAGGAGAGAAGAGAAGAGAAGAGAAGAGACGAGAAGAGAAGACAATCTATAGTGTGATGTGGCCACATGTTACCTAGCATTTGTAAAAAAAAAGTCTAGTTACATTTCTAGGTCATTTGGCTGGGAGGCCAAAAAACAATGCCGTGAGGAGGGCTACAAAATAAACATGGTTGCTCTTAAATAGCCTCTGAGCACTGAATGCTTTTACCACATCTCAGGAAATGGGAAATGAGCGAAGAGAATGACGGCCCAAGTAATAAATGACAATAAATGCTGGGCACTCGTAGATAATCAGTGACGTCTTTTTTTAAACCATCTAACTCAAGAAAGCAATAATTTCAGCAAATTGAGATAGGGTGTTTTAGGACAGAGCCCAGTGAAGTCTTGGCATAAAAGCGACATTTTGTGCATGGCCTATAATTTACTTCTAAGCGCTGTGCCCTGCTCTTTGTTTTTAATTTTTAATTTTTTATTTAGTACCATGCTGGACTGATTCTAACCACTTCATTAGATTTGTGGGAAAAAAGAGGTTTAGGGCTTAGGAAGGGTTCAGAGTAAATAATTGCATGTGGTTGTTTTTAGACTGTTCACTTTTGAGTTCTGATGTTGATGAAGTCAAGAAATCAAGAGACACATGGAAAAGACCTGTATCTAGATCTGTAACGCAACAAGAAATCATTTGTTTCTTTGTCCAGACCAGCATGCTTGTTCGGGCCCTGTATGGATAAATAGTGAAGGGGTCATTGGCAAACCGTCGGCTCTTTTATCGAACGGCTCCTTGAGGTGAACAATGGAAGCTGAGCTGTTTCACTCATCGCCTACTTTAAAAAGTATTCATTTGGAGAGTTCCTTGTGAGAGCCAACACAGAAAAACTCTCAGCGTTAAACTTTTAGTGAGGTCCATTCTGTAGAAATGTGACCCACTTCACACAGTGAATAAGCCACAAATAACTGCCGCAAGTATAAGTACATTATGTAGTCATTTTGGCAACACATCACTCTTACCTTCCAACATAACACTGACTTAAACATGCCATGGTGAATTTTATAGGTGGTCATCAATTGTCATGACAGATTATTTCCTTTAATATTACAGGTTTTTCCATTACAGATGCTAGTTTGGTGTCATGACATCAAACACTGCATCATCTGTCATGACATTTACCAGCATTGGTAATAACATTGTTTAATTAATGTATATAATGTGTGACAACCTGTGATAATATATAACATCTGCTATGACACATTTATGACATGGCTATGGGTTCAGGGCTCAAGTAAAGAGCTATCCTATTTTTTTACATTTACATTTTTCACCAATTCCTTTTTAATTCATCATCCATAATTTAGCATACCTCCATTCTTGCACAAACTGCTAATACAGTTTTATAAATTCATTTGACTCTGGTTACACAATTCATTCACATGTAGTTTCAGCTGAAAGCACATGCTGACACCTATTTACTAAACCATTTGATAGTTTCATACTGGTTTTGAGTGTAGTGACATTATTTTAATCTACACTAATTTAACATGGTTAACATTTACCTCTCTCTCTCTTTGTCAGTCTCTTTCTCTCTCTCTCTCTCAGTCACTCTCTCTCTCTCTCTCTCTCTCTCTCTTTCTCTGTCTCTCTCTCTCTCTCTCTCTCTCTCTCTCCTTATGTCTTGTGTCTCAGTTTTCACTGACTATTGAAAAAGAAAAACATGTCAGAAAAGGCTGTCTTGAACAAAAAAGGAATGGTAGGCTTCACATTCATAATGTGAATAAGGCACAACATAGCCTAATGCACCTGTTGATTTCTGAATGAAGTAACATGATCCTATGTCATGAATCCACTGCTTAAAAGTAAACTTTGTCATCATGGTTGTGGCACTGTCATAATAACTGTACTCATAGCTCTGTGGTATGCTAACCTATAGTATATGTATTCCTGAACATCATAATTTGAAGTTGCTTTGGATAGCACTGCCGATTGTGCAGTTTCACTAGCTTTTCTACGTAGTGGGCTACACTCAGCCACCACATGAATTCATATTTGGAAATATGAAAAACATAGGGTCAGCTGGGGTCTGGACTTTATGATGATTTCCAGCAATGTCCAGATTCAAACAAATTGAAGCTGGTCCTTTTATTTTGAGCAAAATGACTTAAGCTCCTCCAAAGATCTACTTCTGCATTGCAAATCACAAAGCAGCAGAAGTAGACTTGAACTGTTCAGTATACAAGATTAGTGTAATTTTTAAAGCGCAGTGTCGGACATAAATATAGCCTGCAAAGAAATACATTCATTCTTCAAAATCACAGAAAACCTTGGGAAATAGGCTGCTTCTCAACACACTGTAATTGATATAATCCTGTGGCTCTAAGTAGGTTAATGCTTGATTAGCAGTAGCAAATTTGCCAACAGTCTCCAACAATAGGCGTGCTAAGTGAAACTGTAGAAAGAAAACATCCCCAGAAATCTAAGCTTATGTATGCTGGAAACAAACAGAGCCAAGAAAATGGTTCCTTATAGTGAACAGATCCAAAAAAGACTTGGAATGCACATTACTAGAAAGGCTGGACAAGACGTTCACCAGCATGTTGTTTCTGTTGTCCAGTCAAGTAAATCTTCCAATAAGGCTACATGCCAAATAATTAAACATGAATTAATCAACAATAATAGAATTTGGACACTGTAACATCTTTGGTTTTACGTATCATTTCCATCCCAATGAAACCTGTCCATTTGCTTTAAGTCTCTTGTTGCAGATGTCTATCTTTGTGTTTGTTGAGAATAGAGGTCACACTTGCATCCATCCAGGACTTTCCAGGATCCTCTTGGATTTTCATAATCAAGAATGGGAAAAAAAGCATTGTTGGACTCAAATTGTTCCAGAATCCAAGCATTTTCATATGTTAACATTTCTTATGAAGACTAAACTGAATATTCCAATCCAATCAAACCATTATATATGAAGAATGGTCCACTGTTGGTTAAAAGGCACCAGGTAGCACTTGAAACATGATATTTAAGCAGATTATCATGGGCATAGCTGTCAGACCTCTGAATTTAGTAAAAAATCAAACCAATGATCTTTTACAGGGCTGAGATGGCCCAGTCATTCTACACTCATCCTACATGTGATGCTACTTTTGAATGATACTTCAAGTGTTTCTCAGAGGCCCAAGGTTTCGCCCATTAAAGGAATGATTCAGACTGTTTGTTGGCTTTGACCTTGTAAATAAACATGCTTTACTTCATATCAGATAAAAGTTTCTCAACTATGTTGGATACTCTAGAAGTCTGAGTGCCTGCAATACTCTTCTAGAAGTTAAGATGACTTTTACACTTTTTTTTAAAAAATGTTTCATTTTCCCCCCAAAAAAGGCAATCTCATCATTTACTGACATACATATAATGACATAAATGTTCATTATAGTAGGCATTAACTGCTATTGACTGTGGTTGGCTCCATTAAAAACATGGAGCATATAGTTTGCAGTCTACCATTATAATGTACATGCACAAAATAAAAAATCTGTCCTCAGTATTTGTAATTCAGGCTTTGAGGACAACCTTTAGCTACATCAGAATCAGAATCAGAAAACTCAATTGATCCCGGAGCTTGTTGTGATTGCACAGACACACAGAGACAAGAACAAAAAGTCTAAATGAATCCAATAAAAAAATCTGTAGAAAATATGAAAATACGAAAAATACAAAAATGCTGGGTAAATACTATGGATAAATAACTTACAGTTAAGGGAATTACTAATGACACAAATGGTGGTTAGGAGTCTGCTTTTGCACATAGTAGAGGTCAGTAGAATAGAAGTAATATTTAAAAAAGTCGTGATATTCACATGGCAAAGCACACATTGAGAAAACTTCACATGATACTGCACATGGACTATTAGACAGCAAGAAATTGCACATAACGGTAATAATCCTTTAGTTACCCAGTCAAGCAAGCTCATTCCTTTAACAATGCCACAACCTGGCTGCAGCCTTGCTGCTAGGTTACTAAAATGTCCTAAGCAATGCACTTGTATGTGGCCTGCAGCACCTCAGGCCTGGACCCTCTGCACTGTGTGTACACCTCTGGTCCTCAGCAGGCTGACCCAGAAAGCCAGCGAGGACACAAGCTCCATACCAGAAGCCATTTTGCCTCCTTTCTCTGGGAGTGGAGGTCAGAGTCGTAGTACAGAAGGTAAAAGCCAGATGGATGATGGAAGAAAGCTCCACTCTCTAAGCATCAAACTGTAGAACACAAGCTTTGGCAGGGCTCTAGCAAAGTTGAGCAAAGGCTTCCTATTAATAATGATGATAATAATAGTACTTATTACATTAGTAAAATTGTAAACTCTTGGAAACATTGAACCCCAGGAGCAATCGCCTGAAGCAAGAAGGCCGTGCTCACAAGACCAGAGAGAGGGGGAGAGAGAGGGAGACAGAGAGAGACGGAGAGAAAGGGAGGATGTGAAGGGGTCCAAGCTACAGATTAATGCATCAAGCTTTGGCTTTTTGCTTAGTAGAGGAAGAGGGGAAAGTAAACAATTAGAATAATTACATTTCCCGTTCTGGGCTCATTCCTTAACTGGACTGATAACCCTAAGCTCTCAGAGTAAGCTTATTAGTGGTCATTAGAAGTGCAGAAAAGGCCAAGAAGCTATGATGCAAGCTATAGTATTTATTACCTTTATTTCTATGAGAGGTTCCATTTGGTTCCAAAAGGTCAGAAACAGGGATAACAAGGTAGTTTTTGTACTAAAAGAGAGAATTTTAAAAAGTGTAAGAGTATTCAAGACAGCAGAAAGCTAGGCACCTGGTCAGAAAGCCTCACTGTAATGTTCATTTTGTCTTCAAATGCAGATGGTATGTTGAAAATAATGTTTAAATGAATCATCTGTTACAAAACAAGGCTAGACCACACAGTCTCTAGGTTTCAACTTGAATTTGTAACTACTCTGACATGGTTGATGGCAGTTTTCTATACTTGAGTGGAAACTAAAATAACATTAAATAGCAGCAGTGTTGGAATAGTTGCTCAAAAAAGCAGTTCATCAAAAACAACTAATTACTTCTCTCAAATTGTAGTGAGGTTACTTTACTTTTCCTTTCTTGAAAAAAGTAACGGTGTAGCCCAAACACCTCTGTGCTGGGAAGTACAAAGGAATAGACATTTGATAGACATCAATAGACATTTTCAGTACTTTAATCTGAAAGAAATAGCCAATCACTGCACACATCAATTGAAAGACATGTGCTACATTCATGCCTCTCCTCTGAACAAGACAGACAGTTATGCTTGTTTAAAATGAACAGCCAATACTATTTAGAAATCGATAGACCGTGCAAAAACGGTTCAAAAACAGCCTCGAAACAAAATCTGTGTGAATAAAATGGAAGACTTTCAGTGCTGTTACTGAATGAACACGTTTCTGATCTGTTCAGGTTGGACTTGTCTCTTTTTCTTCACAGGGTTTTATTAATCAGGTATGTATTAGGAGGATTAAATACATTTAAAGTTGATGAGATACGGGGTTCTTAATAAGTCAGCAGCTGTAATCTGATTACAGGAATTGAAATTGTAGCACATTACACTACGTCATCACAGAGGGATGTGATAACGTGTTACGGTCAAGAGAAGAAATGAGTAGCGAAAAGGAAAGCGTGGTCTACTTCCATATTGATCGTTTTCCACTTGTAGCTCAAGTGGAGAAGTTATTTCAGCTTTGTGGCTTCTACACTTTCAATTGATTTGTTTTCATAAGCAGAAGTGTGGAAAGTTATTGCTGTAAACAGTCTTGTTTCCCTGAATGAAAAAAAAAACCTTTACATTTTTGTCACGCTTCTACCATTGACACAAAGTCAGAACTGCAGACCTGAAGCCATCGATACAAAAGTGAGCGTGGCTCGCTATGTAATCAAACACGTAATAAGGTGATTACTTTTGAATAGCAGTGCAAAATGAAAAGAATAAAACCCTCTGACAGATATACAATGCGTTCTGATAATCAAGACCATCCACTTATTACCCTCGGGACACAGCTAAATGTGTAATCAGTCTATAGGCATTTGTCAATAGATGCTCCTCACAGTAGTAAAGACGGTTTGGTGGACAATGATGACCACAGTGGTGTGTCGCCAGTGGGTGCGTGGGATGTCAATAAGAGTAACCTTGGCAATGGACCCGTGAAAAGATCTACAGCCTGTAGACAAGAGGACAGCGGCACATTACTCCCCTGGCCATGCTTTTAATTTACTGCAGTGGCCAGCGCTTGCTTTTTAAAAGCCAGCCTGCCTCTCGGAAACCAAAGGTTCAAGGCAGAAAGGTCACATTTCTCATTGTCTCGCCCCACGCAGCCACAGCCCAATGGCACATGCGCAAGCTGAAGGTGAAGGGAGCGCGCTGCCATGGAGCTCCGCGGACACTCCGTTCAACCGTCACCTCATCAGTGTCATCGCCCTAGCCGAGCAAATAAATCAAGCGAAGCAATCCGCAGCCTTTCTGCCCCGGATAACATTCAGCCCTTACCATATGTGCCACATACAAAAGTGCACGTTATGACACAGAAACACACACACACACACACAGAGAGAGAGAGAGAGAGAGAGAGAGAGAGAGAGAGAGAGAGGGAGAGAGAGGGAGAGAGAGAAAGAAAGAGAGCCACAAGGGCATATGCACTTTCACAAAATAAAAGTGCCAAAAAAGAATGTGAAGATCCTATTAAATGTGAATCATTAAAAAACTAGGGCAAAGAAAACTGCAAATAATGTAAAGGGTCAAAATTAGTTCTGTAACAATGATTAAATAATTAGCTGATCACAACTATTTCTCACACCTGTTCGTTTTCAAATGCTTTCATCACAACAAACAGAAAGTTTGGATGCAAGGCAGTTAATCGACCAGTTTGGCCTCTTTAGGCTTCTACTTAAATGACTGCATACTTTTACTTTGGTACAACTGAATTGTCTTTTTAGTTTCATGCCCTCTTCTTCGACATGGTTGTTCAATATACACTTCGACTGGCTGAGTAGCTCTAAACTAAGGCTTCAGTTCAAACATTCTATTCTATGGCTCCATAACAGTTCAGATAGCTAGGCCAATGGAAAGTCTTGACCTTGAAGTACTAGCGCTTCAGAGTAAGTACATGTTCAAAGCTGCTTGTAGACTGTCTTTCTGATGCCTTAGGAGACTTATTAATCACAATAATCCAAAAGTTCTCAAGTAAATAAACTCTCTTTTGGCTCTTGTGGATGACCCTGTGGATATCTTATTGAAAACTACTACTGCTACTGGACTGAAGGGTAAGTTTAACCTACAGTGCTTTTCAGTTTTCCTTTCCATCTTCATGATCATGATGGGTCAACCCGAAAACACTTCTGGACTCACAGCATCACCCTACCAAAGGTCCAGTGACCTTGAGTAGTTCTATGATGTTGATCAAAAAAGGGCCTTGCAGTTTAGAGTTTAAACCCAACATGACATTCAGCCTTCCTTCTACTTCAGATTATATTTCTTAAGGTACAAACTGCTGGCAGCGAACCATGCTGTTATATGAAAGATCCAGACTGGAACTCAAACTGCTCCATACAGTGTCGGCGAACAAATGTACCTTCTCGACTTTTATGACAAACTTAATCCAGCAGTTGCAGAATGAAATGCTGTGGCGATTATAAAACTGGCCAAACAATATCCCATAACCACTGGCCACCATAATGCGTTGTAAATAAAGTTCTGAAATAGTTGCTTCGGGCTCTATTTTCCATGTTTTTGCTGATGGTAAATTTCTGGGCAAATGTAAAATTAGAGTAGGCAGCATTATTTGGATAGAGGCTGGAGTCAGCAAATGGTGAAATGAGAAAATCCTCCCGAATTCAAGTGTGTGTCAGTAAAGGCGCTTCTTCAAAATGCATGTCAGTCTCTAGATAAATGTGTGATGTCAGCACCAGCAGTGCGAATCAATGCTACAGGCATGTCTTTATTTTAATTATTGTCGAACACTGCACTAAGCGCCTGACAATCATTTCAGCACAGAATCTGATGAAACTGTTCCCTCTTAGATTTACCGGACAGATAAAGGAACAAGCTTTTTATAACTGACTAATTGCACTACTGAAGGTTTTTTTTCAACCATTACTTTTAATGGCTTAAGAGACCAATGTGTTGCTGAATGAGAAATGTTATACCATGTAGTCAGTGGTAAGCGTGTTCTCCTGTCATGGTTCAAGGGGGCTATTCAGGGACTATTCAGAGACCATCTGAATAGCCTTAATGAGGTGACCAATTGTAGAATGCCCAGCTACCACCATCCAGAGAGTTCTTATCCAGAACACCAGTATTGTTGGGGTTTTTTTTGAGATCGACACAGTGTCCCACACTGCAATGCTGAGTTCCTACGACTGCTCCAAAAATGAAAAAATGATTTCTCGTGCATAGTTTTTTGCAACAGCTGCCAAGTATTTTCAGTACTGTAGCATATATATTGTTTACATCCTCAACCCACAAATGTTTAAGTCATTAGAAAAATTAATAGCTACAGTTTACAGGTGTTTCAAAGCCCTTCACGCAATAGACCAAATAGTTAATGCGGACTATTCAACAGCACATCCCACACCTGTTTGGACAATTTCAGAAGTTCAGAAGTCATAACAGAACACAAAATACTACTATAGAGCAATCTTTTATATTTCTAATGTAATACCATATCAAATATATTTCATATCTAAATAGATAAATAAATAAATACAATGTAGATTGTAAGATTCTGTAATTTTAGCTAAAGGTCTTGCCAAGATGTTTGATTTTATTGCAATGCCAGTTATATATTACCAGCACATATCATTGGAACAGTTTTTTTTTAGGTTAACATGCACCTGGCCAGACATGGAGAAGTGGTTCAAAGAGGGGAAAAAGTGACCAGGAGACAGGGCAATCCATTAGCAAGATCCAATACAAAAATGAAATATGTTTGCAAGTATATTTTATTAAGCATTATATGTATATATAGATATATATATACACAACGTACTGACAATTTGCAACACATTGCAACTAAGAGCTGTAGCTTCAAATGAGATTAGAAGATTATGTGAAATATTCAAACATCTGTAATTTTACATGACACTGTGACATTTCACTTCCCACGTACTGTTACAGAAAAAAAAAAAATCACCGAGTGCCTGGGCATGTCTGTAGAAGAAGTGGAGATGTGGATCAGACTGGTGGCACATTGCTTTATATCTGCAGTACAGTATATTTCATAAATCTGCATGTATGTGTGTGTGTTATTCATAATCACATTTTTACAATACGTTCCTGAATGAACAGTAATGTCATCCATTTGGTATATGCCTATGTGCCAAAAATTATATGACTATATGCCAAAAATTGTATTTCTGTCACATTCTTATAATTTACACCCACGGCCACAACATAAAAAACACTGACAGGTAAGGTGAATAACACTGATTAGCGTGTTACAATGGGTCCTGTCGAGGGGTAGGGTGTACTAGGCAGCAATGGGCCACAGCTTGCTGCATAAAAGATTGCATAGCTGCCAACTGGTCAGAGTGCCAATGAGGACCACAGTGCCCTGTCCACCACCAAAATTCTACGATGAGCACATGTGCATCAGAACTGGACCATGGATCAACGGAAGAAGGTGACCTGGTCTGAGGAACCCTGTTTTCTTTTCCATCATATGGACAGCCAGGTTTGTGTCTGCTGCTTACCTGTAGAAGAGATGATACCATGTTGTACTACGGGAAGAACGTGAGCAGGCAGAGGCAGTGTGATGCTTTGGACAATGTTTTGCTAGTAAAACTTGGGCCCTGACGTTCATGTGGATGTTTCTTTGATGCATACCACCTACCTAAACACTATTCCAGACCAAAAACAGGCCTTTATTGCAACAGTATTCTCTAAAGGCCTGTTTCAGCAGGATGATATGTCCTGCCACAGTATAAATATTGTTCAGGAACAGTTTGAGGAATATGACAAAGATTTCAAGAGGCTGATTTAGTCTACAAATTCCCCAGATCTGAAACAGGTCAGTTGGGTGTGCTGGACAAACTGCTCAGATCCACAGAGGCCCCGTTTTGCAACTTACACGACTCGAAGGATCTGCTGCCAGATACCACAGCACCCCTTCAGAGGTCTTGTGGAGTCCATGCCATAATGGGTCAGAGCTGTTTTGATGACATTTCGGGGGCCTACATAATATTAGGTGGGTGTTATTTATGTTGGCTGATGAATGTATAGAGTCCTTTTTGCAGAGGATACTGAACAGTTATAGTCTTAATAGAACCATTCATAATTTAACCCTAATAGTCATAGTTTCAACAGAACAGTTCATCATGGTTTTAACAGAACAGTTCATTAATCGAATAGTCATAGTTCTGAGTGTATAGTCATAGTCCACAAGTACATGTGTATTTTAAAAATCTAGCATTTCCTATGACCTTTCATCCACACACAAATGGCATTTTAGCTCACTAGAATGGACCTTTTGGAAAACTCCTTCCAGGGTGAAGATTTTCAGAAACTTTTTTTTGTTTTTGGTTTGTAACTTCTGACTGTGCTGCATTGTCTCATTGGTTTCCAAGAGGTGGACAGGCCCAAAAATGGTTTTAACCCTGCTCACAGGACATTTTATGCATAAATGCACAGTTTCTTTCCCACTGTAGTGAGGAACACAAACATCAGAATGAGCCATGAAGGTCACTGCTACAACCAGCACTGTCTGTGCTTCCTGATTAATCTCTTAGCGTAAGTTTCTCCTTAATTGTAATTCCATCGCCCACTTTTGATGAGCCAGTTTGGTTAAACTTTACCTCATTGTTTTTTGTCTCACTACAATGCAACACATGTCCTTCATGACAAAAATGACGCAGGAGGATAACTATTTCTTGTAAGGAATGACTGTGTTGGGCAAGACTATTTTTTGGACTTTCAGTCCATACTAGCTAAAGCTTGTCATCTCACTCACCACATAGTAATCAGAGTTCTTATCAGGATGCAGCCCAGATACTAGTCACACTAAGTGAGCAGGTGTCAATGGGCTAAAGGACTGAAAGGACTGGTGAACATCTACATATCTTCTGAGTTTTTATACTCAGTGATGATGATGGTAAAAAAAATGGGCTTTTTGGGGTAGTGTGGTGGTCTAGTGGGTAGGATACTTGCCTCTGGACCAAGAGGTCATGGGTTCAAATCCTGCCTTCAGCATAAAACCACTGGGTTCTTGAGCAAGACCCTTAACCCCAAGTTGCTCCAGGGAGAGTATCCCTTTTAGGGAATGGAAGTCGCTTTAGATAAAAGCGTCTGTTAAATGCCGTAAATGTATTTGGTCATATAACATTGTGCCTGTACCTGTCCACCATGACTGATTTTTTTATATATAATTTTTTTTTTTTAAATAGTCAATTCTACTCACTGGTTAGGTCTCTCCCTATCTTATGATAACACCACTGTGAGGGTGATCATGTACACATGTAAAATTAGTCAGCGTATGTTTTTGAACTGTTGCTAATGCCGTGTGACTGGACAGTGTAACACACTTGCAGAGGAACACAAACTGCCAGTTCTGTTACATCAGCACCCCCCAGAGATCGATCTCCTAATGATAGGGCCAACGCTTAAACAGTTGTGCCACTTGGGAGCCCAGCATCTTCTTTCAAAACTAAAACATCGTCTCAGGCATCGGGCAGCAGATTTGTAACCATTTCATCTAAATGCTTTGTATGGAGGCTTTGAACTCTTCAGATGTCTGGAGATGTTAATGCCCTGTTTTCATCTTGACAGAAGGTATGAAGAATTTGCGGAATTATTTTTTAACTGAGCAATAAGAGGTTTCCAACATATGGGCACTGGAGAAAAAGAAGGGAACAACAATTATACAGAAATGAAACACAAGGCCTTATGTTGCTATTTGCAAAACACCTTAGAGATACACAGTATGGTGAACCAGCCTGCACCTATAAACAATAACAGCACTGCTGTGACATTTACATAGTAAGCAGGGAATTTTCATCTATTTTGGTTTTCTATGAAATGCCACTGCAAAAAAAAAAACAACACACATGAAAATCTTCAGGTCAAGCTAATATGTCCAACAACTGTGTGCCATTAGAGGAAAGGCACCAATTTGCCAAATTATATAGCTGTCTGCCTGCTGGACAGGGAGACATGTCCCTTCAAACAAAGTGCCACCTACCACATCTGATGCCACCAAATAGCAAAATTGGCAAGATACTTATTATGTTCACTGACACATCATCTGACCATAGAAATCCCTGAAATAAAGAGATCTGTTTTGGGTGGGTCAATGGATGACGGAAAGGGGAACCGATATGAAAAGAAAAAAACGAAGCACTAAAACAACAGGCTTCATGTGATTCTGGCTGGATTTTGCAATATTGGGTTGCTCCAGGTATAAATTCACTTTTATCCAGTCTTTATTAACCCTTAACCAGAAGTGGGTAAGTGGATAAGGTAGACTAAAATCATGCATTAAGATAAGATTCTGTCACATGCATACGTCAGGGTTCACGTCAAGGTCACAGGAAATGAACGTGTCACCCAGTATATAAACAGGAAACAGGTTTAGTCAGATTGCTCGCTCATTGAGTCTCATCCTCGCCCTGCAGTTATCTCCCAGGATTTCCGTGAGTACTCACCTATCTGTGCATGATTGTGAATGTGGGTTCCGGTGGGAATCATACTCTGTTGCAGAGTGTTCATAGAACAACGTGCGTGATTAAACCAGCCCTCTCGCTTATTTCCGCGCTTGGGCTCTTCCGTCACGCTACACGGGCTAACTCTACTGGATCAGGTACGTTCGTGTTCTCTCCTGCTGTGACAGAATGAACGAGCCAGCTAGAGTGAGCTCAGCGGATTGGGCCGCGCTGGTTTCGTTGGTGAACCGACAAGGAGAGGAGATAGATCTGCTTAAGCAGGAGGTGGCTGAATTAAAACAGCAGGTCGCCTTCCTGCAGCAGACTCACTCCGAAACTCCTGTCCCGCCGCCTCCAATCCAGCTGGCTACTCCGAGTCTTTCTTCTTCCTCATCATCATCTTCCTCAAGTGTTTTACCCAAAATGTCACTCCCGGAAAAATGGAATGGTGTAGACGGGAAGTGCGAGGTCTTTCTAACCAACTTGGCTCTTGTGTTCGAGTTTCAGCCCGAGAGATACCCGACGGACCGAAGCAGGATCGCACTTCTCATCTCCCTCCTTACGGGGCAGGCAGCTGAGTGGGCAGCGGCAGTTTTGAGATCTAACTCAGATGAGTGCTACAACTACCCTGGATTTTCCAACATGCTCAAAGCTGCCTTCCAGCACCCTGACAGCGAGGTGGAGGTGGCGTCGAAACTTTACCATCTGCAGCAGGGAGACAGTCCAGTAAGTAAATACACCGCGGAGTTTCGCACCCTTGCCGGGCAGACGGGGTGGGGAGACTCCGCACTCCGGATGGCTTTTTACGAGGGGCTGGCCGCTCGTATTAAGAACCAACTTGCGGGACGGGAGCTTCCCAAGACGTTCGATGGCATGATCTAGCTGTGCATGCGCATAGACCAGCGTATGTCCTCACGTCCCAAGCCAGCTTCTCGTACCCTGCCGCCCACGCCATTAACCGCCATTCAAAGTTCCATCTCATTCTCCGGAGCCTTCACCTCCATCAGACACCCACTCAGGAGCCGGAGTTGGAGAACCCATGCAATTAGGGCGCGCTTCCTTGAGCCAGGCGGAGCGGACTCGCCGTTATCACGAGGGGCTGTGTGCGTATTGCGCATCGCCTGAACATCACCGTGCTATCTGCCCGCTCCGTCCGGGAAACAGTCAAGCCCAGTGATGAAAGGGAGGTCTTCGCCGGGGGTGTCCGTCTCCGCCTCCTTTACTCCGACCGTTTCCCACTTTATGGTTCAAGCGAACATCCAGCTCAGCCACAAACAGGTCAGAGCCTCCGCTTTTGTGGATTCAGGAGCGGCGGGCAATTTTATTGACCATGATTATGCTGTTCAGCTGGGTGTGAGCATTGGAGCGTTATCCCGGCCGTTAAAAATCACAGCTGTTGACGGTCGCCCCCTCTATCATAGCCCCATCACTCACATCACCGAACCCCTTCACATCACCTTTGAAGATCACCACGAGAAGCTGCCCTTCCTTATTACTTGCCTCACCTCACCTCCTCTCATCCTGGGCTACCCTTGGCTTCTCAAGCACGACCCCCTAATTTCTTGGAGTCAGCAGAAAATTCTTCAATGGAGGTCGACCTGTCGAGAGCTTTGTCTCGCCGCGGCGGCCAGGACGTGCTTGGGGGAGCTCCATGTCCCTGATGTCGACGCTGACGCGGTCCCTGCTCCCTATAGAGACTTAATGGAGGTCTTCAGTAAGCGGAGGGCCGTCCAGCTCCCACCTCATCGGCCCTACGACCTGGAGATCCAGCTTCAACCAAGGACCACACCACCCTGCGGCCATTTGTGCGCCCTTTCTAAGGACAAACTCACCGCCATGGAAGAGTATGTGGCGGAGGGTCTTCGTCATGGAACTCTTCGTCCATCTTCCTCTCCTGCGGCCGCGGTCTTCTTCTTCGTTAAAAAGAAAGACGTCCTTGCATCGACTATCGGGGGCTTAACATAATCACGGTGAAGAACCGTCATCCACTCCCTCTCACCAACACTACCCTGGACTCCCTCTCTGGTGCTGCCCTCTTCACCAAACTGGACCTCAGGAGCACATACAATCTCGTTCGCATCAAGGAGGGGGACGAGTGGAAGACAGCCTTCATCACTCCCACCGGTCATTATGAAACGCTGGTAATGCCTTTTGGTTTGTGCAACAGTCCGGCAGCCTTTCAACCGTTTATTAATGATGTTCTCCGTGACATGCTGGGCCGGTGGGCTTTTGCCTACCTGGATGACATCTTGATCTACTCCAGGACCGAAGAGGAGCACGTCCAGCATGTCCGAGCGGTCCTAAAGAGGTTGCTGGCCCACCAACTGTTCTGTAAGTTGGAGAAATGCGCTTTCCACCAGCGCTCCACCAAGTTCCTCGGTTTCGTAATATCCCCTCAGGGCGTGGCTATGGATCCCCAGAAGCTGGATGCTGTGCGAAACTGGCCTCTAACCGCTTCGCTTAAACACCTTCAGCGTTTCCTGGGGTTTGCGAATTTCTATAGACGCTTTATCCGGGCCTTCAGTTCAGTTGCAGCACTTCTGACTGCCCTCACCAGACCCTCCAAATCTCCATTTCAACTCACCCCTGCAGCCATTCACGCCTTTCACCAACTGTGTTCCCGTTTCACTTCAGCACCCATCCTAATTCACCCAGATGTTGCCAAACCATTCGTTGTGGAGGTGGACGCCTCTGATGTGGGTGTAGGAGCCATTCTCTCCCAACGTGGTCCAGACCAAAAACTTCATCCATGTTGTTTCTTTTCCAGAAAATTTATTCCCACTCAGCAGCATTACGGGGTATGGGACCGTGAACTGTTGGCCATCAAGTGGGCTCTGGAAGAATGGCGTCACTGGCTTCAGGGCGGCCGTGACCCATTTGTGGTTTGGACCCATCACCAAAATCTAATAGGCAACCAGCAGGCGAAACAACTGAATCCTCGTCAGGCGCGGTGGGCGCTGTTCTTTGAACAGTTTAACTTTACCATCTCGTATCGTCCGGGGTCGAAGAACATCAAGCCCGATGCCCTTTCCAGGGAGTACCAGAAGGACACCCCCCGGACGGACCCCGCACCCATAATTCCATCGGAACTGGTTGTTTTGCCTCTCCGGTGGGAGATAGAAGATCGTGTCCGCCAGATCTGAGACGCTCCAGTGGGCTCACTCTTCTGCCATCGCGGGCCATCCAGGGGTAAATAGAACCCTCTCTCTCCTCCAGCAGGCCTTCTGGTGGCCGAAGATGGCTGCTGATGTTCAAGAATTCGTCCAGGCCTGTGCAGTGTGCGCCAGGGCGAAGACTACCAACAACCCCAGCTTGGGTGAACTCCAACCTCTCTCCGTGCCACGAGGGCCCTGGTCGCCATCTGACTCCGGTGGCCTCCCAGAGTCAGATGGCAAGAATACCATCCTCACTATAGTAGACAGATTTTTCAAGGCCGTGCACCTGGTGGCACTGTCGGGGCTCCCCTCAGCTAAAACCACTGCAGAATTAGTTCTCGAGCACGTAGTCCGTTTGCTTGGGTTCCCCAAGGACATCGTCTCGGACAGAGGGCCCCAGTTCACAGCCAGGTTCTGGAAGGCCTTCTGCCGTCTGATCGAAGCCACCTGTAGTCTACCTTCTGGATATCATCCCCAGACTAACGGTCAGGCGGAGTGGGCCAACCAACAACTGGAGCGCTTCCTGAGATGTTTCGTTGTGGACCATCTGTGTTCCTGGGGTCGCTTTCTCATCTGGGCTGAGTTGTCCCATAACCTCCTCACCTCCTCTGCCACGGGACTGAGCCCTTTTGAGGTATGCTTCGGTTTCCAACCTCCGATGTTTAACCATCAAGAACCGGAGGTTGATGTACCGTCAGCCCAACAGTTGGTCCGCAGGTGTCGGCGGCTTTGGCTTCAAGCCAGGGAAGCCATTCAGAAGGCCAATCGCCGTTACGTCCATCAGCATCGCCGCCGGCACCCTCTGGAACGGTTGTACCACGTGGGTGATGGGGTCTGGCTTTCCACCAGGAAGCTCTGCCTCCACACTGAAGCACCCAAGTTGTCCCCACGATTCATCGGACCCTACCGCATCACCCACCGGATTAACCCTGTCACCTTCCGGCTCCAGCTGCCTGCCTCCCTCCGGATTCACTCCGTGTTCCACTTATCCCACTTCAAGCCTTTCATCACCTCCCCCTTGGCTCCTGCTGCTCCGGACCCACCTCCGCCCCGGATTATTGACGGTGGTCCTGCGTATACTGTCCGGCGGATCCTTGACTCACGACGCCGTGGGCGTGGCACTCAGTACCTTGTTGACTGGGAAGGCTACGGTCCGGAAGAGCGGTCTTGGGTTCCCGGGCGGTTTGTTTTGGATCCAACTTTCATCCAGGACTACCGTCGTAGGGTATCCTCCCAGCCTGGACCATCTAGGGCCGGTCCTGGAGGGGGGGGTACTGTCACATGCACGGGTCAGGGTTCACGTCAAGGTCACAGGAAATTTCCCAGTATATAAACAGGAAACAGGTTTAGTCAGATTAAGTCTCATTCTCGCCCTGCAGTTATCTCCCAGGATTTCCGTGAGTACTCACCTATCTGTGCATGATTGTGAACGTGGGTTCCGGTGGGAATCATACTCTGTTGCAGAGCGTTCATAGAACAACGTGCGTGATTAAACCAGCCCTCTCGCTTCTTTCCGCGCTTGGGCTCTTCCGTCACACTACACGGGCAAACTCTACTGGATCAGGTACGTTCGTGTTCTCTCCTGCTGTGACAGATTCATAAATACTGTGTGATCACATGTGGCATGAAACAGCAGAGGGGTTCACCTTTTTTTCAGAGGAACTCTTCTTTTTGTGGTACTTTTGGTCTAAAACAAAATGTTAAAGCTTACAAATAAAATGTGTAAGCAAGAGCAAAGCAGTCCAGGTAATGAACCAGAAGAAAATAATGAATTTACTCCCTCTGAGAAAATACGAGTAACTAGAGTGGAAGAGAGCAAAACTTTTATTATTTTTAATTTAAAAAAAAAGAGTGTATATAAATGTATTACTCAGCGTTGTAGAAATCCTCCAAAAATGTGTTTAAGGGACCTGTATTATACATTTCTCTTGCAGTTTTCCCACGAGATCCACTTAAAATATTTATGTGGTTTTATTTAACAAATAGTGTTCTATTTTTACATTTTCACATGACTATTTTTCAACCTCTTATTTCTTATAATAGGCTGAATAGGCAGATGTTCTGGGGCTAAATTTGCATATTTAGACCTGATGGACTGGAGAGTAAACTGTATGATTCAAAAACTTTGTACCATATCAACCTTTTTTATTAAACAGAAAATTCACTTGTACATGTAACTTAGTAGATGTAATCATTCACTTCTCTGTCTTCAGTAGATATTAAAATATCCAACAGCACCTCAACAGCCTGCATATCAGAATCCAGTTCTTGGATCCTATGTTAAGCTCCACACAGCATCAGCAACATCAGTGTATATCAGCACTCCATGTCAGAGCTCACTGGATCAAGCCAGGCACACCACAACTAGCGCCAGGCCGACCAGTCCAAAAAACAGATCGTGCCGCATGCTAATGGGGCCTTATGATAGTCACCCCCCCTCATGTTTTTCCCGTTTTGGAAACTGTTTACCAGACAGAGTACTGAGATGAGATCCCAAGCATGTGCTGGGTGGGCAGAGTGACAACAAGTGGGATATGAGGCATTATTAATCGTGCTGGTGACTGGGCACAGCCTAACTTCTGGACCGGCAGGGGCCTTGTTTTACTATGCCATGGCAAGTGGGCAGCAGACGAGGTCTTGCTGTGATCCACCACGGAGAACAACACAGGTTCCCCATGTGTGTCTTATAGATTCCGCCTCCTCACGGGAAAGATATTGCGTCAAGAGACAGAAAATGAAAGACAATTAATCAAGCACGCGTGTGTGTCTATGCTGGAAACAGCTGCATTTTAATTAACATATTGTGTTCTGGGCTAAGAACATGATTGCTGTTAAGTGGCAATGTGATGCAGTGACCCTTTCCAGAGGAAACAACATGCTGTTTAGATTAGCATGCTATGCCTAGGGCAAGTCGCTAACACAACACCAGTCAGCAGTATGGCTCTTCCTCATTAATGAACAGAATGGCAGAATGCTTCAACTTTTTTGATGAGCCACCTGTAAATGAGATCAGGCCCAAACTCTCATAGTGAAACCAAAGTTGCCAATAACACATTCAGTCAGACAGTTTCGGATTTTCGCGTTGCATTAAAGTGTTCTAACGTGGTTTAGCATTTTAAGCAATTCTAGTTTGTGTTCGTTTATGGTTGGTGTCATCTGTGCAAAACATTTCTAATGGCAAAAACAGTACAGTATATAAGCTTTGACTTGTAGTGTATGTCTGTGTTGGGAGGTGGCTTCAGAGAGGACTCACACATTCAAGGCCAGTTTATTAGATACATATTAAGCCTAGTTTTTGAATTATGGCTGAGTATGTCATGTATACATTCTTAGCAAAAGTGGTTCTGTATAGCACCAAAAATGTTCTTCAAACAATAGCAGAATCATTTTGGTGCTATATAGAACCATTTTCAACAGGTTCATAGAGATGAGTCAGTTACTGGGTGAAGAACCATTCAAATGTACCCTTAAGATGAAGTGTTAAGGGTTTTTTTCTCTGATGCCATAGAAGAACCATATCTGGCTTCTTAACAAAATTTTCAGGGGTTGGTCCTTTTTTGCAAATGAGATGCATGAGTGTTAAGAATCTCAGTACATGTTAAGGAACCTCTGCATAATGTAAAGTTTTGTGGAACTGCCCTCAAATTGACAAAGAACCTGTTCATAAATGTTCTTAATGCTTTTAAATGTGTTCTATTGCACGACTCGAGGAACCTTTCATGGCACCTTCGTTGGGTGTGTAGCGCTTTAACTATTTAGACTAAGATGAAGCTGATTAGGTTTTATACACTTGGTAACAATACATTATGCTGTAGCATGAATAATTGCATGCTTTGATCATTCTCAAGAGGTTCACAGTAGAAGTACATTCACACGCTCATTGCAATTCATTGATGAACTTTCATTGATGACACTTTTCACTCCCATACAACCGCTGCTACAGTGATCTACAAAGAATAAACATTGCTTGGGACATGTAATTAACCTTAGGGGTCATCCTTTAATCACATAAAGGTCAAGTATTAATTCATATTTATTGCAAATGCAGTAGTGAGCCATTTAAGACAAGCACTTGATTTGTAAAGCAGGAGACAACTGGAACACATTTGTGGCCAGGGAGCTTGACCCTGTGACTGCTGGTAAAACATATTATGGCACCACATCTGTTCAGTGGAGAATAATTCATAGGAAGGAGTGCATGACTGCGAGTCTAAAACAGAAGAAGAAAACACACACACTTTATTAGTTGTAGGAGGAGGAGGCCCCTTTGAGCACATGAGAGGATTCTCAAGAGAGAGGGGCCAGGAGGGTCACAGTAATGGCTGCATTTAGCAAAGCCTCACGCAGAGCACAACAAAGACTTCATGTGTTCACTGCACACACAGCACACTGCACTGCCAATCTCATTCCCTCTAATTCCAAAATGCTGCCAAACAGACCTGCTTAGTACTGAAGTGAATAGTAAAAGTGACATCTGGAAAAAAGAAAGATAAAAAGTAAAAAAGGACAGAAAGAAAATGCAAATGAATACTGACTCGTTTCCCACACCAATGTGTTGGGGCAACCACTTGTTAAAGTAACCTGTTTGTGAAAAAAGAGCATTCATTAATTTAATCAAGGTTGTCCTAAAATGCTCCTTGGCCTAATCCATTGTGGAAGAGGACAATTACATGATTGCAGCCGTCATTGTGCCAAAATGAGTAATACCCTATTACTTTGCAATGATAGTGCACTTACAAGGGACCTGGCAGCAACTTATCAGGGCGACTAATGAAATTGAACGTAAATATTAGAGGTACACTGCCATCTACAGGAAAAAGGTTACAGGGGTCTGTGACCAGATAAGGACTTGAGACGAGCTTCCTACAAAACATTACAGCGTGTGCAGCTCAGACTTGAACTCTGCTGACAGAAACCTGCACTGTGAGTTTACTGAGATCCTCCAGGCAGGGTCACATTCAAAGAGGCACATTTTCACAAACGGAGCCCAGGCTCTAATACTAGTACTGAAATAACAAGGCAATTGTGTAAGTACTGAGTACATCAGGAAATTTGCCGTTCACTGTTGGAGCTTTTCTTACAAGTTAGTAAAGACACAAATCAGCACCATGGACAGAGACACACTGCCAGCCCTGCTCTAGTACAACTCGCTCCTACAGGAGGTAGATGCTCGCACTCACACACACACGCACACACACACACACACACACACACACACACACACACACACACACACACACACACACACAC
>JBBIGA010000038.1:18268813-18281078 GCA_037576975.1 Alestes dentex
ATATATATATATATATATATATATGTGTGTGTGTGTGTGTGTGTGTGTGTGTGTGTGTGTGTGTGTGTGTGTGTGTACATGTATAAGTACATCAGCATGCCACATTTTTAAGGAAATAATGTAAGAGGCCGGAGAGAGAAAAATAAAGCAGTTAAAATACTTGAGAAATGATGTTCAAACCCAGCCAAGCTAAACAAGTGTAATAGCCAACCTCAGGTGATTTAAGCTGATCTTTCACTGTCAATAGTTATGTTCCTATTGGTCAAAGATGGTCAACTGGACATCTATCGAGCTGCTAAAACAACAAACTCTAAGGAAAACATACCCTGTACATAACCTTAAGATGGTCAAACAAAAACATGCTATGCTGGCCGACCAGCTAGCAGCTTGAACAGGCTGAGCTAGCATTATTTTTTAGCATAGAACAAAACCCAGCTACTACACAAAGGCTAGCACACACACATAAATGCCCTAGGTCTATATCTGGGTAAAGCATCTAGACCTCTGGAGTTCAAATAAGTTCATCCCATTCCAAGATGAATAGAAATTGCTTTGCCAGTGCATGATTTTTTTTTGCTAAAGTCTGAAGGTCTCACCCAGTGTGACTTGTTTGTATTGTTAATCAGCTACGGCCTGATGATTTTAATTAATATGATTCTGCCTACGCCTGAATTCATTTTGCATCCGCTCCCCCAGAGCTATGCACGCATCAATAGAAAACTTCAGCACAATCTTTGTTAATGCAAGCTGCCTACAACGTGCCACCTTTAAACAAGGCCACCGTGTATTGTAAAAGAGAAAGCATAAGCCCATCTCCTCACACATTTACATTTTCATGTAGTCAGTTTAACCATGACCAATAGTCTACTTTGCTTACAAATGAAATCTTTCTGTGATTCATTATGAGAAGGAAAAAGCATTTCTCACTTTGCTTGTCATGACTGTATTTGTTCTTGTCTGTCTGTGGTTATGTGAGAGCGAGATTCTTTAATTAACGCTAACTAACAGATGCAGCTGTGGAGACAACAGAGCACATTGGGAATGAATCCACACCTATCTTTCTCACACTCCCAATTTCTCTCTTTAGTTCAACACATTTTATGACATCATGCCTCTAGAGCCCTTACTAATGCAAATACTGGGGGAGTATGTCTTTGTGCCGTTGCCAATGTTGTTTTCTTCCAGGGCAGACTAAACAAAGACTATAAAACATTACACAACCTAAACAGAAGAAATACCTATGAACCTAGGTTGCATATGTACTAGGATAGGTTGCAAAATTCTGGCTGCATATTCTGGCATTCAGACACAAATAAGGGAACCTTATGTGTCGTGTTCTATTTCTGGGCATATGAGCTGTATAGTTTTGGAATAATGTCAGTTTTGGACAAATTAATATTTGGACAAACTAGATTTTAAAAAGGTAGATTGTTCAAAATTCCTATTGTTATCATGGCACATACAGGAAGATGACAGAGATGCAGATGTGGAAGTCAAATAAATGGGACTTTTAATGAAACAGAAACAAGGGGAGAGAGAGAACAAATAAAACCATGAGGATGCACAGGCCTGTACTCAATAGTGTTCAGCTAAACACAAAGAACAAACAAAGGGGGCAAAGCCCTCTGGGCAAATTAAGAGTTCAGACAGGCAGGCGCCCTGACAGTTAGCCAAACCAGAGCAAAGAAAAGCGATGAGAGTTGAGCCTTTCGGATCTGGGCCGAACAAAGGAAATCAGCATGGGGAGGACAGATGCTATGTCTGGTGAGAGGAAGGACAAACACGAGCCTGGCAGGGATCACGAGGGCCCAGGGCTCAGACTGAGGAGACAACAGACTCAGGTAAGAATGATGGTGAACAGATAGTGACTCCCCAAATCGGCTGGTGCTAAATGGTGAGGGAGGAAATGAGAAACAGGTGAAAATGCTAGCGAATCAACAAGGGACAGGTGAAATGCGTCCTGATTGTTGTTTAACCCTCCTATTGTGTTCTGGTCAAATCTGACCGACTTTCAAATCTTCTCTCTAGAAAATGCAGTTAATTTCATCGGTTTGTCGTAAGGTTCCATGACTTTGTTTACACAAGGCACTCCAATACTGCTCCTCTCAGCCAGGTACAGAGGTTAGCCACAACACCATGGTAGTTGGTGTATTGGTGTGTTCAGGAGTACCCAAATCTCTGGCCTAAATAGAGAAATATGAAAAACTGGAAAGATACACATGTGGGGAGGTAAACAAAACTGAAAAGAAATGTGATTAATTTGAACTTTAATAATATAAGGTCCAGTAAACATAGGTGAGAATTTTATGCAGGGCAGCTCGAACTTTGGAACCCTCCTGCCCAATAATTGGGTGCCTCCTCTCCTGTGCAGGGAACTTGCGAACCGCTCTGCTGATGTTGGTGTGGCCCCTTCCCAGACCTACTCTGCCTTGTGAAACCGTCCACATTCTGGTTGTCAGTTGAAGTGGAATCCCACAGGCAGAGAGGGCCTGACTCTCAAAAGACACCCTCAAAGGACATTAGACCAGTGAAGGAATGGTGTAGGGAGTCCTGGGTGTACTCTGCCCAGCACAGGAACTCTGCCCAGATGTGCTGCCGACTATGCAATAAACCCGAAGTTCTGGGCCTGAACACTCAGCCTGACTGTTGGACTGTGGGTAGTAGCCCAAGGTCAAGCTGACTGTGGTCCCTAAAAAAAAAGCTTTCCACACTCATGTGATGAATTAGGGGCCACAATCAGACATGATGTCCTCTGGGAGGCCAAATCTGACTGGGATAGAGCTTCAGTGACCTGGAGGGCAAAGGCAAGAAAACAGCAAAGGATAAACTGATTGCTCTTAGAAAAGTGATCTACAAACACCAGTACTGTGGTCTACCCCTTTGACATTGGTAGATCTGTGATGAAGTCTACAGCAATGTGCGGCCATGGAGGCACAGCGTGGTGCCGTATTTCATTGCTGGTCTATTCATCTAGGCTCAATGCGCCTGGAGCCACGTATTGGGATGCAGGCAGAATAGGCTCAGGATGGGCTGGTGTCACAACCACGGGCACCTTGACAAAACGCCTGCCTTCCCATTTTTCGTGCAAGGATGATACATGATTTTAAAGTTGAGTCTGTTACAAAAGAGAGCCCAACATGCTTGATGTGAGTTTAAGCATTTAAAGGTGAAGGGGCATTTGGCAGACAACCTTATCCAGAGCGACTTACAATCATTAGTTACAGGGACAGTCCCACTGGAGCAACTGAGGGTTAAGTGTCTTGCTTAAGGACACAATGTTAGAAAGCAGCGGTTTGAACCTGCATCTTTGTTGTGGTCATTGGGTTCACAGGCAAGTGTTTTACCCACTAGGCTCCTACCACCTGCCAGATATAGTCAGCGGTCAATAAGTACCACAAAAGCCTGTCAAGCTCCACCCAACCAGTGATGCCATACTTCTAACACTGCTTTAAAAGTAAGCAGCTTGTGGTTCCCATAGCTCCCTACGTATAAGATGTCAGCTTTGACAATAAATTGTTACCCAGGGTCTGGCATTTTTAGGATGGGATGCGGGTGAATAGTGATTTATGTTTTGTAAACGAATATCTCCCTAACCATGGTGTTCATCCAATGGTCTGTGAATTGTCCTTCCATAGAGCTAAACCCCCCGTTAAACCTGGGTGCAGGGGCAGAAACTTCACTGTGACGGTATTGAGGCCCTGATAGTCAGAGCAGGGTAGGAGTCTGCCTTCTTCTCCATGGCTGATGAACTACAGCCTTCGCCACATCATCCATTGCATGAGTCTCAGTCTCTGACAACTGATAGACCCATGACCAATACAATCAGCATTGCCAAGGTCAGCTGAGGGAAACAGCATCAGATCAGAAGAGAAACAAAAAGCCTTAAAGAGGTTGTCTCTGAATTTATCATCTTCAGAGCAATAACAAAGTACTTAGATGAGGTAATGTCTAACAATTTTTATATTAGTTTTTCTTAGAACATATAATTGTTTGCGGAAACTCCTGCGAATTCGCAGAAAATGCAGATATCATCCAATTTTTTTGTTGTTGCTTTTTTCATGCCTATATACTGTATAGTGTTTCATGCATTTTTGTGCTAAATTATTAGGAAATACATACTTTAGTAGTTTTACAACATAAATAACATAAATTCAGCTAAATTTCCATTTAAATATAACTGTATATATTTTTAGTACTGTCAAGAGAACACAAAGCAACCCTATGTTGGTTGCTGCCCTATGACGAATCTGTGGCAGTATTCAGTCCAGCATTCCCACATCATAACACTCTCCCGTCTCGAGTGTTTTGCTGAATGTTCTCGTGTTTTTCACTGTATTTTTATTACTGTAAATTAGATGAATTTATTAATGTATTTACCCTACTTATACCAAAGATGAAACGAAAATGAAAACGAAAGATGCATGAACTACAGTACAGTCTATACAGGGGTAATATCAGTATTTTACATTCTAGCACTGTGGGAGACAGCAGTTCAGTGTACACTGTACAGTATGAATATGGGTTTACCATTACATTTTCTTTAAGAGTAATGTATTAAGCTGAGTTTAAAATGAAATTAAAGGGGACATATTATGCAAAACTCACTTTAGTAATAATAGGTCTATGGGCTAAAAAGTTCTTTGCACAAAATCACTCTCATGTAAAGAGATATCACCAGCTCTATTCTTGACAGTTTCAGGCCCTTTCAAAATGAACCGTTTAGACGGAGGGCCTAGTGTGACTAATACACTGGGTCAATCTGCATAGAACCACCCCTCATCTGTCGAGACCCCAGCCACTAAATTAGTTGAAGATCTGCCATTTTGTCTGCTAGTTTTACGAGCACGGATAAGCCGAGCGCTGAGGCTACAGGCAAAGGCAAGTTACACATGAATTGTTGTGTGTGGCTGCAAAGAACAGCACAGATCCCTACACTTTCTCCCAGACAAAGAAAACTGAAGAACTGCGTGGCTACATTTCATTTTCGATGGCCATGTCCCAGCAACAATCAGTTTCGTTCCACCTTAAAAAGTTCCACTTTGAATAAGGAGCTAACTTCAGCGTTGTGGGGGATCTGAACCTACTGTCCATGACAAATTCGCAGATTATTTAAGGTGAAACGGAAAATTCAAATAAGGAGCTGTGAATAAGGAGCTAACTTCAGCGTCGTGGGGGATCTGAGCCTGCTGTCTGTGACAAGTCAGCAGATGAGGGAGATGTAAGTACTTTCAAATAATGCCTTTTGTGTTTCTGTCACAGTTAAGTATGAACTAGCTTGTTCGTTTCGTAAGCGTGGGATGGGTGGGGCGTGGCCAGCAACAGCTTATTTGCATAAAAGGGACAGAGCCCTGAAACGGCTCGTTTTGAAAGGGCCTGAAACTGTGAAGAATAAAGCTGGTGATATCTCTTTATGTGAGAGTGATTTTGTGCAAAGAACTTCACAAACATGTTTTGTATAGCCCATAGACCTATAATAACTTGTTTTTTTTAAAAGTGAGTTTTGCATAACATGTCCCCTTTAAAGTGTTTGGGGGCATATTTAGCCTTTACATTATAAAAAACGGGCCTTTTTGGATTTTTTTTAACCACATTTTCACAGAGAAGTTTGAAGTATGCAGGTGATAAGGGACCTACACCATTCATCCTACCATATCTGTGAAACGTGATGAAGATGTTGGACAACCATAAAGTTTAAACATGGTTCTGGGTGAAAGACATGTAGACTAAATGTCGACATTTATATACTGCTTTTTATGTGCTTTAATTGGTCTGAATGGGACAACGTCCTTGTGTAAGGGCACTACATTTTGTGCTTTAACAGAGCTGTCCATTTGACACAATTATACCCTTTCCTTACACAAGATATATTTGATGAATATTTCCTTTGAGGCTCTTTTCTATCAAACATGATGCAAAAAAGAATCTGTTTATTCATCTTTTAGCATAGGGGTCCATTTCCTATTCCATTTTCACTTTGAACCGGCCGAGAGTAAACAGGCTCTCAAGGTCTTGCTTAATCAGGACGAATATGGATGAGATGTCTCATTAATAGCAAAAGATAGAAGGAAGCATTAAAGGAGGCTATAAAAAACATTGCAGTATAGCCTCACGCTTGCCTAGAAAACAATATATGACAGTGCAAGAACATTGTTCCACCTTGAGAAATGTTACACCTCCGTGGAGCCTCAGAACAAATAAGTATGCAGAGGATGGGGTGGACGAGATGGAGAGAGACGGCAAGGCGCAGAGTGTATT
Source organism: Alestes dentex (assembly GCA_037576975.1). Lineage (NCBI taxonomy): Eukaryota > Metazoa > Chordata > Actinopteri > Characiformes > Alestidae > Alestes > Alestes dentex. The sequence goes on from JBBIGA010000038.1 coordinate 18,275,069, forward strand.
TCACACAAATGTACTCAACAGCAGTCATATGGAACAGGTTCACGGCGAAAGCAGGCTCTAATGGAGGACTAATAACTCAGGGCCTTGGTCTTTGTAAATTTCACTTTGCTGATGGCACGGAGTGACAGCAGCACCTGGCATGAAAAGGAGTGGTAAATGAAAGGAGAAATAAACAGCTATCTGTATGCATCCGAGGGAAACAATATGCAACAAAGAATAGCTGTGTTTGCTGTTCTGCCATGATTGTCCAGCCACACTTGCGCAGACATTCTTTGGCTAAGGCACACAAGAAAATCAGGACTAAGCTGCTGGAGTAGACAATAAATTGAAAGGTGCCGGTATATGCACATGCGTGTGCAAGATTGTGTGTGTGTGTGTGTGTGTGTGTGTGTGTGCGCGCGCGTGTGTACCTAAGATGAATAACCCAATGGATCACAATTGCAACCCAGCAATCAATCTTGAGTTTCAAGTGCAAAAATATTATGTAACTCCCCCCACTAGCAACCACCAATTCACCATTAAGATCAATGTGTCAGTGTCAGATAATGCACTGCCTTGTGTTTGAATGCTTTCCCTTAACTTGTGCTCCACATTCTGTTTACTGTCCTTTCACCCATGTGCAGGTTTGTTTTTAGTGCATGATGCCATGGGGCTACAAAAAAATCACATTAATAAAAAACTCACATCAATATTTTCCACTTACTCCAGTTGCAGATGATCAGCCACATAGAGACTGTTCGTGAAATATTTGAGAATATATCATAGGAAATGTTTAACATTCAAATATTATATTATTTTGTTTAATCTGTACAACCTTTACTTTTCTCGTATCAGCAATATCGCCTCTTAATCCCACTCATACTTCCTCTCCTCCTCTCTCTCTCTCTCATCCTCACCCTCCTGACTCTCCCGTTCCATTTTTCTTCCTTTGTGCTCTAAATCTGCTCATCTCTCACTCTCTCTACACATCTCTGTCGTTCTCCTGCTCTTTCTTGTTATATCTGCCTAGAACTGTATTGCTCATTTGAAATGTCATGCTTTCTCTCAAACTCCTTGTCCCCCTCTTAGCCATCTTTTTCCTCAAACTTTGCAGTCCAATTTGGCTTTTTTAGTTGAGTTTGCAAGTAAACACTAGTACTTAAAAGTCACCCAAACTGTTTCTGTAAATATATATGCTCTTAAATACGTGTTCAGACCAGTTCAAACCACATCCAGCTCTTTCTTAAGGTGGAGCAGAAAAAAATTGTGTGACTTTTGACTTCTAGCATTTGTTAGCAATGCAAACATCTGAATCTGATCACTTTCCTGGTCTGAATCGTTGTATAAATCTGGGCCTGCATGCAGCTGTGCACATTTTGTTTCTATCTACAGTATGTTAACGATACATATAATCAGCTTACTCTAATTGTGCATGAACTGGCATGAACTTATTCATACTGATGAAAGTGTGTGCATGCAAATATAGTCAAAGACCTTAGAAAGTGCAACTTTATATTTTTTGTTTGTCCTAGTCTGCCATAGAGCAGGTAAAAAAATGAAAACACTTCAGGCTATCCAATGACCCTGGCACATTTTTATAATTTAACTGGGTCTGACATATTGAAGTACTGAGAATAGCTCCTGTGTTATCAGTAACTCAGTGCTTGTGCATTTAGCTTCCCTTAAGTTTGAGAATGAGCAATACAGTACTAGCCAGATACAACCAGAAAGAACAGGAGAAAGACAGAGACACGTAGAGAGAGTGAGAGATGTGCAGATTTAGAGCACAAAGGAAGAAAAATGGCATGGGAGAGTCAGGAGGGTGGGGATGAGAGAGAGAGAGAGAGAGAGAGAGAGAGAAAGAGAGGAGGAGAGGAAGTATGAGTGGGATTAAGAGGTGATATTGCTGATACGAGCAAAGTAAAGGCTGTACAGATTAAATAAAATAATCTAATATTTGAATAGCAAATATTTCCTATAATATATTCTTAAATATTGCACTTACAGTCTCTATGTGCTAGACCTGATATTATAATATTACCATTATATAATGATATGTAAAGCCATTTATCTGAAGAGTAAGCAAACTAACAAAGCAATGAATACAAATAAACAATAACACTGTGATTTTATGTGTGAGAGTGTCCGGTTAACCATTTGTAAACCTCTAAAACAAACAGGCCTAGTATTTACAGTTACGGCTAAACTCACCGGACAAAATTGAGTCGCATTGTATCTCATTGTGTGTGCTTCTTCTTGCATTAAAAAAGGCAATGCTGCCATGATAACTTGACTCTAGACTTTGGAGAGTTCCAGTTCATTTTTGTCCACTCTTTCAGCTAGAATTCCTGTGTGCACTAATGGATTTAGGTATGGGCGTCATGGGCAGCCACTCAGGGCAGCATCTTGATGGGCCGACATGGGGGGCCTGCACAGATCCAAAAAAAGGTACCATCTGTGCAATTGGTTTTCTATTGCTCATTTGCACGTCAAGTCAGTGATTTCATGTCATGGTGTGGGTCAATTAACCTTTTCAAAGTGGGCGCCCTGAATCTACTTTGTGAGTATAAGACTGGGAGGGGGAGGGGGAGGCTGACCTAAGGTCTCCCCACTCAAATACACAGGCAGGAGGAATGGGGGGAATCTGTAAATTAGCGGTCTGCTAACTTTGTACTAAAGCAATTAGTAAATTCAGTCGCAATATAAAATGTTACCAAATAAACCATATTTCGTTCATGATACTCTGTATATATACTTTTACAGACATACTGTTGCATTTGTTTCTGGTTTGTGTAAAATTGTTAAGATCTAGACATATTATATTGTGGTGCATAATATGATCGCCGATTTAAATGATGTAATGTGGTCTTTCGTGTTTTAATCCATGTAGAGTGTAATGCTGATGTTATTGGCAATAACAGACAGAAAGATTTGTTGTAGATTTTATTCATGGAAATTTGAATTTTTAAAAGATTAAATGAATTTTGAAGACCATACCATGTCAGAGGAACAGAGGAAAGTATGTTGTTGCTTGTGGTAGTGACATCTTATGACTGATTTGTGTTTGAGGTTGAGTAAATAGCATCAGTATTCCATTATGAATGAGCACACAATTTTATTAGGACTGGCCATTCACTTACAGCAGCCATTTTGTTGAGTGTGCCAAATACTGTAAGAGATGTGAGTATAAACCTCCCAAATTTCAAAATTGTAGCTTAAGCTATTTTTGAGATACTAATATGTGTCTGTAGCAGCACCCCATGAACAAAATTTCAAACATTTCAGCATTCTTTCAAAGAATGAGGCAGTGATACAGGATGTTCAATTTTGTTAGAACCTTTATGTCACAAGATACTGGCGAGTGAAGCACTAGGTTGCATTGATGTTATTCACTAGGTAGTGCTACTCTACAGATGAATTGTAAAAACTGAGTTAGGGTCATGCGCCTCCTAGAGGCCAACTTGCCTTTCAATTTTTTTCAGTGGCAAAAACAGTTGTCGAACTATCACCCAAAAAGTGCTTTGTACCTAACCCAGTGCTAGCATGAAGAGACATGCCCACATAAGGGCACAAACAAATCATGCCAAGTTCCATGTGGTTTGGTCAAGTGACAAAAAAAAATGTTAAAAATACACGGAAAAAAAACACTTGACAAACACTGTATGACCCCAGTGGTCCAGTCCTAAAACCAGTCCACCTACCGCCAGTAAGGATTGGTTTAGTCTTGACCTTTGGTCAGCAATTAGGTAATAGTAAAATTATTTAAATTCTCTTTTCATTTTGATTTATATACATTTTTTTATTTTTCTCACTACTTTTTATATTTATCTTAATATTTTATATATTTATATATATTTTTTAGTTAATATTTTGTATTTTTTATATTTATACAGTTTAAAATCCTATGACTATTTATGCTGTTTCAAATGTCCGAATAAAAATTATAGTGCAGAAAAGGGGGCCATACAAGCTAGAACCGGCACTATGTGTGTACCGATGTCACAGGCCGTGACAGACTGTTTGTACATTTCACCTGCTGTTCACCACTGAGAATGAGGATTGAGATCTGGTGGTTGTGCTGGTCAGTCAGTGTCCTAGTGTTTCCATCATGTCTGTTGTACCAGTCACACACTGATATGGTACCTATGCACCCGACAGTTGTCATTTTGCAATGTGAGAGTGTGTTCTATTGGGACATGAAGCCCAAAGTCTGTACAAGAGTGGGCCAAAATGGACATGAGCTCTTATAAGATAGGTGTAATTCTCACGATACAGGACTGATGCTGTAACTAATGAAATGACAACAAAAAACATTCTGAACACTGTGTAAATTCATTTAACCAAATGCTTCTCTAAGTCACTTTAGACGATGTCTACTGCCATCAACCATGAAATTTTGCCAGCGCCAAAGCTAGCCAGTGCTTTAAGCTCTATATTTGAATGCTCCTTTTCTATAAAAATGGTTTACAGAACTACCTCTTTAAAATCATCTGTTGTAAGCTTTTCGGTCCTGTCAATCAGATGCACAAAAGTGCGTATCCAGGCTTCACATAAATTCCAGAACTAAGCTGATATTCTTAGAATGTTATTCTTTAAATCTGAATGCTGAAACCTTTTCGACCTGAAAAGCAAGCAGCTCAGAGGTAAGCACCAATTTAAGGAACAATAAGACATTTCTGTGTTTCAGAAGGAACATGTTCACACTTCCAAAAATGCTTTGCATTAGTGCTGATAAAGTGACCTTTATGAGGCCAAGCCGGTTAGCTGGATATAGCTGGGCTGCGCCACAAGGGGAAAAGCTTGGCTCAAGCATAATAATAAATGTCATTATCTATCGATCAAATGCTGTTCAAGATTGGCAGCTTATAACACTTAGACTGTAGGCCCAGAATACTTAGTTCCATGGTTACGTTTGCTCTTACCTGAGCACATGGACTTGTAATGCACCTCCAACTTTATAAATTCATGAATAAAACATTAGGCTGAGTTTTACTGAAATAAAATATAGTCTTACATGGGTTTACTGTATCACACTCAATGTGAACTTTTTTCAAACTGCTGCTCACATAATATAATAGGGCAAACATGCACTATATGGACAAAAGTATTGGGACGTCTGACCATTACACCATTACAGGGACTTTAATGATACTGAAGTCAAATACATAGACTTTAGTATGGAGTTGGTCCCCCCTTTGTAGCGATAACAGATTTGTGACCATTCATTCTGTAGAGCTTTTATGAGGCCAGGCTCTGATGTTGGATGAGAAGGCCTGGCTCGCACATACATTGAATTTATAAATCTAAAATCTGTTTACTTACAGTATTGTTGCCTAGCAACCATGGACTGCTGATAGATGACACAAATGTTTAGACACCCTTTACTGTATATTGCAGTCGGGTCAGGAACTGTTAAAGTTTTCTGTCATATAATAATAATGGACATCATAGCAACAATGTTTAATGCAGAAAACATCCTCATTACTAAAGCAATAAGCCACAAGAGGCCATAGGACTTTTTGTCACAGGGAATTTTTATGGTATTTATTTAGCCTGACACAAAGTGGAGTGGTGACTATTTAAGTTTGTTGTCATAGAATAATGAAAGTCTCTTTAACCAGGCTTACTGCTTTATTCTGCTCTTAATAATATCCAAGCACACCAATGTCTTGAGACCACAGCGTTTAAACGTGGGAGAAAAATACCTGGATGCCACACAACACCCTCTCAAAAACACATTTCATCCACGAAAGCCATTCAAAATGCTGTTGAAAAGAAAATTTAGCTTTGAGTGATTTTTCACTCGTTTCACTCATTTTTTGGGTGGGGGCGGGGTTGCTGCGTGCCTGCAAAGTATCGTCCTTTTAGGGGGTGGGGGTGTTTGGAAACCCCTGTTGAATTTTGAATTTTGAATCATGAATCTTTCGCGAAAGAATCCACTCCACTTAATCGACAGAAGAACACACACACCACTGGAAATCCGCTCGGGTTTACCTCCAACTCACCGCATGCAAGTGAAGTGAACCCTCAG
>JBBIGA010000038.1:18281178-18304493 GCA_037576975.1 Alestes dentex
AGTGAAGTGGATTCTTTCGCAAAAGATTCAAGATTCAACAGTGCTGGGTGAACTAATTATTTATGTTAAATGTGGGGAAGTCCAAACGAATAATTAGGAAATGTTTACGCCCCCTCTGATTGAATGGTGGCGACGCCCATGGGCTGAACACGATCAAATCCTCACAGCAATTTTCCAACCATAGTGTAAAGTCCTCCCTGAAGAGTATAGCAGCAAGGAGAGGACATATTCCCCATGATATTCTTGATTTCAGAAGAAACTTATGTCTTAATTCTTATGATGGACAATTCAAAGTCAACATACACTATATGGATAAAAGTAATGGTACACCATTACACCAATAAGGACTTTAATGACACTGCATTCAAATACATAGACTTTAATATGTTATTGCACTTTTGTTTGTATAGCAGTACTTTAAAAATAAAAGTGCGCAATACACTACTTTTCAATTAATTATTGAATTTTGCGTGTAACAATGCGATTAATTGCGATTTAATTGTGAATAATCTTATATTCATTTATTTTGTGTTTGCATACAGTATTTGTTTTATATAAAATAAATGCTTAAGCAGTAATCCACAATAGACCGTGTGTTGCAGTGATTTCATCATGGCTATACAACACTGGACAACACAAAATAAAGCATGATAAAATACATTTCTTCAAGAAATGTTCAATCGCTGACTTACATAAATATTAATAATAATTGCTTAAATGATTCTGCAGCCAAATATTTAAAAATTCGTGCTAATATATAACAAACATATTTAAATATTGACAGATGCTCCTATCATCTTTTTATCCTTGTTTCTCTTGCATTTCTTTGCAGAATCATTTTAGTTTAATTTTTTTGGCTGTCTTGCAAGCACAGCATGTTTCACATCTACTCACGATTTCGAATCAAGAGATTCCAGCTTCCATTTTTTAAGCAGATTATGGTGGATATTGTGTGTTATGTTTTGAATCATTGTCCTACTGTAGACAGCAGATGCTTTTCAGCTTTAGTCTCTTGATTGACCGTCACATTTGCATCATTAATTTGTTGATATTCAGGGGACTCTATCTCTCAATCTACCTGTGCAGTGTTTTCTGTGCCAAAGGCCGTCACACAACCCCTAAGCTTAATAGATCCACCCTTTCTTAGTTTAACAGTTGCCAAAGTGTTCATTCATCAAATGCTGCTCCTGTTTCGCCCCTATCATATCTTTAGTGACCAGAAAAAGAGTTCGTCATCATTCCATGGCACTTGTTTTCAAAATGCCTCTGGATTATCTAAATGTTGTTACACTTCGGGCACTGACTTTTTTTTCCCAGATCTTCTGTCCAATTTAGTCATCTCCAGTTCCACCTACTAGCTAGGACTCCCCGAATCACAAGATATCAGCAACACTTGGAGAGTGAAGTGAAGTCAAGCCTGTGCGTCCTCTGTCACATGAAGCTCCACATCTCACACTCCCACCAGTGCACTTTGGACAGCTCAACACATTTAAAGGAGGCAGCTGATTACCAATTCTGTTGGGTCAGCAAACAGATGACCTTGCTGGCTAGCATTGCACTGGGAGTGATGGGGGAGAGGGAGGACCATCCTCAGAGACTGAACACAGTTGTGCTCTCTTGGACAGATGGCTGCAGCACAACCAGGGATCAAACTCTCAATCTGATCTCCTGACGATAGAGCCAAAGCTTTGATGGTTGCAACTCTCGGGAGCCCAGTCATTGACTTTTGTAATGAGGTTGCAGGTAGAGTTTTCTTCTAATGACAGCTGTTTGCGCAAGAACCACCACACAGTAAAACAGTGGACAACCACTTGTGTCAGTTAAATACGTCCTTTGCTATCATATGGATTTATTTTACCATTCTAGCCAGTATTTGAGTTATCTTTGCCTTAAAGATCTTCTCTTGACTTCCATAGTGCCCTATAACTGCCATTTCATAGTGACATTTCAGACAGTGGAAACTGGATGGCTGGCTTTGACATCTGTTTGTAGCTTTCCATTACATCAGTTATTTTCATTTTCATTCAGCTTCTTAAAGGAGCTTGTTATTGTTGAGGGTAAGCACAAGGTTTGTAGCTGCAGAGAATTTATTACATTCTGGAAGTGTCATCAGCTGACCTGCCTAGCCTGTCTTGAAGAGTCAAATAATTTTTGAAATCAGCAAGTAAAAATTATTTTATGAACATTTAGGCAACTCTATGGAATTTATGTTTTTGGAATTATTAATTCCAGGGTACACCAAACTGTAGTGTCCATTGAAAGATAACTATGTTTCTGTGTATTCAGAAATACTATTTCTTTTTTCTTATTTTGTGGTATCCTTGGCTTGTTAACATTGAATATCCCTTTTGTTGCAGCCATGGTGGTCTAAGTGCTCTGAGGCTAATGTTAGGATTGTGTCACCTTTTATAGTTGATCATTTTTAACACTCATCTTGTGTGCTGTACTAGGTAAGCCAGGTGGATGCAAGGATTTGTGCCTCCACTGAAAAAGTTGAATGCACTGGACCCTTGGCACAGATAACTATGGATTAAAGCTTTGGTCCCAGTGACAGAACACAAAAGCCTCTTGCTTTACCCACTCTTTTAATGGGCTGCATAAAAAAAAGACTTTTCTTTTCAAGCCACAGTTTCGTCAGTACAGTGGACTTAGTGCTGTTATGAGAAGAGACCTAGAAGCCTGACACCCTAATAATAAAATCTTCCCCATTACATGATTCCAGCTGAGTTACATTTGTGTACACTTAATACTCAGCAGCAAGCAGGCTGCATCTGGTGCAGTCTTAGGACCGAAAGTAGGGCTAACTCATAGCAGTCAGAGACAGGTGTGTATATTACACTGACCTTTCTCCAAACTCATCTCCAAAGCAGTAATGAAACGGCTCCCTCTCTCAATGCATTATTTAACAGACTTTTTGGTAATACTTTCTTTTCGGAGGAGGATAAGTCTCAGTGATGATGGGACATGCAGATTATTCCAAGATGGCAAGGCGCTAAGTGGCTGGGGAGAGGGCATTGCAAGCAGTGCACAAAAACGCAGCAGTACGACAAGCAAGTGGGTCCATGCTAGGCTAAAAGCTAGCCACCCAGCTATCCCGTTATACTACCAAACTGCTCACCAATGTTTGCACCCCAGAAAATAAAACAGTCTACATCTGACCCCAGCAAACCACCCAGTGTGATTTCCAAGATCACTGTTTTTGTTTTTACAGAGATGTGGGTCAGTGACAGCGTTCCGGTTATGGCTAGGCAAATTAGCAACATGCTAACATATCACAGTGACTGTAAATGTGGAACTGAGTGGCAGGATTTTTACCTCAGCACTGACTGGTGTGTGAACATTGTGCAGGTCTCTAGTCACTGGGTGCGTACCTTGATGAGCCCTGCTTCAGGAGGGCACTTCGTGATCACTCTCCACTGAACATCAATAGCTCCACAGTGGAGACTGTCAAGAACACAAGTTTCACAGAGAACCTCACATGGACCCTCAAAAGCGGCTACATGGCCAAGAAGGCCCAGTAGTGTCTACTTCCTGCAGAGACTGAGGAGAATGCACCCCCCCCTTCCAATCGTGGTTAAACATGATTATTAAGACATTTCTGCATCATTTTTATTATAATTGTATTGTTTTCTTTTAAAAAGGATCCTAACAGGGTTCTCTGGATCTTTGCCATTGAAAGTCTTTTTTGGTGGCCCTGGAGGCCCCCTGCCCTGCACATCTTAGTGTTTCCCCTGCTTCAGATCCCACCTACTCAAACTAATCAGAGCATTAACAAACCCTCTTTTCCTATGTTTGACAGAAGGTTTGGAATTTGCCAGAAAGGTTCTATTAAAAGTTCCTTTAGGGAATCAAACACAGTTCTTCTCTGGCATGTCTCCAAAAACCTTTTTTGAATCTTTACATTAAAGTGAATAACGTTTTTTTATCATTATTTAGAAGGGAATCACTTGCATATCTATATTATTTACAAGTGAATTAATTCAAAAAGGCTCATATTTCGAGTACTCATTTTTACCAAAAAAAACAATAGATTTACATGTATCTGTTCATCCTACAGCAGTTAAGCTTTGCACATTCACAATGAAGTTATAAAGAGCATTTCAGCCCAGACTGCTTTTTGAACAGGTTCACAATACAGGGCTGCCAACAGAACAAAGGTCATTTTCACAAGACAGTCTTAAAGGAACAGTAACAAATACAGCCGGTTTAATTCTAAGGGGTAAGACAGGCTGGGAAATGGTTGTGTAAAAATGAATTTGGTTTGTTGAAAAGGGATAAGAGCAGATAGACTCCCTAGTCTGTGTCACATAGAATGTGATCAACACATGCTAAGTTATTTTATGGTTAAAAGGCTAATTTTTATGTTAATAACTTTTGGTGTGGCTGGTGGCCTAGTGGTTAGGGAGTTGCCCCTGTGATCAGAAGGTCGTGGGTTTGAATCCCAGGACTGCTAATGTCACCTTTGAGGTACCCTGAGCAAGATACCGTCCCCAAACGCTGCTCCCCAGGCATTGTGTTCCTGGCTGCCCGCTGTTTCACTTGGTGAATGGTTTAAATGCTGAGGAAGAATTTTGGGCTCCTCACACCATGGTGTGTTCACGTATGACAAATGGACACTTTACACTTTTACTTTTACACTTTTTTATAACTGAGACTGATTATGTGTAGATGTGGATGTAAAAATGTTTGTGTATATCCTTTTACTTTCACTTTTAACTAAGTAAGTATTTTGACACAGTACCTGTATGCACACCCAAGTAGTCTTCAGTGCTTTGTTAAGAATGTTCTTTTATTACACTTGGTTCTAAATTGCATAAATGCTAATTGCACTTCCTCTGAAGGCCAACATTTTTAGTCTCAATAGTTTTGCCATTTTGTGGAGTGCAAGGCATTCACTTCAATCCTCAATCCCTTTTCAGACACATCATGGCAAATTCTAATGGACACCCAGAGCTCCAGGGACCAGCGCAGACAGCTCAGCCCGGCCCGAGCAAAGAGCATGCAGAGGATCTAACGGCGGCCGCCTCCCAGGCACCACCGCCGAGGGAAAAAAGGCGAGACAAAAGCAAGAGGAAAGGAAGAGACAGCAGCAGGGCAAAAAGGAGAAAGACAGCTGGCGCTGGAAGCAGAGATGGATGTGTAGATGAGGTTGCGGGGGCGGATAATGAACAGAGCCCCCTGCCTCCACTGTCACGCATCTCTTTAAAAAGCCTGGTGGAGGTTGAGGCGAAGTTAGTGTACAGTGACGAACAGAACATTACCCACAAGCTCGCCCTGTCCTCAGCATCCACCTCCTCACAATTAATGTGTCAAAGCAGTGAAACAGTGGGGCCTCCAAGTGGACCTAATCTCGGCTTTCTGCCTCAAATTGACAAATGGCTTGATGTGGCTTTACAAGATGCCGACGCACACTACCGGCTGAAGAAATATGCCAACGCAGCCAGTCGCTTCACTGCTGCTCTGAAGGTACTTGATTTACATCTCACTGAACCCTGGCCCTTATATAGTATATTTATTTCATTCTTTATGCACCCTTTCTAAACAAATAAATTGTACTGTTATTTATTGTTTTGTATCCAGTCCAGCACAGGTTTAAAACAATATGCAGAGGCATAAGTTTCTTTTCAACTTTAGGGAAGTACAGTGTGTTATATCCTATCACACTAATGATTAGCTTTGAGACTTTGTTACACTGGGGATGTGCCGTTAAACTGTTATTCATATGCAAATGAGTATACTTAAATAACCACTTGTATATGTTTTGCATATTGATAGCTCAGTATGCTTGTATTATATAATTAGAATAAAGTTCCAAATATAAATAAAGTGCAGTATTATTACAGTGTTGTAACTTCTTAATCAGTGTCATTTCTTTTTTTTTCTTTTTTTTAATAAATCAGTTACTCAACACAGACAATAGATACTTGGGTCTTTCCCAAACATCTGACAAGTTAAGTTACATAAGTGTCTCACAGAAAGTATGCCTTTAGATGTAAGATTGTTTTAATCCAGGGCAGAACTATAGCCTGCGGTAGCTACAAAGCTGTCTGTGTCTTACATTATCACAGGTTCTCTACTTTGTTTACCTCACTTTTAAACATCTTTCTTGGTCTTGAACATTGGAAAAGTGGAGCTGGCTCCAGCTCAATGACAGATACAGAATGTATTAGTTACATTTTGCATCTTTTGTGCATTGGGCTGTAGGAGCAGGATGAAAAACATAGATTTAAACCAAAGATTCTGCATGTTTAAATGTCGTAGTTGTTCAAAAACAATATGATATAAACATAATATTCAACTGAACATCCAGAATCAATTAAAACTCCATCCAAATGTTTTGAGAGGACAGTTCATCCCTGTCCAAAAACTGAAGGGGAGACGTCATTCTTGCAGCCATCAAATCTATAACAATGTGGGACATAGGATCGGCTGTAACTTTTAGATTTTAATTTTGCCATTAGAGACGCCGTAAGAGACTCTTTCAGAGTAAGCATGGCACATGAACTCACCACTTCTACACTGTAAGCATAATTTCAAATTAATTTCACACTAAACATTGGATCTAGTTCACAAACTAGCATTGGCAAAGGCACTGACATGGGGTAAACACTGGGGGTTACTAGTTAATTTAATGAAGGATGTTTCCTTCGGGGGGGGCATGAGCTAGAATCATGGGTGAATGTATTAAAATGGTTAAACATTTATTTAACTTTTATTATCACACAGTGATTATACAGTGATACACTATAGTCCTATATCCATATTTCAGTAGCAACTTCATTTCAAGCATTATTCTCCATCTTAGCTACAAAAAGGGGCTTTAAAGCTTTGACAGCTTTAAGAACCACTCAAAATTTCATTACTACCTCAGTAACGAGAATCAAAACGCCAACAGCCAGAGCATATGTAAATAAATGCTGGTCATCTTTGATTTGTCTCTGTAATTTTACTGAATTTAATGTCATTTAAAGTGCTTAAAAACAAATAAGGAAACTCATTACAGACACGTCCTTGCAAAACGTGTAAAATTCAAATTTAGGTCATCAAGTGTTGCTGTAGTGTCCCTGCATGCTTATATCTTCTTCTGTTCTCCAGCTGTTTAAAGCAATTTTGCCATGGTTTGTTCTTTGCAGTTCAACTACTTCAGCTTTTCTCGAGCTTCATACTAGGACTGGTGGGGGGAGATTGCCCTTTAGACAGTAGTTTTTTACTAATAAACAGTTATCCTTGCTCTACTGTAGATTCAATGTCTTTTTTCATAATGCTGTGTGATTAAACCAAGGCTTTGGAAAGATAAGGATTTTTTCACTGTTAAAATGAAACAAAACCTTGAGCAACATAAATTGATGCATAGTGGCAATCCACTGGCCCTTTATTCACTGGAAGGGCCAAGTGGCAGAGTTTTAAATGAAGGCAATTAATGTTCAAGGTAATCTTCTCTTGCTTTTTTTGAGTTATTTGTGAGTTAGCTACCTCCAGCCTGGCTATTCACAGGAACATTTTGAAACACCAGCGAGAGAGAGTTCTTTATATGTCTCTTGTATTCATTTGAATCAGCTTTGTCATTGACATTCATGTGAAGAAGTTTCCTTTAATTAACAGACAAATCATGAAAGGTTGTACAGCTGAAATGAAATGAAATCAAATAAAAGCAAATAAAAAAAACAGTGACAGTGCAGTCCGCAGATTCTCTATGTAAATTTTGTTATAAGCGAAGTGCAAGGAAACGTTCAAGATCGAAATATTAGCCAAGCCAAGATAAGCCTAGCAATCAAATTAGATTTGCTTTTTAAGTGTTTTTTAATCTCTCTCTCTCTCTCTCTCTCTCTCTCTCTCTCTCTCACTCTCTTTCTCTCACAGCTCTGCTCAAATGGTGCTGTGCTTGAAAAACCTTTCAACGTTGATTATGAAGGCATTTCCAAGGTTGCCAGCTTCATTGAGTCAAGGCTTGTTGCCTGCTACCTCAGAATGAAGAGGCCTGACTTGGCACTGCCACATTCGCACAGGTAAGAGCAGAAAGGAGGGTGAATACACTCAAGCCATTGCAGATCCAACACATAATTCGCCTTCAGTCTCAAAATTAAGGTTGCCAGAAAGGGTCCATTGCATGATGCCAGGAAAGAGCCCTAAAGAATGTTTTAATGGATGTTTGTCCAAAGAATTGAGGTGTAATCAATAAGATGTTTATTTTCAGTTACCCGTTCATCATAACATGTTCAGTTATCCGTTCATCATAACATGTTCACACAAATTACAAAAGGCTCCTGACAATTTGTAAAAGATTTTGATATGACAGAGCCAATATACACCAAGTAGGTGCAGCAATCTTGGTCTGATAAAGGGGAAAAAATACAGAATTGAATTTTGGAAAAGCCTGAAATCTCATATAGTACTTAACTGAACTTTAAGCAGCATACAGTACAGAGACAAGCTCGAACACGAGTAAAACAGCAAGGCCATTTCCAAAATATTTAACTTACTCCCTTCATACTGCACTATGTAGGACTTAAAATACAGGTAGACGTTAGGTTAAGCAAAGTGCATCCAGGCAAATGTGTGATTAACATAGCGGTTTAAGATTGGGAAAAAGTATTTGATTCGCAGATACTCGGTTCCGATATCGGTGTTGGTATCTGACCTGAAAAAGTGGTATCGAGCCACTCCAAGTAGAATGGAAAACGAGTGCAAGCAAAGGTATTCAGTTTTGATTCTGGAGGGCCGGTGTCCAGTTCTGGGGATTTCCTTGCTTAAACAGATCTGATTGAACACACCTGTTAATTGTCAAGTTGAGTAGGTTTGTTGAAGCAATCACCAAACGGTGCTGGACACCAGCAGTCTGGGACTGGAACTAAATACCTCTGTTGTGGACACCAGGCGTAAAACACAAAGGGCCACTTGACAAATTTAATTTGTCAATAATGAACTCTACAGACTAACATCAGAGCTGTTTGGCCTTATCAGCAAAACATATGTGATGTTAAATGGCAGGCTACTCTGTCCTTAAGCAAGGATGAGAATCTATTTCATAAGTGCAGCCTTAGATATAAGGCTCTATAAAGGGGTCTTATTTAGAGAGAGGCAGAGTACTTCATGGCTACTGATATCCCTCCTCCTGACCTCCACTTATCTGTGCCTGCCTCTGTCTGTTAGTCATGGCCCTGAACCTGTCTCCCTAGCACTTCTATTACAAAGAAAGAAAGCAAGAGAGTTCGCCTTCTCACCGCTCCATAACTCTTCCTGAATCTCTGCCACCCTTGAAAAGTTCCCTTTGCTTCAAAACTGAAATTTGGTGCTCACACCTGAACATTGTCACACCATCTCCAAGGCATATAAAGACTATTAAGCTATAAAAAAGAGATATCATGATCGTACAACAAATACATAAGAAATAGAATGAATTGTGGTTAATTACAAGTACACAGTGATGCAGTCAGTAATTGCAGTTAGCATTACCAGTGTATAATTAGAGATTATATATTTACGACTGGTAGGACTAAGATAAGATATGGTTATGAAAACAACTGTCATGATTCAACTCAGTCCAAC
The DNA here is from genome assembly GCA_037576975.1 of Alestes dentex. NCBI lineage: Eukaryota > Metazoa > Chordata > Actinopteri > Characiformes > Alestidae > Alestes > Alestes dentex. Next base: position 18,290,725 of record JBBIGA010000038.1, read on the forward strand.
TCAGTCCTTGGTCCAAGCCAACACTTGCCAAACTATTCAAGCTAGATTTGGATGCATAAACACATAAACATGTTTTAGCAAAGTATGACATGAAGTGCCTTGGAAAAGTATTCAAACCCTAAAAGTCATTAGACATGTCTGGATTACAAATGACACTTACATATTTTGTGCTGTGCCCTATTTTAATGTAAACACTGCGTCTCTAAAATATTACTTTAAAATAATACTGACTTTCAGTTGGAGTCTACCTGATGCTGGCTTTCAACTGGAATTTTCCATTAATAAAGGTTTCCTTCTCTGGATAAAATTACCATTATTAACAAAAGCTGTGAAAAAATAATATTACTGTGAACAATGTGCGATTTGTTACATTATTACTGTTACATTATTACTGTTTTGCCAATGCCTGCAAATTTCTATCTGTATATATATCCACAGTGTTCATACATATATATATATATTTTTGTATTAGTTTTAAAGTGTACTTTTTTATTTTATCTTGTTTTTTTTATTTTATCTTAGCTTTTAATTTATTGTTTTGCATTCTTAAATTTCTTCTTTCTGCCATAACAATGCAAATTTGCAAATTTCCCACTTGTGGGACTAATAAAGGTTTATCGTATCTTATCTTAAAATAAAAACCAAAAAGCCAATTAAGAAAAGTGTTTTGATATTCCAGTGAGCAATGTTGGATCAACTGTGAGAAAATGAAAGCTGGATGTCACCCAGGCACTGGCAGGACAAAACCTACCCTCAAAGTCATAGCAAGATGTGGACTTGTGAAGCAAACTACAGAGAGGCCAATGAGCACTTTTAAGGGGCTGCAGGGTTCAGTGGCTGAGACTGGAGTGAAGGTGCCCCAGTCAACCATATCGAGAGCTCTGAGCACGAGTGGCCTGCATGGGAGGGCCACTAGAAAGAAGCCATTATTGAAGAAAAAATAAATCAGAGGACATCTGAAGCATGTCAAAGCTTCAGTGTGACCCTGCTAAAATGTGGGATAAGTGGATATCATCCACTCCCATAATTCGTGTGCCCTCAGAATTGTGGGCAGCTGTTGGCCTGCTGGTTAGGGCGCAGCCCCTCTGATCAGAAGGTTCTGGGGTCGAATCCCAGGACTACTAGTGGCACCTCTGAGGTGCCCTTGAGTAAGGTACCATCCCAAACACTGCTCCCCAGACACTGTGTTCTGCACAATTTTGTGCTTTTCACACTGTGTGCTGTGATGTGTTCACATATGACAAATGGTCACTTCACTTTTGCTTCCAAAGCATTCTGAAGCTCAGGAAATGTAGACAAATCAACTTCAATGCTCCGTTAAAGTTATGTTATCAGACATTTCCATAAGTGACCCCAAAGACCAATTTCATGGTAGAAGCTCTAGATTGCGTAAGTGTCTCCTGAAGACCAAGATCCACCAGGGGACATAATTTATATAGATATGCAAATACCACCAGCCTAACCCTAACCCTTTAATTGATGGTCTCTTACATAAAATTAAAATGTGGAGTTTTTAAGAAACAAATAACCATGTGCATAATCCTGACATGAAACCAACACATACATTCTCTTTACATAACCACACATTTTCATAACTTTTTTTCATGACATGGGTAACATTTATGCCACAGTGGTTCATAGGGGACCTCTAAGTCACAGGCCTCTGTTTGTTTCAAATGGTATATTCCTAGAGACACAAAAATAGGCTAATCAAATGACATCAGTTTTAAACAATGCAGCTGCAAGTGTACAATGTAGACAGTTTTTTTGCAGAACATGTTGAAACAAAAATGTTTAGCTTGGTTTTCCTGAGGCTGTTTAGCTTTGTAGTTATAAACAGGTGGACCTTGAGGTGGAAAAGGTTGGGAACCCCACGTTTAGGGAACCAGAAGTAGTTCCCTCTAGGGCAAGAGTGCCAATTCTTAACCACAAAGGGCAGGTGTGGCTGCAGGTTTTAAGTAAAGTAACCATTCTGTCATATGTGAACACGTAACAGCACACAGTGTGAATAGTACGAAATTCTTCCTCTGCATTTAACCCGTTCACCAGGTAAAGCAGAGGGCAGCCAGGAACACAGCGGCCGGGGAGCAGCGTGTGGCGACGGTACCTTGCTCAAGCGTACCTCAGAGGTACCACTAATAGTCCTGGGATTCAAACCCACAACTTTCTGACCACAGGGTGAATGCCCTAACCAGCAGGCCACCAGCAGTTTTCATTACAATAAAGTAAGAACATTAATTGTTTTAAGAATGAGACCAACTGATTTAAAAGTCATGTGCACCTGCATCACTATTCCCTAGGGGTAGTCTACAAGCTATTCTTTATAACAGCTAACAATGACAAGCAGTACGTCATAGTTTCGCATGTGGTGGTGTTGTCATCGGAGGTGACTCACATTTGCCTACCAAACAGGCCAGGGAACTGCAAGTTTTCACCGCCGTCTCAACTTTACGGTATCTGCAAGAGCACACGTTCAAAGACTCCCAAATTCCCTCATGGCTGGTTCCTCAGCTTGTACGTTTAGTTGGCTGTGTCTTAATGCCTGGCACAGAATAAGTTGGATGTTGAGCTCGTCTGTGTTCCTTCTCTGTACCCTCCTCACAGGAACCTGCTTTGAGCATGGTGAGGGTGGGGGTGGGATCTCATCAAAGGCAGCTTTGTCGATTCCTGTCGAATGGATTTTGTATATATTAGCTTCGTACATGGCAGCCTGGAACTCGACAAAACAGTTCAGATAAAAATACCGTGCTAGAGAGGCTTTTGACGTGCCTTGTGATGACAGCGTTTCCATGTCGTTTTGAATTGCAGGGCTGCGTTCATCTCTTTCTTTCTCTCTCTCTCTTTCTCTCTCTCTCTCTCTCTCTCTCTCTCTCATGTCTTCAGGTTGTAGGTGTTGTTTTCTAACAAGTTTTGTACTCTGTCACAATTCAAAACTTTTGATCTGCAAACAATTATTTTGAGATGTTTCTCTCGGTCTGAGGACAGAGGTAGCTCAGGAATAAGAATGGAGAGAGAAATTATGGGAAAAGAGGGAAATGAGGAAAAAGAGCAGTGAACAAAAGTAAAAAAAAAAAAAAGATTTATTCAATTCCATTTCATCACACAATCGACTACATAGATGAGTGTACTTCTCCGTTAACATCGCAGTTATGACTGTCCCAGTTTGCTTTGTAGCTGTGATTTTAATCAATTCCGAACGGTAGCAAAAAGCTTTTTCATGCTGCACAAAACCGTGCGTTATGTGACTTGTTCTTGTTAGACCCCTGCCACATGTGGTTTATTTATCCGCCAGTCATTTTTATTAATGAACGTAATTATCAACTCAAATAATCAGCCATCTCAAGGATAGTTGTTGGTGTTTAAATTAAATGCAGGGTCCATTATTAATTACAGTGTAATCATGTGTTGGAGAGCAGAGCATATTGGCTTCACCCCATCAGGGCTGATACTGTGGTGCGTGTGTGTGCGTGTGTGTGCGTATGTGTGCGTGTGTGTGCGTGTGTGTGCGTATGTGTGCGTGTGTGTGTGTGTGTGTGCGTCTGTGTGTAATGCAGCCAGTGGGCCACCTGCATAAAACATCTTGAGGGGGCCTTATCATGAAAAACCAATTTCCCCTCACTGTTGTGAAACAGACGAGTTTGTTGCAGCATGTACAATGTTAGTACGTTTTGGAACATACCATTCTCCCTCCCACCCCTATACAGTTCATATATGTAAGATAAATTGCAGAAACCATTCTGATTTTTTAGTTTTTGAAGGCACATTAACAAAAATAGCCTGTTTAATTCTAAGGGATAATGAATTATGACTATTTGTGGTATACAAAACCAAAACCCTCAGAAATTTGGGAAAAAAAATCTAAGATATGGAACAATTTTGTGCTGTACATTTAAATTTCAGTGAAAAACAAACATGGTCAAACTTGCATTTGGTTCTTAGTCTGAAGTTATGTTGTACCTTGTATTTAAACGTATTCCTAAAGAGCTTTTACACACAGCTCACACAAATATAAGAGGATCACTTAAGGCCAGAATTTACTTAAATCAGCTACTAAACCCTGTTCTGGTAGTAGTTGTAGCAATATGTGTAACCATGCTTTGAAACATATGTGAAAAAATGTGACAATGCGCATAATAGGGTTGTGCCAGTGCATCATAAGGTCGTAAATATCCTTTGTACTAATCATGATATCTGATGCATCCGTACTGACTGAACACCAAAGTCTAACACCACACTATTGGCACCATTCAGCAATCCATTACACTATGTTCAGGTCATGCACCACACTCCTCCAGCCTCCCAGTTCGAGTCTACTGAGTACATACGAAAACATAAAAACAGTCATTTGCTATTTAAATCTTGTTCATAAAATTGTCAGAATAACAAATCGAGAACCCATTTGAATTGTGGGCTAAACTTATGATTAAAGCCCCACAAAATACATCGGAAAGTCAGCCATGACCAGGCAGATCTGAGAAACTGTTGAGTTGGAGATTTGGCACAGTGTATTTTTGCCTAGCACACTGTCATGGCTCGAGCACATTAATCATCCAGCTTTAAAGTGAGTTATTGCTTCACCCATTATTCTCCGCAGCTTGAATTCAGTTGTTCAGTTGCCCATTTGTTGTAAATTAATAGCATGTCTTGAACAACTACGTTTTTTTTTTTTCCATGCTGAGGTCTAAGAGGAATATAGAGGCTCTCGGAGCAAGATATGGATCAGCATATAAATAATATACCCAAGTCTTGGCAACCAATCTGTGCCACCTGAGACCTTTGCTGTTGTTTAAGATGTTTTTTTATGTTGTTTCCCTCAAGGGCGCAAGGTCACTAAATAAGAAATAAGGAATTTTTCTCTGCCCTAAATTTCACCTACCTCATGACTTGCACTCTGCAGTGTCACGTTAGAGCGAATTTGTGCTGCAGGCTCACCCTTAATAAACAGTGTGCCATATAGGAAAATGATTGGCCTCTTGAATGTGTCGATGTGAACTTTACTAACTTGTTAAAGCTTTTGAAATTGGATGGTAGACTCCTAAGGGGTTCTTTGGAGTGATGCCACATGTGAACCACTTCAGGTCCGCTAAAGAATGTTTAGCGTATAAGAGTGAGTCTGAAGTTCTGTAAAGATTCTACACCAATTAAAAGTTATTACTTTTATTTCTTTTACGTATTTATTTATTATAGTTATTTCAGGAATCTCACAGGTATGATTGGATGATGGGCTAATGTCCAGAAGATTATCAGTAGAGAGCCATTACAAAACAAAGCACAAGACTTTACGAGGGCAAATGGAATGCTTTTTTAGATTAATGTTGCACTGCTTTCATATCTGTAATGCTGCAGAGCTGTGAATAATTCAGGAAAACAGAAGAGAAGGAAAAGGAATCATAGGCTTATCCCATGCGCGGAAAGAGCAAGCATGAACTTTGTCTTTGCGTGTTTCACCTGGCCACAGCGATTCATTTGCCTCTTTAAAAGAAGGGTGCCAGCCCCTCAATTACATTCTGAGCTGTAACGATTGCGTGTAAAGCATGGCCAAACATTCAGGTAATTTAGTCAAGCATTAGGAGGCTTGCATGTGTTAGTGCGCACATTTGCTGGAATTGCCCCATGCGTTCGAACACAAGATGATGAAGCACAAGGAACAGCAATTAATGGAGCTTCAAAGTTGGCTATAATTGCTGGCAAGCTGTTGGGGAGTGCCTTATGGAGGCATTTGCTGCTCGAGTGAAGAGAAAGCAGGCACAATGTCATGGCACAAGATGTTTGTGTCTGTCTCACTGTTTGTGTAACTGCTTCTCTCACTCCTGCTGCTCATTTTGTTGTCCATCTTGTTGTGGTTTGTCCTATTTGCTGTATCCTGGTCTTATAGTCTGTTCTTGTCTTGACTGGCTGTCTGAACTTTGCTGTCTGAAAGTGCCTTAGAAGTCTCCATTATGACAGAAAAAAGTTGTGATTGTATAATCTATGGTTTATTGGTATAATTGCAAACTAGAACCTTAAGATGCAGAATGAAAACATCATGAATCATGTAATGAATCATGTAATTATGTAATTACATCAATAGCATGACAAAACAGCAACATCAATAATAATAAGAAGAAGAAGAAGAAGAAGGAGAAGGAGAAGAAGAAGAAGAAGAAGAAGAAGAAGAAGAAGAAGAAGAATGACAGCAGCAACACATTTTCACATTTTAGTGGCCAGTTCCCGTTTCTTTATAGTCAGGTTGGTTGATGATCCATTTTTATTTCGATTTGCATTCATTTTTTTCAATCCAAAGCTCACACTGTGCAGGATAAATGAACAAATGATGCACACAAGCACATTTCCAGTGCTCTCTATTAGCCAAATGAATAATGTTATTTAATCTTTAATGAGTCAAAAAGGCATTTTAAATTCTTAAATGGAGCCATGGTTGCCTGTTTAAATAACGTGAATCAACTAAAGGGCTATCAATAGTAAGAGATGATGGGTTATATAGCTAAACGAGTCAGGCATAATTATGCAAACATTGTGGTACAGGTGTAACAGCAGCATTCAAACAAAGAGTGAGTTAATTCACCTGCTTCACATTATTTACATCCTAAAACTGCAACCCAGATTGGTCAAAACAATAAATTGCCAGTTGCTGATTGCGTGTGAAATTGTGATTTTGGCCAATTCTGATCATGCATCCCTAAATAACTGACTTCAGAGTGTTAAAGATGGAAAAAACAAGTGACTATTTATTTATTTAAACCCAAACCATGATTGTTTGTGGCCTCCATGTCAACAAATTATTTGAAAGGCCCATCAAATCCCAAATATCAAGAAATCACAGGCATGAATACAAAAGTCTTATAAAAAAAGATGAACTTTCTAGAGAACCAGGTTCTTTGCAGGATTTTGGCAGCAAACACCAGAAGTAAGTTTGCCTTGAGGTCATATAGAAATGAACTTAACCCCTCTGTGAGGCACAGTGGCGAAGCATTTCTCTCATATTTTTATTGTAAGAATCACTGCTCATTGTAACTATGAACACTACCAGACATTTTTTCGTAGGCCTTTGTATTCATTTTTCTCAAGGAGAGAGGACTGTATTGAATATATTCTCATTTACTCGATCAACTTTTAAACAAACCGAAGAAATGACCCATCCTGAGTGTCTGGGTTTTTTATATGTTTTACAAAAGTAACATTTTCCCCAGAGGTAACAGCATGTTTTTTTGTTTAGAGGTTATTTGTGATTAGGAGCCCTTTGGTGTCAATATGATGGCTCAAGGTGTGAGATTTCTGTAAATTTTCACTACTGGACATTACTGGAACTTCAGGATCCCACTGTGGCCTTGAACGAAGTGACTAAGCCCTTGGGACCATCGTCAACATAGGCTGCAATAGGAGGTTCTCCAGATTAGCACCTCTGTTTACAAGCTGTCCCTGCTTCCTACTAGCATGATCTAAATGTCTCACAGCAAAAGCACCATTGGTCTAGAGCCAAGCTGAAATACTAACCTTTCGAAAGCGAAGTCTATAATACCCAGTGCCAAACAAAAGCCTACAAAATCGTTCAGAGGGGGCTTCAGGGACTTCAGGTTGTAGTTTATTTTTATATATGTACAAAATATGAAATGTCAATCTTTAGTTGAGCTCTGAGAACAGTACCAATGAACTGGCTTCAGCAGTGGAGTATCAAAAAAGACTTTGAAAATGTGGAGCAAGTTCTTTCAGGTTAGTGCAGAGCAAGCAAGAGGGGGCATATCGGTGTGTCTGTGATTGATCAAAGGCTCCCATCCTTCCCACATGAGCACCCAGATGGCCCATCCTTCAAGCAAGCCCACCACAACTTTGCTAGCTTAACTTTTTCAGAAATAAAATAAGGATTAAAGAAAATGAGTTTGAAGTCATCCTTTCAGACGCGTGCCAGAATCAATGGTATGAATCCCATTTAAACCCATTTCTGGCTGTGATTTATTTATTTATTTTTGCTACGAAGCGAGGCTAATTATACTGGTGATATTATATTGCTTAGAATTGGAGGCCGGCAATTGAGCAATGCCATAAAATAACCTCTTGAGTGACCTTTTTATACCGTAAATGCGGTATATAGAACATTCACAAAATATGAGAGTAATGTAAAAGTTCTGTACCTGTTAAAGAGTTCTCCCAAGAACCTTTACAGTGTGTGAAGGTCCTTTAAAATTTAAAACAGCTCTACACACACACACACACACACACACACACACACACACACATACACACACACACACACATCAAATTACAAACCATTGAAAGGTTATTTAGACACCAAAATGGTTATTCTATGGTATCATGCTTAGAACCATTCTTATTTTAAAGAGTTGGAGAACACAGGGTGGTGGAAGCCATTTCTAAGTTCACCCAGCAGTCAAAACCAGGATCAGTGTCTTTCTCAGATGCTTGCCCAAACAACCCACATGAACCATATGTGTGAAGTTTCATTAACATTAGCTGCTCAAGAAGATATAAGCTGTGTCTTGCGATGCTCTGCTAATAAATGAATATCTGGGTCCCATATGGCGTAATTGGTCCAGTTATTAAACTCGTGGTAGAATGGGGGATGCAGCCCTTTCATGGCGGTATCCAGCAACTGCATCTGACTACACTATCATGCCACATGTGGTCCAGATTCGGCCATATCAGATTTGTAATCTAGGTATTAAGAGTGTTAATGGCTTTGAAAGCATTATGATACAGCACCTCATCATATTCACTGTCATATGTCATATCATGTTAATTGTTTTGTTTACATTACTGTTTACATTACTCTGCCTACATTGCTGTGCTAGCATGGCACAATGCTCTTTAACATCCCACTTTGCACATTGTACGTATACTCTGCCAGAACTCCTGCTTCACTTAACTTAAAATTAACCCTAAGTTTAAAAAAATAAATAAAAATTCAGCTTACGTAATTGACCTTTAACTCGTGTTCCTTGTATAAGTTGTTGTACTTTTATTTTTTAGATCTGTGTTTCAATTTAGATTTTAATTGTACTTATTTAATAACTTTTGCACAGTCATAAAAAAGGAGCGGTTCGGGGTACATTTCACTGCGTGTTGTACTTGTACAACCCTGCATGTGACAAATAAAGAATCTTGAATCTTGAGTCTTGAATGTGAACATTTGTTTTTCATGTACACATTTGAAACTGCTACTTTTGCCACAAAAGTTGACAGATTTCATGTGTGAAAGCATTAAACCTAAATGCTTTCTTCATTACACATGTAACTTTATTTTTATTTGTAATCTACAGGAGCATCCACCTAAACCCAATTAATTTCCAGAGCCATCTTCAGCAGGCAATGGTGCATCGATTGCTGGGCAACTCCTGTGGGGCAGCAAGGTAAGAATTAATAGTATTAACAGGAGGAGTTGGGACTTCTACCCCAACACAGGATATAAAAGCTTCCAGTTAGATAACAAGAGCCTAGGAATATATGGCCGCTCTGTGACTTGTCAGATTTGTCTGTATTCTGTCAGAATGTTTGTGTACAATATGTTCATGCTAACGCATCAGTACAAACAGTTCCAGTAAGTATGAAAAGGGAGACAGAACAGCTAGGTTGGAATTACATTCGTCCCTGTTGCTGCCACATCCAAGATATTTTGAGCGTTTAAAATACTGTTTGGGTGCCATTTAGAAGAATTTGCATTCGTAAGATTTTATTATCAACAGTGTGTGGACACCTCCACCGCCTCACAACAACAACTGGAGAAGTAAATCATTTAAAGCAATCAGCAACATCATGCCCAAAGGAAAGTCCCTTTAATGTTGAGTGTACCATGATATGTGTTATCATTATCGAGCCACAGGGGCCCAGCTGGAGTAGATTAGGACAGGCACCAGGTTACTGTAGATCTCTCTCTCTCTCTTTTTCTCTCTGTCTGATTCTCTCTTTCTCTTCTATCTTTACTCTCCTTTTCTCTCTTGCTCACGCCCCCATTTCCCATCTGAATTTCTGCAGGCAGAAATAGATCAACTGTGCCTCCTTGCCTACAAATTTAGTATTACTATCCCAGTGGGGGAAAAGCTGTTTTGCTGGGACATTGCAGAAGTGCATTTGGAAGATGTACTTCGTACATCACAGCAGCATCATCTGACTACGATTCTTCTAATTGCTTTGCTCTGCAGTAGGTGATGCCGGTTTTGTATGGATGTTACTCCTATTGTGGGCTGCAATCATGCTAGATTAGGGGACTGATGGGATGTTAGCTGGCAAGGTAGAATGCATGATAATGCATGTCAAAGGACTGAGCTCTTCCATCAAAGCCTGGAGCCAAACTGAAACCAGTCATATCCCTCTAAGCATTTGCTCATCATTTCAAGTCTGAAGTAAATTTCTTACTTAAAGCCTACTCGTGATGATATGAAGTTGTAGTCAATACAATCACACAAAAATATTCTCCAAAAACGAATGCAAAACCCAAGGCTCCGCATCGTTATCTGATCTATATTCATGTGTCTTTTTGCCTCTCTTGGGAGAGGCTGGCAACATCATTCTCTGAACCTTTTCATTAAGACACTTTAAGTAATCATTTCATTTACTGAAGAACAAAAACATAAAACCTGTATATCCCATGTGAAAAAGTAATTGGCCATTAAATGGAACATCTGTTTCTGGTGACTTTAGCAGCAACTGCAATGCTTCCTGGAAATCGGCCTTTCAGATCATGTGGAGAAATTTGGCTCACTCTTCATAGCAGATTTGTTCAAATCAAACAGGCTGGAGGGCATGAACTGCCCATTTAACATCTCGCCACGGCATCTCAAGTCAGGGTTTTGACTCCTTAAGCTTTTTGTTGTTTTCTTTTGATACACTGAGTAGTGAACAGCAGAGAGCAAAATTTATGCTTCTGTCAATTATGGCAAGCCCCCAGGACCTGACGCAGCAAAGCATCCCCACACCGTCACACTACCATCACCATGTTTGACTGCCATGCTAACTTTACACCATCTACACTTTCAAGCAGGTACACACACTCACTAGGGTCAGGGGGGTGATAAAGGCCAAAAGGCCCCACCTATATATCTCCATCCCTGGACCTGACCAGTGATGGAGATATATAGGGGCTAGGGGGGCTAGGGGGCTAGGGGGTTCCCTACCCAACCCCCCTCTCCGAGCCTCTTTGTCCGGGGAGCAGGACCATCCTCTTGGTCCTCTGTGGGCTCCCTTTTGAGGTTGGGCATGTGGCTGTGTCTGGGACATGTGGTCATGGGTGCTTGTGTGGTGTGGTGCTCCTGCACCCCCAGCAGTGTTAAATACCCTCCACTTCCGGCGACAAACTGGCTTACACTTAGACACACATACAAGGGCCTAGAAAATACTAAAAATTTGTTATTTTGATTCGTTATGTAATTTATTTATTTTTAGTTTTAGTTTTTTTTGTGTGTGTGCGTTTTTTTTTCAAAGGCTGAGAGGTTTTTTGTGTGTGTGTGTGTGTGTGTGTGTGTGTGTGTGTGTGTGTGTGTTTGTGTTTTCAAAGGCTACTAGGAACTATTTCTGTGTGTCTTTTTTTATCTTTGTCTTCTTCTTTTTCACTCTCTGTTTCTTCTTCACTGCGGGGGGGAGGCGTAAGCTTGGAGCGGCTTTAATGATTATGTTTGTAAAATGAAACCACAAATTAAAAATAAAGTTGTCCTCCGAAGAGGAGGGTGGTGGTGGGCCAAAAAAAAAAAACTTTACACCAGACTTAATGGGAACCCTGTCATCAGAAAACAGCTTGTGGGTCATCAAATAGTATGAGATGAGTCTTTATGTTCTTCTTAAATAGAATATTTTCACCTTGTAACTCCTTTTGTAATTCCCCACATGAGCTTTCGCTGTACTCTTAGAGGAATTTTAAAAGGTCGGCAGCTTCTGAGAAGATTCATCACTGTTACAGGCTTTTTTAAATTCACTTAATTCCTGGAGTCTACTATAATAGTGTGTAAAGTGTAGTACACAGCCATAAGAAATGCATTCAATAATGTAGTATGTCAAGTTTTTGCAGACTGATATATTAATCACTTTCTTTTCTGGAACCTCTTCTTCTACTACATTACACTGCTGCATAATTAATCTCAGTTATCAACTGTATTTGGTAAATAGGTTGACTGATTACTTTTTCACATGGGGCCAGTTGGTGCTGGATGACTTTTCCTTAAACAAAGGGAATGATCATTTATGAACTGTATTTTGTTTTGCTCAGTTTTTTATTGTTTTACTTGAAATTTTGTTTGGAAATCTAAAAGATGAACATGTTAACATGTTTCCAACAGCCAAATAGCAAAAAATATTTGATTAAAAATATGTGCTCATTTTGAATATGATGACAGCCATGAATTTTCATTTTTTTCATTTTCATTTAAGTTGGGACAGGGCAACAAAAAATGACACGGTGTGCAATATTAAAAAATAAAAAAACATCTCAGTTTCAGCATTTGATATGTTTGATTATCGTGGTATTGTTTTCAATTAAAAAACATTTACAGAATGTGCAAATGATCACATTCTATTTTTATATTTACTAGTATTTCGTTTTACTCAATATTCCAACTTTTTTGTAAACAAGGTTGCATGCAAAAACAGAAAAAATCTGGAGGGGGTGATTATTTTTGTTGATTTTGTCTCTACAGTACTTTAGCCTCATGGAATATTTTGGATGAGCTGTGTTTTTTTTTTTTTTTTTGACTGAAAGTGCGAGAGACTTGGTACAGCAGTCTCTACAAGTTCCAACTCCAAGTTCTATTATTTCTAAATCCAGCTGAGCAGAATTGAGCAAGTCTGACTGGTTGTGTATTCAGATGCAATTACTTTCTGTGTGGCCTAAGGATGCAAAGCAGAGAGCAAAAACACTCTAACTGTAAAAACATCATGTGGTGTTCTGCAAAACAAACTTTTTGGTTTTGGTTCAGAGAACAATGTCATGCACTTTTGCATTTATCAAACGTGCAAATGAAGTGCAAGAACATTTAGTCCTGGCATGTCTGACAGTGGAAATGCAATTGTTCTGATCCAGCAGCTTCCTCCCTGATTTGAAGGGTCGAAAAAAGTGCAGTTATAACTTTGCATGCAGACTGTAATATTGAACATCATTTTGTATCCGTTTATATCCCACACCATCCAAGGCTATGAAGAGCGAGTGACACATCAAGTAATAGAGCTAAAAAAAAAAATGGAAATTATTCATCAAGGTCGTATTTGATTTGTCTCAAATGGATATTAAATTAATGAAGCATTTGCTCATGACCTGGATGCTTCTTCAAAATGTGCTCTTGCGTTGTGGAAGCATTACAGTTCTTACCCCAGGGCTTTCTATAAATGTAATCACTGAACTCTTAACCCCATAAATGATGCCCCCTAGCCCCCACCAAAGAAACTGGAGAACTGTAACAGCTAAAAGCATCAGGCTGGTGCACTTTGAGGTGAAACACTGGGAAAAAAAAAGCTAGAACGTGCTTTGTTTAATGTTGAAACAAGTAAGTACAAATGCAGTATATTTGATCTCAATTAGTCTTACCAGAGACATTTCTTAAGTGGCATTATACAATTAACAGTCAGTTCTCATGGTAGGATCTGACTAAGGAGTGTTCTACCCATTTTATCTTTACACTGAGCACTAATTGGTAATTAGCAACAAACCACAGCAAACAATGGTTTTCTATTTAGGTTAATACAAAACAGAAAACAAAGGGCCCGATTTTCAGGTTCGATCGCGCATTGTCTGAAGTCTTAAACGCAGTTGTCTTTGGGGGAGGGGCCAGCGC
>JBBIGA010000038.1:18304593-18319913 GCA_037576975.1 Alestes dentex
TTTCTGCCGGAAAAAAGAACGATGCGCTCGCACAAAATAGCAATGATAGGTTGCGCAAGTCGCGAAAGCACGGTGCGGCGTGTGCATTATCGGACCCAAACACTTTTAGGCAACTTTCATGTTGCAGCCAGTTTGGCCAAATTCTGAAGAAGAGTATGACAAGTCTGCATACATATCCAAACCTGTTCCTGCTCTAAAGACGTTTTTCAGCAAACTTAACATTAGAACTGAAGTTAGCCAGAAACTACTCGCAACCCAGATGGGCTACGAAATATTTTCAAGGTTGACTGAACAAAAAGTCATTAAGGTAAAAAAAAGCTGATCTGGACATGACATTGCTATTGTTTCATAGCTTTAATGTTTTCAGTAACACAAAACACAATATTAAGAATTGACAATATTAAATAGGCATTTGACATAAAATGTAGGGCTTCTTTACTTTACCTTTCCTTTAATTTTCTCCAACTGTTTTATAAAAGCAACAGAAAACTTGACATCATTTGTTACCAAGAGTAACATCACAGCAAGAGTTTTGTTTTCCTGTACAAACGTCTTGTGTTCCCACGCAATGGTGGTGTGTTCTCTTGCACTTTCCATGCAATTTCCATGAACTGCTATGCCTTGCTTGATGATGTATGTTAAACTGAAGTATATAACAAGTCATTCAGTTTTACTTTGAGGTTAGTCTGGCATATATATGCACAAATCGCAAAGTTTAATATATAATATACTTTTTTCAAAAGGATTAATCAGTATCGAAATCAGAAAACTTTACTAGTCCCTGAGGAAATTGCTTATGAGTTCGTGTGCTTGTTTCAGGGATTTCATACATGAGTTATAGGTCTTAGTGATTTTCCTTTAGCTTCTAGTTCTGGTGTGCAAAAACTGTAGTAGATGGTTTTACAGAAATATTGTGTGGTCTAATGCTTATACCCCCTTCACTCACCGCAGATAACTCTTGCTCCAGGAAAGGCATGCTGCAACACATTGCTACAACAAATCATAGCTGGAGCTGTCTGCTTATCCCTGAAATTATATTAACACAGTGATACCTGACACTGAATACACGAGTGGCATCTGTGCTAACATTACATTGTACATTGTAATACCTGACGTGTTCTGCTTTTCATGACACCACAGTGTTGATGTGATTTCAGGAAAGAGGCAATAATCTTACAGTACTATTATACTTAGGTTACAGTGCCAGACTACAGTAAGCAACAATGAAAAATATTGCATTAGGGACTGCAAAACATGTGAGGGAATACAAAGCTATAGCAAGGGAATGCAATGTTATGTTTTTTGTGTTTGTTTTGTCTTTGCAATAGCCCTGCAGTTTCATTTAATGTTAATGTAGTTTTATTGCTATGAGCTATACCTGTACACTGATCAGCCAAAACATTAAAACCACTTACTTAATATTGTGTAGGTCCCCCTAGTGCCATAAAACAACTCGCTAAGGCAATCGCCAAAACATTTACATTTACGGCATTTAGCAGATGCTTTTATCCAAAGCTACTTTTTAGCCCTCCATGGATTGGAATAGTTTGTCCAGCACATCCCATGGTTGCTCGATCATTTTGAGGTCTGGAGGAATTTGGAGGCCAGGTCAACACCTTGAAGTCTTTGTTTGGGTGCAGTAACATCAACAGGAATGTCTGAACCCAAGATTTCCAAGCAGAACATTGTCCAGAGCCTCATATTGCTTCTAGTGGCGGGCGGCCTTCACATAGCGCTTCTCTTCCTCTGGTGACGGACTCATGCACACCTGGCCATCCACATGATGTAGAAGAAAATGTGATTCATCAGACCAGGCCATCTTGTTACACTGATGAATGATTCATCTGCCCATTGTAGACGGGTTCAGTGCTGGACAGGGGCCTCTGAAAGGTCTGCACATACAAAGCAAGCTGCAATAAACTGTGCGCTCTGACACATTTTCTCATAGGCAGCATGAACTTTTTAGTTTTTTAAGTTTAAGTCAGGGCGCAGGGATTAGCGCTGTTGCCTCACAGCAAGAAGGTCCTGGGTTCAACTCCCGGGTTGGGCGCAGGGTCTTTCTGTGTGGAGTTTGCATGTTCTCCCCGTAACTGTGTGGGTTTCCTCCAGGAGCTCCAGCTTCCTCCCGCCACCAAAAACATGCATGCACTGGAGATAGGTCAATTGAGCACACTAAATTGCCCCTAGGTGTGACTGTGAGCGTGAATGGTTGTCTGTCTCTGTACAAGGCCCTGTGAGCTGGCGACCGTCCAGGGTGTACCCTGCCTTCGCCTACTGCAGCTGGGATAGGCTCCAGCGCTCCCCCCAACCCCGAGTGCAGGGCTAAGGGGTAGAAGATGGATGGACGGATGGAAGTTTAAGCCAGCAGTTTGTGCAAAGGTTGCTCTTCTGTGGGATCAGACTAGACAGACTAGCCTTTGCTCTCCACACGCCCCAGTGAGCCTTGGACACCCATGACCCTGTCGCCGTTTTTTTTTTCTTCCTTGGGCCACCACTGGTAGGTACTAACAAATGCATACTGAGAAAAAAAACAAGACCTGCTGTTTTTTGTTCTGATCCAGTCATTCAGCCATCACTCAGCCTTTAGTCCTTGGAAGAGTCATTTAGATCCTTACATTCTCCTATTTTTCATGCTTCCAACTCACCAACTTCAAGAACTGACTGTTTACTTGCTGCCTAATATATCCCACCCCTTAATAAGTGTCACTGTAATGAGATAATCAATGTTTTCACTGTAGCTGAATGTCAGTTTAATGTTGTAGCTGATCAGTGACAACTTGGCCAGGCCAGTCCTCTTGTTCATTTTGCTCAATTATAATATAGTAACAGAATACAGTATAAAATATTAAAATATTAAATGTATTTAATTAACAGAATATTTGATAAACATTCTGGATATTACATTTTATGTTTTATATAAAACTTTGAAGAAATCCTACCGTGTTGTGCAGACCTGAAAATACACAAAAAGGTCCTAAATAGAGGTCCTAAATATATCCTAAAAATAGAGATATACTTTTGTGCTGTTCATTTACTTCATAATGAAAATTAAACAGATTGTATTAAATTAGAAAACAAAGTGGAGGAATTTTTGCTAATGGGTTTATGTTAGCACAGGGCTTTACAGAATAGCACGATGAGCCCCTTTTTGTATTTTCTTTTTCTCTTTCTCTCCCTCTCTCTTTCTCTCTCTCTCTCTCTCTCTCTCAGAACTAGCAGTTAAAACTTAAAAGAAAGGCAACAAAAAAGTCGATTTTCGATGTGCTTTTCCATGCATACTGCAGTGAAGAAGATTTCTACTGATTGAGCTTTTGACATCTGACAATAGACACAAATAGCAAGACGTGCATTACAGGTTTCCACCATAACAGACTGCACCTGTGACATCTCATTTGTTAGGCACTTTGCCCTTGTTCGGCACATTCATAAATGCAGTTGTGTGGATTAGCGCTTCAGACAACTAAATTGGTCCATTTTGGCAATTAAGGCAGGCATGTGCCATAGTAGGCTGTCATATAGAATCGGCTGACAGAGCCATCAGTCTTGATGAGTGTAGCTGCTAGGATGGAGGCTGGGAATCAGCCAGAATGAGCTTGTTACAGCCACACTTACTGCAGTGACATTTCCCCACCAAAACAGCAATGCCTTCTGGCCCACAGCACAGACTCAGCTGAGACACAGCTCAGTTTCTGTCAGAATTCTTTTGATATGTATGTGAAAACTCATACTAGTAAGAGTGTTTTTGTAATATGATTAGAGTATAAACATCTTCTGTAGACTAAGCAGCTCATTGTTGTTACCTTTTTAGCAAGTCTATAGTCTACAATACTTGCAACACTTTTTGCACACACACACACACACACACACACACACACACACACACACATTTTTAGACTGAAATTTAAACTGATCCACAAAGTCTCTATTATCACTTTAGGGGACATTTTAGTCATAGTTGCTTGCAGTAGCTGTAAAGCACAAAAAAATAAACAGATTTGAAATGAATTTATTTAGTTATTTTAACAACTGAGCACTACAATTTAACATTAGGTTGAACAGGACCGTTGCCAGCGCTTTGTGAAGCTTGCCCAACTTGGCAACCATTGGTAAGAAAGAACGTATTTGTGGGTGCAGCATGGACATGTCAGTTCTAAACATCTGGATGCAGCCCGCATGAAGAGGGTTACTCCACTGATCATGATTTTTTAAAATATAAAATAAAATGTTGTGCCTTATGCAAGCATCAAAATTGGCAGGATTTTAACCTTTGTAAAGTATTTATTTTTACCAGAAAAATGAGAGAGCAGTGTACCACTGTGGAGCAAAGAATGTGCGAAATGCTGACACCAGAAGAAAACAATGCAGAGTACATGATGCCAATCTCAATCTTTCTGCCACGCCGCTTGAATTAGGGGACACTGTGTTATTCATAAGCATCATTTCTCTGCATATGTTATCACTGGGAGCAGGAATGTGGCCTTTGCAATGCTCCGAGTCGCAGCAAGGAAGCTGTCAGATCACACCAATAGTTGTGGAACAAAAGCTACAAGTTTGGGGCAAGCATGGAGTGGCTAGTCACAAAGGCCATGGCCTTGTCTGCTCTGGGCTGCCACTACACAAACACACACACACTGGCACAAAGCACAAACACCTCTCCTTTTTTGAGGGCATAATAGTCTGCCACACTGGTTCCTACATGCCATCCCTAATGGCACAATTTTTGCTGCGGTGGTCACAAAAGGCCCACGCCGTCAGATTCGTTATTATCTCAGCCTGATGTGCCCTGCTCGGAAATCATTCTCCAGCTCACAGTAGCCACTCCATTTTTTTTTTCTGCCCCCTGTACTTTTTCTTTTGCATTCCTCTGAGATATATTTTATTGTTCAACCCCCCCCCCGTGTGGCCAGTATAAGACAAATAACAAGAACTTTGAAATGAACTCCACTCCCAGCCTGGGCACTGGATTGAACTTGGTCACATTGACTGCAAGAGTGAGTGGACACACAAGTGATTTATGCATAAGCAATGCACAGAGAGGCAGGAAGGGAGTTGGTAGAGGCTGGGGCCGGGGGGGTTCAAATACTGGCTAAAACAGGCCATTGTACCTGATAGCCTTGCAATCTCTTTCTTCTTTACCATTTTTAACAAGAGCCACAATCCGGGATGCATGCACCCGGCCTCATCATTCAATGGAGAGTAGACTGTGGCGAAATAGAATTATTGACTGTCATCACCCCTGTTACCTCAGGCACTGTGGAAAAGGGGATTAAGTGGTCAATTTACATTATTGGCAAGCGCTTTTTATAGTTAGCTCTAGTGTAATGCACGGGTGGCATGACAGGATTTTAAATAGCATTAAAAGGGCGTTTTCAGACCTGTTCTGTGGGTGAGGAAGATAAGTGCTGCATGCATACACACACACACACACATACACACACACTCACTGCTGAGAGAAGAGCACCCGATCCCATTCACTGGCTCTCTATTCGGCTCAGCACTATACCATACTAAGAGACAATTGCAATTAGCATTTAATTTGATGGTTGGGCAAGGGAACAGAAAAAGAGAGAGATGACAGATTCTTGGCACTGTCTCCATAAGCCTGCCATTAATTGACAGTCAGCCGCATTGGACCATAGGTATTGCACTTAAGCAAATAGAAAGCAGCGACTGACAGCTGTTACCCAGCGACAGAACAAGGTAGCATCCCCCCAATAGAAAGGCATTGACACCTAAATCAGTGCTTATAGGCAGCACTTAACCAGGTTTGCTGCCTCCCACTGAGTAAATGTCATGTTTACTGTCAACATTTCAGTCCCTGATGGGACAAGTAGGAACCGTGCTTAATTATTTGTAAACATTTAATTGGCATTTACACCCACGAGGACTGCACAGTTCATCTCAGCAGGACACTTGCGCATCCTCATCAAGGATTAATCAGCCGAAGTCGAACGAGGCCTCCCAACGTGGCTAAGCACTCCGATGCATTGTAATGGCACCGCATTGTTCTGTAGAGATGGATGGGAACTAAACCGTCCATTTGCTTGCTGGTAAGCTCGCTGATGGATCACTGAAGAGACTTGATGTTGAGTGACTACGCAATACCTCCCTCAGCGATGTCCACAGGGCACATCAGGGACAGGTTACTCATTACAAAAACAATGTCTGTCCTCATGAGGCCAGCCATTTGGATTCATTCACACCATCACTGCTCTATTGATCTGGCAAAGTTGATGGCTTCGCCAAGTTACCCAGCAATCAGCAGGCATTGAGCGATCGAGTGAGATCTGGCTGCTTCGGTCAGACATCATTACCAAGTTTGAGGATTAAATCTGGACTAATTACGGAGATTATCTTCAAGTGGTCTCCCAGGGGCGTGCAGCTGGCACTAGACAGCACTCGCCACAGATTGAGTTGTCTGTTGGAGGCAGGGGAGCCAAGAGCATGCTGAGCTTTACTGTAGTCTGAAATAAAGCAGGGCTTTAAGAGGTGTACCTCATCCAGAGCATAGGCTCAGCAAATTGCCATTTTTGCATGTATCCAGATGAATTAGCGAATGAGAACAATGATTAATAGCATGGCAGGGGAGCCAGTCAGTCGTTTTTATTTTCCACTGCAAGGAAATGTGCCAGTTATGCAGCCTGGCAACAAAGATGAACAGTCAAGAGTGAACAGAACGTTTCGCCCTTTAGCTGCTATTTCATTATTTTATCATAGGCAAACAGATAAATGAGTATTATGCAAGCAAATTTGGGTTTGTTTTTTTTTTTTTTGACAATCAGACAAAAAATGGGTGCAACATGATTTCCATCACAGTACCACTTCAGATCATGGATCAATAAAAGAAACATGACTGCAACATGATATACTTGCACATTTTTCACTAATAACCTGGTGTCTGCGTTGTTCTCCCCACAAATAGAAAGTTGACAGTAAAACACTAGGAGTGTTTTGACAGTACTTACCTGTGGTTACTCTATGTATAGGTCTTCGTTCTTCATCTTGCGGAAATGTTATCAGTGCATGCTCTCATATTCTCATTTACCTGGTTGAAACAATATCACATAATAGCATTTGCTGAAACGTGCGCCCTATCCAGTAAGACTGCTTATCTGTGATTAAAAAGCGAAGAAAAATAGCCAAAAAAACATCAGATGAAAAATATCTGACATAGAGGGTTTTTTTTAACTTCCCATTTTGGCTTCACAAACTGTCCAAAAATAGTCTTGATATTGTGATTCACACTGACTTCAAGAGGAATAAAGGACATATAAGGGCCTAAATCGAGTTTAAGGAGCTTCATATTTAAAAAATACCAACTGGTAGAAATTAATATGGTCAAGAATTAATCTAATTCCAGTACTTTTAATTAAAAAGTTGTCCACTCATCATAATAATAACAACAATAATAATAATAACAACAACAACAACAACAACAAACAACAATAAGAGAAAGAAGAAGAGTTTTTATATATTTTTTTAGATATTCATTGAAGGGTTTCTTCATATCAGAAATCTGTATTGTTTACCATCTATTAAATATCTGGATTGTATTAGTGCAGTTTTTGCTGACACTGATAAATACATAAGGCCTCAGCATCGCCCGATGATATCAGCTAAGCTATATATCATTTAGACCCTAGGATGTGGGTAGCATATGGTCCCAGCCTTTACTTTTTTTTTTCTTCTCACCACCTATTGAATATATGCCTGTTTTACTGTGCCTCTTCCCTCAGTGAGGTGTAGCATCTTGATTGAAAGTTGTCTGATACTGTTTGCCTGTCTCTGTCCTTGTCATTAGGAGTGCCATGATTGCTGACTACGTGTACTGGCTGTCCGGAGATGGCGAACCGCATATAAGCAAGCTCATCAAACTGTATTGGCAGGTGAGGACGGATGGGACGCCAGACACACACACACACAGGCCTGGCACCCAATCACAAACCCAATGAATGAATATTGCTTAAAAGACTAGCCACTGACTGTGCTCTGTGCATATCAATCAGCAGAAAGCCTGCATAGCAGTAAAGTGTTTATAATGGGTAACAACAAGGTAAAAGGCTTGCCTGCATCTAAGCTAAGCCTGGGCTGGGAGATACTTCCCAAAATGATCTCTCAGTAGAATTCCTTGGATACTTTGGAAGGGTAGATACAGAATCATGTTATGACACAATGAGTGGAGAAAGTGGGATAAAAAACACAGTAATCATCAGGGGCCGGTTTTCGTAAAGCTAAATTGCAGGCTGAGGTGTGAAGACATTAAGAAATTAAATTTTATACCTTTTCTATTTGGAGTTCTTTACTTATAAAAGCACTGCTACACATTTTACTGCTGCCACTCGAGTGTCTGAACGTATGCCCAGTTTTATATTTTATTTTTCCCAGTTTGTTAAATTGAGCAAATTTTACTAAATTATGCCATACTTACGTTTGTTCCATGCAGAAAAACAGTATCCTTGTGGAGAAAACACAATAAGACATCTGAATGGAATACAATATATTGACTAAATATTGCCACAAGCACTGTAAAGTCAAAAAGACCTTAATGTGAACACATTGATTTATCAATATGTTGAACACAACCCTAGAGTAAATACTAACATGAACAATTTATTGATAGTCTGTCTTGTAGTACAGCAACATTTAAGCATGTTATACACAGTCTCATACCCTTGCATCTACTTTCCATAGTTTGAGGAAGGCTGAGTATCTACTTTTTATGCTCATTCTCTGCTTCCAAAATTTGGTGCATTAGTTAAGTCAAGCATCCCAGTTTGATGGTGCAGTGTGGAGAAAAAAAGTGCAGTGGATGGGGCTCCCAGAACCAGGACAGAATATGGCTGCATGGAGCATTCCTCCAAATAAGCATGCAAATAAGAGTTTCCTTAGTCAAAGTAGCCCCTCTCATTTTAACTCTGGGGGGAAAATGGTTTGGAGTTTTTATTCAAAGCAAAAAAAAAAGCATTTGACCCCCTAAAAGTAGGTTGTAGCTGAAACCCAGCCACGATTTGCATTCGCTTGAAGTGAGATGAGTGCGGCATAGCTTTCAGTATACATCAAGCGTTTTCTTTTTTTTTAAATTAATTTCCATCCCTCGTGGATTTCAATTCGTCTGTGTATTTGTCCTGATGGCCCTCAATAAGGGGCTGCGTTTTTCATCTCCTCAGTCCCTTCCATGTCCCCTTTCCCCCCATCCCAAGCTTTTCATTTTTCTCAGTTGAAAGGCCCAACTACACAATGGCTCATTCGTCTCCTTTCACAGTATTACCACGAGACAGAGCCATGCTGCCCTGAACAATATTAATGCCTAAAAGACATTTTGTTTCTCATTTCTATCCAAGTTAAAAGGAGGAAAAAGGAAAGGTATCTCTTTGCACCTTTTAACCACATGCCACCTGAGACTGCAAGAACTGAAGGCATCCTCTTTACCTGCAGGCATCCTCTTTACAAGCATATGAAAGTTGGCAACATTGTTTTGTAAATATAATTCATTATTTTGTTTTTATTTTTATTTACCTGAATAAATTGTGTGCAAATTTAGGATACACTCTTAAAGTAAGAGTGCCCTGCTACAAATTATGCCCTAGAAAGGAGCTGGCACCAATCTCCAACCTAGGAAACCCATTTGTGGCATCTCTCAACAGTGTTATTTTCTAGCAAAAAGACATTTGAGGAATGAATTGTATTTGAGGAATTCATTAAAATTCAGCAGTAAATTTCTCAAACACCTGTAATTCCCTGCTGACTGAAACATCTCTTTAAAATGTGGTCAGAGAAAAGACAGAGACAAAGGAAAGACAATCACTTTTCACCGCTAGGTGTAAGCACTGAGTTAGAGCCCTATTCTGGCTGTAGCTGGTAGATAAGTAGGCCTATATGAAAATGAATGTATGTCTTGCAGATTGATTCACTGTATGTAGTTGCATTTGATGTTTGGTGTCTATCTAATCAACAATCTTATTTGTTCCTGTTGTCAGTGTTCATTACTGGAAGAACTAAATGCGCTAAATGTAACTATTTAGCTGAAGCTCTATTGCATGCTTACTAGTTAGCTACCTGCAAACATGGCAATAGATCATACATTAACATATTCAAAATCAGTTTGTATGAGCCTTTTTCCTATTTAGCTTCAAAGATTGTGCTACTGTGTATACCATCAATCTGAAACTGAACACTTTCAACTGAGAGGTGGGCTAAAAGAAGGGTAGGGCATACCTGATAAGTGAAAAATCTACTTAGCATGTATGCTAATTAGCGCACCAAAGCAAAAGTGCACACTAGGAGACAACAGATTTACTGAACTCTCTTTAATTATTTGGACCAAAATTGCACTCATATTTTCGACAGCTATAAAGTTAAGCAACCAAATATTATTATTATTGTTGAAATGACGCTGATGCGGCAAGAAGTTAATTTAGCTTGTTAGCTAGCAAGATACAAAAAGCCAGTAACGTTGACTGTGTAGCTAAGTGTGAATGGGCACCAAAGGAAGGCCTTTTAATAAATATATGCCTTTCTTTGAACATTTTTTATATATTTTTGCGCCAGTTCAAAATTTTTGCCTGTTTAGTGGTTTCCAATTTTACCTACAAGCAAGGACACAACCAGCGTTAAGAGAGTGAAAGCTTTCATTTTCTTCTGAAAGCAACAGTCTTTACCATCCTGCCTAGACTGATATATTTCCAGACCTTTGTTTTTCACATCTTCCCTTAGTAGGCATAGTATTGTGCTTACTGGGACATTTTAGTTATGGCAACCATTTTTAGGGCTTTATATGAGTGCACATCTGGGTGCAGATGTAGCACCATAATCTCACCATGATATGTGCTCAGAGTGTGCCTGAAATTAATAATTAATGGACTAAAACTACAGCTTATCACGCAAACATAAGCCTTTTTGTTTGCATGATAGGTTTATCTTATCTTATCTTGTCCGTTGGTGGACTGGCCACCTTCTGTAGAAACTGTGAAGTGGGGAGATAAGGCATGATGCTTTTCCTAGCCTTCTCCTGTAAGCATCAAAAAAACAATGCTCTTCATTCTAACAGGACTCCAGGAGCCACCGAAAGGTTGGGTCTGCTGACACAGATGAGTTCACAGTTTGTCCTAAGCTGACTGACACTGACAAAGTGCGAAGCTCACACAGCACGCATCTGCTCACCAGCCACACGCCTTCCCACCCGCCGCGGGGCTCATTTCTTAACAACAGAACCAGGCATAGACACATCACAGTGACACTGCAGCAACAACACTGAAAGTGCCACTTATAAAGCAGCCTGGAGCCAGACAAAATCACTGCAAAAAGACTATTGAGCAAGCACAACCTAAACGCTTTTGTCTGGATTTTGATATGCAATGGATTTGGACACCCAAAGACTTCATACATTATTTTAAACACGGGAAGACTAAAAGCAATCAGGGTGAAGTTATTATGAAAGCCTGACTTTGTTTAGGAGTTACTGCCAGTAATCCCAATGCCTAAATGACCTAACCTAATTAATTAAAATAAAAAACAAAAACATTTTTAGACACCCTAATATAGACAGTACAAACCTAATACACACAATTTAAACTAATGACCTAAACCAAATGTTAGGATATATTAGTGTAACTGCATAGTATTGCCAACAGCTGCTACAGTATTTCCAACATGCATGTAAGGAGTAATTCCTGCTGAGCAAAGTGGTGCCAGCTATTATGGAACTGGCACTATGTTTTCAAGCCCAATTGCTGTACAGACGTCTAGTGACTAAAACTCTATTAAGCCTGCTGTGCTCACTGAAGTGGATCACTACAATTTCACTTTGTTCAGATATACAGTGCGGGAAATAATTATTTGATCCCCTGCTGAAACTGTACGTTTGCTGACATACAAAAAAATGAACAGTCTCGAATTCATGAGGTAGTTTCATTTTTATGGAGAGAGACAGAATCTCAACCAAAAATCAAGAAAAAACATGTTACATAAAAGTTATAAATTGTTTTGCGTGTCATTGAGTGATATAAGTATTTGATCCCCTACAACCCAGCCAGACTTGTGGCTCCAACAGACTGGCTGTGTGCCCATGTTGCACAGAAGCTGTCCACAGGATCAGTTTCTTCCATTCCAACCTCTCCACCTCAACAGGCAAGACCAAAGAGCTGTCAAAGGACATCAGGAACAAGACTGTAGACCTTCACAAGACTGGAATGGGTTACAAGACCATCAGCAAGAAGCTTGGTGAGAGGGTGACAACAGTGGCACGATTATTTGGAAATGGAAGAAATATAAAATGACCTTCAGTTGCCCTCAGTCTGAAGCTACATGCAGTATCTTGCCTCATGGGGTGAGGACGATCATGAGAAAGGTGAGGGATCGGCCCAGAACTACACGGGAGGAGCTTGTTAATGATCTGAAGGCAGTTGGGACCACAGTCACTAAGAACACCATTGCTAACACACTACATCATGGTTTTTTTTTTGATGTATGTCAGCAAACTCACAAATTCAGCAGGGGATCAAATAATTATTTCCCCCACTGTAATCTGCACATCATTTATAGTCATACTTATAACAAACATACTTGTGTATTCTTTGGACAGATCTACAGTTATACAGGCTATGACTTCTGAGACATCTTTTATTCACCTGTTTTATAGCTGTAACCTCTAAAGTCTATTTATGTCCAAGCTTTTGTGATTTCCATAATTTGGTGGTCTTGTGTCATGTCAACCTTGAGCAGTCAGATGCTTTTAACTTGCAGCTATACATTTTACTAGTAAGTACTTGCTGGCGGCTGCAGACACCAACATTTCCAGGAACAATCATAAAGTGAACCTACATAGCCCCCAGAGGCAAGAAACACTTCACAATTGCCGGAAACGAAAACACAACACACCCTCCTTTTGTCAGGGGTCATATCACATTATTCTCCAGAATTCTTTTTAGAAGACATCTGCAGTTCTGCATTCAGGCTTCTGAGACACAGGCTGTTACATTTAATACATTTTTATAAAACATATTCATTTTGGAGCAGGCCATGTCGAACATTTGCAAATAATTCCCGTTACAGATCTTTTTTATCTGATCTAATTCCAGTTGTCTTTCTGTGGCACTTAGATCATCCATCTTGTTTTGAATATGTCCGCCTGCCAAACATCACAGATCCCTGTCATTTTTCATCTCGTTCACCTCTGCTGAATATCGTCTGAGCAGTGATGGATCCATTGATGGTTTCAAAGGAGGGCATTAAGTTATACACACACAGACACACACACACACACACACACACACATAGAAGAACCACCTTATTAGGTACACCATCTTTTGTCTAAATTAATTGTCCAGCCAGGAGTGTCCTGTGTCAGAAACTGACCACTGATGAAGGACTCGAGAATAACTAACTCAAACTCAACAGATGAAACATCGTCAATAATTTAAAATTGCAAGATGGACCAGTGGAGAATAAAAGACCACAGTCTTTAAAAACACACACGCTTCCATATCACTTCCTTGCGAGTGTCACTGCAGGGCCAAGAATGATCCAATACCGCCTCCTGTGGGGTCCTGACCATTGATGAATGGGTAAAGGGGGTTAACAAATACAGAGAAACAGATGGACTACATAGTGCACCTATATGGTAAATTTAGCTGATAAAATGATCAAATAGTGTCAGTATAAGGTAGTATCAGAAATGTTGATCGTACCAAATCAGACACAGCATGTGACTAAAATATCACTAAATTGTCATATGAAGGGCTTGATTCATTTCTGTTGTCCATGCAGGCTACGGGGACACGGAAGCCAAGCTAATCCTCAACCATAATAATGTGTCCTGTCTTCTTTCCAAGTGGATTAGAATGTGAGATAGAGTAGGCAGGAAACAGTACCTGATGCCACTCACCATGTTTTAATCAATGCTATTTTAGCACGGAGAAGAGAAGAAAGCCATTCTTTCCCTAAGAAAAGCTCAAACCCTAATGCTGGTTCTGTACTCAGTGCCAGAACAATTTACATTAACTCTCAGAACTCGGCACACTAAATACCCAGTAGGATAGACACACCATAAAATTGCATCTTACATAATCACATCTTGCATTACACTCGTTTGCAGCTATTTTAGGATTTAATCATTTGGAAATCAAACGAGCTTGTTAAGAGTAAAGGCATTCATGCTATTCTCCTATGCTCTTCTTCTCACTCTCTGTCTCTCTCTCTCTTGTAGGGGTTGCTGGAAGAGGCTATCACCATGGAAGAGGAGTTCTCAGTCATGTACACCCCTTGCTGGGGGAAACCCACTATGGACATGACCCTGCAGACAGAGGAAACCTTTCAAAGGATGCACCCCACCTTCACCGCCTATATCTTTACTGGTACGGAGGAAAAAACAGAATATAGTGTGTAGACTTACAGCCTTTAAAGTAAAAGTAAAGTGAAGTGGCCCCTTATAGTCACACGTGAACACACCAGTGTGAACAATGTGAAACTCTTTCTTTGCATTTAACCCATTCACCAAGTGAAGCAGGGGGCTGCCACTAACAAGTGTACAGTACCTCACTCAAGGGTACCTCAGTGATGACACTAGCAGTTGGGATTTGAACCCACAACCTTCTGATTGCAGGGGCAACTCACTGTGACTAAACCAGAAGTTCAAACACGAAATTAAACTCTCCCTGTTACTTCGGTGTGTAAACCAGGAAGCTTTCTGCAATAATTACCCATCATATCTTAAACACAAACATTATGAGCCTGCAATTTACTTCAGACACTGGATTTCCCAAAGTGCCTCATCTTTGAATGCTTTTGCTGTCCATACAGTCAAGCTGTGCGGCAACTGTTCTCAATATAGGGCGAGCAGTAGGTGTAGGTAGTAGGTATTTAACACAAAGTGAATTTAATATTTTATGTTCAAATAACAAGTGAATTTAATGTTTTTTTTTTTTCATTTTGCAAGCTACCATAAGCATAGAGGAACAAATTCATACAATGCTTTTTTGTCCTGCGGACTTTTGACTGGGATGCAGAGAGGCTGGGCTGTGCCTCCCTTTATTCTGTGGGTGCACTAGAACAGCATGTAATGCCTCTGCTGCCCAGTACTTCTATATGTTGCCTTCCCTTTGAGTTGGCACAGACCTTTCAACAGCATGTATTATGTGATGCCATATTTCTATCCTTCTATGTCTAATTCAGGTGTTGCCCCAGCAACAGGTTGTAAATGAGAGCACTTGGTGGCACCGAGGCAGGCAGGGAAAGGAAGCGGTGCAGTCTGAAAGCCAGGCCATTTTTACATTCTAGACAGCTTCCCAGTCTCATTTAGCCCTCCCTATTTCCCCATTTTATAT
>JBBIGA010000038.1:18321910-18333341 GCA_037576975.1 Alestes dentex
CCACATAAAAAATATATATATTTTCTCTCTAACACATATATGTGTGTGTATGTGTGTATATGCGTTTGCTGCATGTGTGTAGGTGTGGGCATTGACGGGGGTTTAGGGCTGAATGTTAACAAATTAATTAACAGGGCCCATAATGCAGCTTGTCAGTTCGCCTGCATGTGTTCTGGGGGCATGCAGAGTTTGAATTGGTTTGTCAAGGGAGCTGGAAAAAGGATGAGCAAGTGCTCAAGCCTTTCTTGGGCCCAAGTGTTCTATTTCACGAGAGAATAAATGAATAAATAAATAAATACACAAAAAAAATAAATAAAAAAAGCTGAGTGCCCCTGGCAAGAGGTCAGCCCCAGAGAAGCACAAATGATACACGCTTTTCAATCTTGCAAATCAGTGTTCCGGTACTTTGAAGAAGGCTGCGTTGTCGCAAATGTTACGCATTCACACATTAGGATCAAAGCACCCAGTGCACACCTTCAGGATGCTGCTCATAATTTCTCTGAATATATTTTTACAGCATTGTAGCATTCTGAAAGAAAGTTAATATGTAGATTCACCGTGGAATCTCCTGACACAGCAGTAAGTCTGTCCCCGAACCAAACTCCCTTTGCAGTCCAAGTTAACAGCAAACAGACTGCACTTTGAAAAGCAGCTCATCCAAAACCTTGTGACTTGCATGAAAAGCCATTATTTTAATGGTTAGAGCACTCTAGTTTTATTAAAATGCATTCAGTTGAATAGTTTTTTGGGGGAGCATCTTGTACTATGTGTTGTTTTTCCTCTAAAAGATGTGACATATGTCCCCTTTGCTCCATCCTATAATCCAGCAAGGGAAGTTCCCTTGGGGTGCTTCTTTCCCTGCTGGGCGCCATGTCAGCGGTCTTATTCCCTGGAGACACAGCCTTCTCCTATCTGTTTTCCCTTCTTTAGCACATTAAGTAAGGCATTCTGCTCACCGGTGTGAAGGAAATCATTACCGGCGACATAGCAGAATAAGAGCTACATTTTAAGCTACAGTGAACTTATGTTTACTTCAGCACTCTGCATATGGGCTGTGATTGTGCGTCATGTTGCTTTTTCATTTCCATATCAGTTTTTCACAGTGGATATTCAGCTCATTTTGGGTGAAACATAATATATGCATATCCACTGCATGCTGTTTACTGTGTCTTTCTCTGTGCCGCAGTGGGTTTTCATGTTAGCGCATGTAGCGCCCTTGGACACGTGTTTTGTTTACTTGAAAGAAAAAACTGGCCTCCAGTAAAAACAGGAATAAAATATAAGAAACGGGGAAATGAGCCGTAAATGAAACTTAAAGTGAACCGTGTTTTTGCTGGGGATTATTTCATTATAAGGAACACCTTTTAGAAAACAATTTTGCTACATGACTGCTAAATATTCACTTTTGGGACACAACCTTGAATCTTCATTTTTGTTGTTGTTGTTTTGGGGGGTTTTTTACACAGTTTAAAAACAGATGCCCTAAGTGTTCATAATTAATTATGAATAAATTGAAAGGGTCCAAATTTACTTGGAAAAAAAAATAATTCAATTCGAACGTTTTCGTTCCCATGACGATATTATGGAACTATCATGTGATGATATTGAGAATCTTGACTTTGTATGCATTCACTGTGTGTGCAGAACATCTCACCCATTGCTAGAATACATAGTCCTGTAAACCTGTGTGATAATTGCTGATTGCCTGTCTTTATGTGCCATAGATCCACATGGAGGGCATGTACTGCCACAGACCACAGACTGGAGTAATTCCTCCATGCAGACCTACATCCTGACCCTGGGCTTCAGCAGGAGCCAGAATGGAGAGTTTCTAGACAAGCTGCTCAAAAGAAAGTGTCCCACATTCACAGGTTGGCTTGACCACACTTTTGCTGATTTCATGAGTCACTAAATATTATATATATATATGTATAGACAGTGTATGTTCAAAGAGCACCCGCGAATATGTGATGTGGTTAAGAGAAATGCCTAAAAATTCCTATTGTTAGTGTGTAAGCACTAAATATGCCCCCAAATGTGCTCCCAAAACACTTTGATTTCATTTTAAACTCAGCTTAATATATTACCCTTAAAGAAAATGTAATATTCGTACTGTACAGTTTACACTGAACTCTCACAGTGCTAGAATGTAAATACCGATATTACCTCTGTATAGACTGTGCGGTAATTCATGCGTTTTCTTTGGTATGCGCTGGTATAAGCAGGTTAAATACAGTAATAAATTAATTTAATTTACAGTAATAAAAATACAAGGCTTTAAGAAGAACAAAACTAAAAACATGAGAACACTCAGAGAAATCATATATGAATTAAATTAATAAAAAAAAAAAATCATAAATCCCAAGACTGGCAGTGGCACCACTGAGATATCCTTGAGCAAGGTACTGTCCCCACACGCTGCTCCCTGGGCGCCATCGTTGGCAGCCCGCTGCTTCACTTGGGTGAATAGGTTAAATGCAGAGGACATATTTCACACTGTTCACACCGTGTGCTGCACTGTGGTGTGGTGTACTCACTAGTGACAAATGGTTCACTTTTACTTTCAAATGGATGTAAGACAGTACATATAAGAGCATCATTCTTTGGGTTCAGAATCAGTTCAGTTGACCTTAGACCAAACCTAATGATATAAGGGCCACATGTGCTTGGAGTGCATGTGAAGAGGAGATGAATAGGAGACTCCCTAATGACACAAGCAGAACCCCCTACACATACTATTTTCATAAAAAACAGAAATGTCAAACCTCTTATAATAGAAAATTGTAACTACTAAATAAAGGATTAAGATCTGAATAGATGTATAGATGATTAACTATTTAGGAAGGAATGAAATTAATACAGTAATAGATAGATAGATAGATAGATAGATCGATAGATAGATAGATAGATAGATAGATAGATTAGTTTAGTTCATGAATATTCATGTTTTGTCATTAGGTCCTAGAATACAAATATGCAAATATGAACTGCAGGTGGCATCACGCTAAGGAGTTTCAGACATCTATTCTGAGCTCCAGCAACTCCAACATGAACCACTTGCTATGTAACACATTGTCAAATTGTCAACAAGCCTAAAGAATAGTACACTTTCTCTTCAGCTAACTTAAAAATCCTGTGTGTGCAATGCAAATGCACACTATTTTGTTGACATTCTTATTGTGAAGATTGTCCTGAAATCTATTAATAATGTTTTTATGTGCTGTGTAGATTAAATATAGTAACAAAGGATTACCTCATATCAGCTGAATACAACTGAAAGCTGTTGCAAAACTGAGAATCAAATGTTAAAATGAATCATATGAGTGAGGTGTTAAACCTAAGATTCAAGGCATCATCTCTAAAATACCAAAGCACTGCCTTAACACATGACCCAGTGATTTTTATCCCCGTTCAAGCTGCCCCAGGATTACAGGGACGTATCGATGTATTGACTGGAATGACATAAAATTTCTTAATGAACCTTGGTGCGTGTGGAGCCAGCGAGGCAGAAAGTGCCAGGCTGCGAGATGGACTTCAACTGGCCAGCTAGCAGAGCAGGGTTGAAGAGGTCAGCCTAGCTAGCTCTGTAGCTGTGAGCAGGCACTGCTAAGAGGAGGAAAATCAATGCATTTGTGTAATGTATCAAAGGCCCAGACTCCACATGGGTCTGTAAAGTAATCAGTCATCGGCAGGGGACCGTGGCAGCCCTCGCCTTTATCAAATGCCTGTATCTAAGTCCCTGCTGCAGTT
Source organism: Alestes dentex (assembly GCA_037576975.1). Classification (NCBI taxonomy): domain Eukaryota; kingdom Metazoa; phylum Chordata; class Actinopteri; order Characiformes; family Alestidae; genus Alestes; species Alestes dentex. The sequence continues at coordinate 18,325,661 of JBBIGA010000038.1, forward strand.
TCTTGTGAACATGTACAGCATAAGAAACAGGGAGAGTTTTCCAGCACAAATTGACCGACAGAGATGATGCCAAAATAATAATGATGAAAAAAAAAATTCAGTGCTGTCCAATATACACTAAATAATGCTACTGGATTTTAACTGCAGGCCTATTATTCATCTATTCATTTTAAGATAAGTTTTCAGGACCTAGAATGTATGTAGTTATGAGATTGAAGAACAGAGGTGTGGGGCCACATATGGTTTGAAGGGTTTAAGGGGCTACAAAAAAGAATCTCATAAGATTGCATTTAATAAAATGACTCAGTGGTTCTATAAATTGCAAAAATGTTGATATGTAAGATTCGTGAGAAACTCTTCTGCTTTTTTAAAGGCACCCGGGGTCCATTTTCGCCGACGACACTCAAGCACCTTCAGCAGCTGTGTGAGACTTTAGGGAGGAGGATTCTGCCCGTTCTAGATTTTATCAAATGCACCAAGTTAGCTGTGGGTATATTGTTTGCTTAATACGTTTTAACTGATCCTGGATGAGAAGGCACGTAAGTGGCATCATCTCACACCACTCCTGTTAAAAGGGTATGAACTCATGTAGTACAGAGGAATATCAAATTGTCCTGCCCAACTAGTGATCGTTTTATAATGGCGGGTGCTTGGAAGTAGTCAGCTATTTGATCAATTAGAGCTGTTAGTGGTTTATTGTGCTAGAGCACACCACTTGGACAGAAAGCACCAGTGTACCAATTTAGGAAAGGAAGAGCATTTGAGTGTTTCCTGTATAGTAGCTGCTTTTAGTGTAAAAAGAGTGTTGTTAATAACCTTACAACTGCTGAAAAAATAAAGATTGTACTACACTTCACCAAGAAGCTGCTATACAAAGTGGAAGAGGAGGAGCCCCCAGAGTCTTCTGTGGTTTGAGATTTTCAAATAGGATGTTGAAGTAGGCCCACTATCAAGAGGTCATTTAGTGTGGCTGTCATCATGCTCCACTCAGATCACTTTTGTAAATGTGGCGAGCAGTAAAAACAAAGTAAAACTAAACTTAATGACAGTTTAAAAGGCTACATTAATTAGCATAGGTGGGGCTGTGTTATGTGTGGCTCCCATAATACTGTTGATTTCTTTTTTTTTTTTAATGTTAGCTAATTGCTAACCTAACCCATGTAGTGCAAAAACATTAGTTTGACTGGAGAAGACAAATACAAGCACTACATATTGAAAAATAAAGTGCAGTAGTGCCTGAATTAAGACTCAGGTCATGTTTGAAGTTGGTCATATTCTCGTTATGAACAAAATTGCAAAGTGAGGTAGGATTTACCACCTCTGTTCCCTTGAGGTACGTGTGGCACCAATCATACTCACTCTGATTACTCTCACAATGAAACTGCACCGTATTCATTGTAGACATACATACCGTGTTAAAGTCACACATGCAATATCATCAACTCGTTAAAATTATTATGAAGAGGCCCCCCACTCTGACGGCCAAAAAAATTTTCAGAATGAGATAAACCTGCTGACTGTGACATAAGTTTAAGATAAGGAATATAATCATATTCCTGATATCTGAAGGTAATATGATTGAAACTTCTTTCTTCCTAGAACTTTATCAGGTGAGAAACACAAGAGAGAACCATAAAAACTCTCTCTCTCTCTCTCTCTCTCTCTCTCTCCATGTATATATATATATATATATATATAACAATTAAAATTTGTAATCACGATTAATCACATTGTAATACACAAAATTAAATAATGAATTCAAAAGTAGTGTATTGCGCACTTTTATTTTCAAAGTACTGCCAAAACACTTTAAACAAATAAGCTTTTTAACAGCACTGTTCCATTTAACACAGTTACAGCTGCAGTTCAGATATTTCTCTAAAGACATTTATTTAATCAAATTAAATATAAAACCAAAGCTATTTGCCACTGCATGGTATTCACGTTTTATCCAGTTTGTTACAGAAAAACAAGTTACCGTCAGAGTCCAGAGCATTATAGCAGCTGCAAAGGGGGACCAACTCCATATGAAAGTCTCTGTATCTGAATGCATTGTCATTAAAGTCCCTTTTAGTGTAATGGTGGGGGGTCCCATTACTTTTTGCCCATATAATATGGACAAAAGTAACGGGAGCGCTACACGTGTCGGCTGGTTTTTGCAGGGGTCAGGCGTCACAGGCGGCATAAGTAACGGGATGCCTGACTCCTGAAATATGTTTGTGAGGGTTTATTTTCATAAAACTCCTACATTTATTTTGATTGGTTGCAAGTAGACAAAAAACCGAAGGCTTATTGGTCAAATTCACATTGAAATATCATACATGGGTGTAAGACAGTACATATAAGAGCATATGTAGAGCCTTAGACCACAACAAATGACATAAGGACCCCATGTCCTAGTAAACACATGGTAAAATAGAGAACATAATACAGAACATATGAAAGTTAACTATGTACAAGGGCTCATTGCTGACTGACACGTTGTCGCTTTGTAGAGCAAGACTATAAACCAGTATGCTAATACGCTCACCCAATATTCAGAGGATGTAAAATGTGCAAAGAGCAACAGTAAATTTTATACAAACATAGAAGGTACAACAGCAGGCACGCTCATTGTGATAAATATGGGTGGACTGCTATGCCAAGAGTGGAAAAGGCACTGGCAAGGAGAATGGCCTTAAGACACCGGCTCCTCCTGAAAGTCAGCAACTCTCCTCACTTACCAATTTATGCTGACATCCTCAACCCTGCAGCCATTTGTCTACTACCAAGACAGCCAATGTGGAAGAGTCCTCCTTTTATGGTCTTAAATACAAAGTATATAATAACTAATTCAACTGGTTATACTCAGGTAAGAGAGGTCTAGTCTCAGCTTGTACCAGGTTAATTATGGCACTGTGTGCACAGAAAACTTCCATGCATCATTTAACTATGTATTTGGCACCAAAAACAACACTGTAACTGAACTAAATTTTACACACCAGAAACCCTTCATAGGAGTTTTATGATAATAAAACCTCACAATATATTTCATGCAAAAATTCCCTTCTTTCTGAGTTTTCTACCCTGCTTTCAGGTGTGTCTGCAGATTATAGAGCAACAAGCCAGATATACACGTATTAGCCCGTAGACCCCGCGACCCGAGTAAGGATTAGGTGGTTACAGAAAATGAATGAATGAATTAATTTATTTATTTACTTGAATAATAACCTGAGAGTCTATGTTTTTCTTCTGTTCCGCTGTACAGAAAAATATAAACATTCATTTCTAACTTTCAACAAATATTGAATCATGTTCCAGGAACCATGGAAAGTACACAAATTTTTGTAGAATATCCTATCCTATTTTTGTCTTTTTTTACTATCACACAAATAGTAGGAAAAATCACAGGATGCTGTGAATGTCCTTTGAAGTTCTCAGATTCTCAAATATGAACAGGGCAAGTGTTGTTTTGGGCACTATCCTGTGTCCTTGTATTCAGATTCCCTGGTGAGGGACGTCTGCTTTGTTTTGCTTGATATTTTCTCAGTCAAGATGAAAGATCAGTGGCTTTGTATCCATCCTTTTTTGCTGATAGCTAGAGTAAAGGTATCAAAAAAAGCCTTATAAATACTTTTGGGCAACCCTTAGATGAGCCACGAGAGTAGCCTGTATTGAGAACTGGACTGAGTTACCATATAAAAGAAATAATACGTGTCTTTTGGCCTTGAAAGACCCCAGTGGTTAGAGATTGCAGGGATATTCCCATTTGTACCATTTGCAGACTACAACGGACTGCAAATACAAATACTCAGACAGATCAAGTTTTCATTTGATTTGGATGGCTGAACTCACGGGGTGTTTATTTTGGAGGGCCGTGATTGAATTAGAGTTGTGACAGTGGCTGCATGGGTACCACTGAGACATGATTCTTATTGCATTAGTCACTCATTCTCAGGCAAAGAGAGGCAAGGAAATTCCATTACCATGCTATTAAAAACAGAATCGATTTTATCCGAATTTTGAGCAACACATATAGTTTGTGAATAATGTCTCACTCGAGTCTACCTGGACACCAAGCTCTCTATTACTCATCTCACCCAACCCATTCGTCATTAAGGCCCCGATTATGGACTTCACAAATGATCTAGCATAAATATTTATAAATATATCATCAAATCTCATGCAAGCTCATGAAATTTACAAATATAGTATGTATATTGTATCTCTCTGTTTAGCGACAGAGAGGGTTTGCTAGCAGTGAAGGAAAAAACATATACGATTTATCTTTTCATTGATGCATTCTTACCTAATGGTAATGTAACAATTAACAAAACATTAGCTCTGCTCTACAGGCAATTAGGCAGCCTTACTGATGCACTGATGTGGGAAAATGGTTGCATATAGATAATTGCAAAGGAGTCCTGATCATCAGCACTCTGTCCTTCTCAGTACTGCATCATCCTAAACCGCTGGCAGAGGCGCCGAGGGTGCACAAAGAAAATAATCCCATTAAATATTCAGCAGGGGAAAAACAACTTCACTCATAAAGAAGGAGAGTGGGACTCTCGCTCACTCTCTTGCTGTCTTTTACTGTCTCTCTCCACCCACCCACTCTCTCCCTGCTTCCTTCTCTCTGTCTCTCTCTTTACCGTACTCTCCCTCTGCGTTCTGTCTGTCTCTTTACCCTTCTCTCTCTCTGTCCACCACACTTTCTCTTTCTTTCTTTCTTTCTTTCCTTTTCTTTTTTTCTTTATTTATTTTTACTTTCTATCTTTAATCTTTTTCTGTTTTATCCTCACTCCCTCTCTGTCTCTCTCTTTGCCCCATTTTCCTTTCACTCTCTCTTGCATGGTTTCACTCTCTACTTTCAATCAGTTTGTGTCTCCCTCTGTACCTCTCCCTCTCACATTACCTCTCCCTCTCTCCCTCACTCATACCCTCATCTGTTCTTTTTCTATCTATCTCTGTCTGTCTCTATCTGTATCTGTCTCTGCCCTTCTCCCTCTATGTCTCTGACTCTCTTCCCTTCTCTCTCTCATTGTTTCTTTTTCATCTTGCTATTTTCTATCACTCTATCTTTGTCTCTCTTTCTTTAGCTATCTCTCTCTCTCTCTCTCTCTCTCTCTCTCTCTCTCTCTCTCTCTCTTTCTCTCTGGGTTATTGGAAGTAAACAGCACAGGATGGCACAAGGTGGAAAAAACGGGGGCTGCCTGGCCCTGAGACAGTGGTGGGGAAAAATGAAGCATGCTGCAGGATATGTATCTGTAATAAAAATGACCATAAAGAGGATGAATGACAGCGGGGATAATAGCAGGCCAAGCTCGCACTAAAGAAAAGGAGTTTGGGGAAGCGAGGAGCAGAGCATCATTTAGACAAGTGACCTCACCAGGACAAAAACAGCCCATGTGGGGAAAGGAGGTGTGTTTAAGGGGGGGTCAACCTTGAGGACTGAAAAAAGAGGTTTGTTTGCGTTTGTGTGTGTGTGTGTGTGTGTGTGTGTGTGTGTGTGTGTGTGTGTGTGTGGTTCTGTGTCTAAAGTTTGGGTAGGCGACAAGAGAGGCGTGTGGACAGAAAAAAAGGAGGAAAATGAATTGCAATTTTTCAACATGACATTCAGTCTTTAGTGAAGAAGAACAAAAGAAGCGACCCCCTTTTTGTCAGTTTTCAGTATGGGGGAGAAACCACACAACAGGAGATGCCAGGAGATATCTTGTGTGATGAATTGGCTAGTAACATGGCTTTCCAGCGCTGTAGCAGCTCTACTGAAATGGCTCCAAGGGCCACTGCAGTCTAGGGGAGCTGTCAGCCCCTTGTGGAGCGGCAGTGTGTTAATACCCTGGAAAGTTTATGCTTGATTACCATGTGTGTCTTTAGCCTGGTTTGAAAGGTCACACTTGCTCTTGCATGCCAAACTAGTGTTGCCTTAGAAATCAAAGTATACACGAATGCACATATGGACATGCTAAATATACCAGATAAACGGAGATAGATGCGGTGCATTCATTTGTAAAAGAACAAGCTGCATTTGTTTACCTGCAGTAGTTTTTGTTACAAGCCTGTAGACCTACCAGAAATTGTATATGCATCACAGCATTAATTTGTGTATACTTTTCATGACTTGTTTAGTTGGCATTTTCATGTTTTCATTTATTAATTTACTGCTTTTTGCTGAAAGTAGACTATGTGATACAGTTGCAGCGTTGCACCGCCAGGCTACTCATGAACACACTAACAGCAGGACTTAACCAGGGTCGCCAATTAAACAAATCGCGGCTTTCAAAACAACTTAGTTATGAAAGAGCTGTCATGCAGAATTCCGTTTGGTTATACAAAGCTCATCGCTGAATGTTTTTATACACTTGTTAGCGCATAAAGAAAGAAACACTGATGTGCCCTATTAACATTTCTTGACGTAAGCCTATGGTTAATGGTCTTTGTCTATTCACTTATCATATTTATCGTTACTGTGTTGGACTATACATCAGAAAAGACATTACATTAACATTCCTGCTCATTTCTGTGTTTTAATACAGACATTGAAAGCATAAGATAGCTTCACTGTTTGGTAACTAGCTGTAAGATGCCTAAAGTTAGACCAAAGACCTACCGAAACAAACCTGCATGCAACAAATTGGTGTGTGCATTAGCAAAAAGGTGAACTTCATATTCTAGGAGCAAGCAACTATTTGCAAGCGTGTTTCCTATTGGACTCATAAAACCTGCTGTACAGAAGTGTGTACACATGGATGTGCAGAAAGCTAATGGAAGGAGATTCAGCATTTTGAATCTCAAATGGCTTCCTAATCCCTATATAGTGCACTACATAAGTCACTAAAATATGGCTTTTACAATCAAATAAAGCACTAAATGTTCAATAGGGAGTTGCTCAGCCTATGGCTAAATCTCAAATGTATCTCTTTGACATTTAATGCATTCTTTGGATGTTAGGAGTTGCTTGGAAGTTTTTTTCATTACCAATACAGTGCACTACAGTGCGAGTAGGGAGCCATTTGAGAACGAGCCTTGGGCGATTGTGCTACTCGAGAGCCTATTGTTACATTTCCTACACAACCCTTAGAGCCCCGAGGGGTCACCAGCAACCCTGCTGAGCGGGTTTTATTTAAATGAACCCAAAAGGCGATTATTTGTTTTAGACAGCTTTGGTTAAATGTGTCTTTTGACTTTACTGAAAAAAACAGAAACTGAATGTTTTTTTTTTTCTTTCTGTGCTTAAAGCAAAACTTAAAAACATCGATTCACACACATTTTTATTGATCTTTGGAGTGCAAAAAGGGTGCCCTGTGTATTTAGATGTAAAGGTAGTAAAATACACCCACAAATGGCTTCAGGCTCTATGACTTTGCCAATTCTGAAAGAATATAAAAATAGTATAAATGTAAAACATAATATAAATGTAAATTGTAACACAGGGGCTGGACTTGTTACTTTCTGCTGATCAGCCCATCATGCTGCACATAATTGCATTTGATCTACTACTGTTATAGAAGTAAGCAGGTGATGACTAAGTTCTTATAGGGACTGAGAGATAAGCCTCAGAGGGCAAGGGCAAAGTGTAGTGAACAATTGAGAATGTGTCTGATAAATTTCTCTGTTTTTTTGTGTGTGCAAATGTGTGTGTGTGTGTGTGTGTGTGTGTGTGTGTGTGTGTGTGTGTGTGTGTGTGTGTGTGTGTGTGTGT